>JAWQUT010000109.1:1020157-1093145 GCA_033807755.1 Ellobium chinense
TATGGGGTTAATTTTTCGGACTCATGGCCTTGATGAAGAGGTGGAGGAGGGGAGAAAGTCCGCTCCAGCGATGTCCGGTCTGTTCGTGAGAAGATCGGTGCTATCAAAAACGAGTCCGGTATCATACCTGGAGAAAGGTAGACAAGAACACAGCCAAGAGAAAAGTGAAGAAGTCGGTGAGAGAAAAAGAAGGAAGGACTTGGAGATCTCCAGATTCGAGGGCCCGTCATTCTTCGGACGAAGCTGGGATAATCGCAGAATCTGCAGGAAAATAAACAATTTGCGCCGCGTTTGAAAACAAGCAGCGCCTCAGCGGAACCCGCTGGAGTCGCACTCGGCTCGTTTCGGGTTTCTCCGCCACATCTTTCGGACGGGGACAAAAGTAAACAAACTGCTCCAGGATTCTAAAACCCGTGATTGATCACCCGAGCGCTGGCGTTTTGTGCGGAAAAATAAATTAGCAGACATGCGTGTCGGAAACATATGTTTTTCAAGGGGGATCGGATAAGGAGGGGGAAGGATACATATTCTGGAGTTCTGGATGGGCGAGTCTGGAGGTGCTGGTTGGCGGTAAGTCTTGAACTGGACGATACCAGGGGCGTTTTTCTCTTTTTGGCTTGTTTAACCTGAGAGTTGAAAAGAATGGGGTAGCGGAGGTGCAAGGGCCGTAGCAAATTATGCCTAATGGTCAGCTCACACCAAAAAACATTTGAGAGCTACCCGAAGGTACCCACTTCATTTCCATCAACCGTCCACATCTTAAGCGCGACGTGGTCTGTTAACGCTTGAGTATCTGCAGCGGATGGTTAAAAGGAACAAAGAAGAGATTATTTGCGTTAATTATCCGCACCCGAAGCTCATATTGCTCAGTTACGACCAGCGTTTCTGTTGTGGACGGTTTATCAGTATAAAGAGGGTACATGCTTAAAAACAGAATGATGAGAGCCCGATTTTCCTAGCACACGCAGTTCGAGATATTGAGATGTTCTATAAAAGATTAACTTTAATAGCACAGAGGTTGCAACCCTTTGGAATGTGAATTCCTGCATGAGGCACGATAAAACAGAAATTAATCAACAACATCATCATCATCATCATCTTCATGGCGAACATCATCACCACAGTTTTTTTTTTTCTATGACTTCATAAAGTAATATGATAAAACCGGACGCCGGCGACAGGGGCTGTCCTCGGCATTCGGAAGTCTTGATTTCAAAGAGATACGCATGATGAAATGGCTTCTTTTACCATGGTAACGTGTCATACACAGGGGCGTCACCATGAGTCGCCAATTTGAAGGTGGGGGTGAAGGTACTTTAGCCACGCCACGGAAGAGACTTGTTGCAGGAAGCCAGTTAACCATTTGTTGTTGTTGTTGTTGTTGTTGTTGTTGTTGTATTTCCTTGTCTTTCTAAACACTGAAGAGATTTTGATTAGATCCATTATACTAACATACCAACTCACAACTCAAAACTACAACCATTACCATTACATTCGCCTCCGTTCAATTGCAATCTCGCTTATTCACAACTTTCACTTCATCGCAAAACTTTCAGATAACCATTTACTGTAAAAATGTACAAAAACATTACTAAGTAATCCCACCTCCTTTTAATCAAAACATTCTCCATTCTCCAGAGGAGTTGCAAGAAAGTGGAGTTCATGACACTGATTCAGTAGTAATAGCTCAACTTGTGTTGTGATGAAAATGAAGAATTTTTGTGATGAGGAGGATGGGGGAGAAGGGGTGGGATGGGGTGGGGGAAAGACCAAACGCCTCTGAATTGACAGAAGGAAAGGGCAAGCTGGAAACTTAGCAAGGTCGCATGCGTCACAAGCGTCTTTGAAGATCCTTGAAGAAATTTGGGGGTTGGGGTTACACATCGTCAGTTTTATCGGATAACACACAGAATATTTCGTACCGATAAAGTGTGGAGAAAAACGGAACTGCATGTGACCGTCATAAAACGTGTTACGTCTCTCAAGTTTTAATTTCGAAGAGAAAATGTAATTCTCTTACCAGAAACGGCTCAAAATTCTTGATAAAGAGATATCAAAATTTATATTTGACCTTATTTTGTGGAATACAATCTTGCACATCAGTTCGGGAGAAACGTTGACGAAACATGTGAGAGCTTGCACAGTAACGCACTGGCTTACTCATTAACGCATATGATACAGTACTATTTGCGCATCGGTGCTCAGTGCAGCTATAACTATAACAGCGTCCAACATGCAGAGTATTGTAGTTGTAACGATGGTAAGAGACCCCATCGTTAATGCGCAAGCTCTCAGTTGACAGGGATCCGAGAAAGATCACCGAAAAAAGTGGGTCCCTCCTTAGTTTCATGAGCAAGGAGTGCCTTGACAGATGCGTTGACTAACGACTGCGCACGGGAAAGTGCACTTAAGAAATTAGAACAGAAACAGGAGGACATATTGTATGAGTGCCCACGTAAATGTTGCATTTAGAATCTCAACCCATTCATTCATTCATTCATTCATTCATTCATTCATTCATTCATTCATTCATTCATTCTTCCGCCTGTGTCTATTATTTTCCTCGAAACGTTACCTTCAGTGAGCAGCATCTTACAAGTTTATTTGGGTTGTTTTGTTGGTTTTTTTTGTGTGACTAGCTCATTTCCTGTGCTGTTCAGCGTTGATGTGCCTGTGGTATTTTGAGCAGCATCCACCACCTCTTCCTTCTATTTTACCATTCCCTTCTAACAAACTCTGCACTTCGTAATTTCCTTGTTAATTCCTCAGTATTTTTGGTGGGTATATTGAGACCAGCACCACCCCTCACCCTCTTTTCCCTCTTTTTCCACTGTGCCATGTGATAGTTCTGAATCTAGCCCCAGTCCTGAACTAATTAGCTTATACACACAAAGCACTATTTATTTTTGCGGACGTGGCCTCACCTGACCCCCAGCGCAAGGATACCATGACCCCTGTGTCACCGGCTGATCCAGAATCATCATTGGTACCCGCTGGGAGCCGGAAGCCAGGGGCACATAATCTGACGAGATCGCTGTGGGAATTAGTTTAAAAACTGAGTAAGGGTAAATAAATGAAACACGAATACGTGTATTCACATTGTGTTGTGTTTGTTTAGCTTTGATAAAGAGATTGAGAACAAAAGGCTGAAGAGAGCATAGGTTGGGATTATGATATACAGCAGTGATAATCTCCGGGCGCCACCGAACGAGAGTATGGGGGGAACAAGGTCATTAAAGTGCACGAGATGAGCGAATTAACAATATTACAACAGCAAGACATTTAGTTAGTAGCAAAACATACGCCGAAAAGTAAAATGTTTGCCTCTTGATACGAATGGTAATGGGTTCGAATCCAGCTAACGGCAGCCGTTTTGCTGAATAATTTTCCCTGTGTTTTACCTTGCTGAAGGTGGAATGCTTGCCTCACGGTGCGAATGGCAATGGGTTTTGAATCCAGTTACCCGCAGGATTATTCCTTAGTATTTTTTTACTGGTATTTCACCTTCATGACGGCTGCCTACAAGGCTTTAAGTCCCGTCTCTGTTATAGGTAGTGTCTGTGGTGAAAATGGATGGTATAACCTAACAAAAAGTAATCTCCGTTGAAGGCATATGGATATGACTACAGTCAAAAGCGTTGCATCACTGAAGCAGGTATTCATTGGAATCATACTTTTTTATGCGATTCCTTCCCTCAATTGCACCCTTGACTGCAGTGAAGTTGAAGCAATTAACAGAACAATTCTAAAGAAGAATTATCATACCATAATTATTAAAAAATGTTAGCTCTTTTGCATGTCTCTAGCTTCTGGTGACCTCATGCCGTTCTGTGGTGGGGAGTGGGGAGGACGTTCTATGAAGGCCCCTTGAGCTCCCAGCCAGAAAGCACTGAAAAAAACAGCAATATCAGCTCAGTTGTAGCATTTTATGAAGACGATGTACCGAGTAACCCATGCTCAGCCTATAGATTCCAAAAAGCTAAATTCGTTTTGCCTAATTGAATGTTTTCCTCTGCATCCACTTACAAGAATATTTGTAATTATCAAGATTGTTTTAATAACTTCGGCATCATTTAACCTCAATTAAAAAGGTGCAGGTCTTTCATAGAATTTTGGCTCCACGAAACATATAGGAAAAAACTCCAAGAAAATCCTAGCAGCACTTTTCTGCTCACAGGGTCAATCTCAGATACCGCAATAAAATTTGATGCTGTCAATTTGCTCTTCAGAAACCAGGAAAGATCGTAAAATAATGTGCACCGTGTTTCACAAATTTAGGACCCATTTTGCATAGTCTGTCCAATGAAAAGACCTCTACTGTACCAGAACTGACTCTAGCACTGGAATACTGTTTATCATTTAGGAGTGTGAAGCTTGTAAATTCAATGATCTGAGGAAACGAAAATAACTAGAACTGACGTGTGTAAAATGAAAATAAAATACTGCTTTCATTTACCCTGAAGGGAACTTTATTTACAATATTAGACAATGTCATACATCTCATTCATAATACATAATATAGAAACATAGAACAATACACATAATACACGTAAATATATAATATTACAAATGAAATACATAACAGAGTTATTGCTGGTCACTAGCGGTGCAGCGCCCCAGTCCCCCCAGCTCTAAAGCCAGGTACTGTACTCCTTAACACCTGAGTCGAGTAAGGAAATGGAAGTGAAGTGTTGTTCCCACGGACACTACAACGTAAACCTCCCACTGTGCGAGTCATACAAACAGACACTAGAATTGATAGTCTTCAGTTTCTGAATACGACTCACAAAGCCCACAGTCACGCTGCCTCCCTAAAATCGTCTGTGCGTCGAAAATGGCCTAATTCAGTCTCAAGTCATTACTTAAAGAACAGAACCTTCTTGTTTATTAGATCAAGGCCCATTCTGACATGTTTAGAAATACTATGCGGTAAAAATTTTCCGCCAAAATTGCAGTTTTAACGACACACGTTGGCTAATTTATGCTGTGCTTAAAACGTTTCATCCGCATTCTCTCAGAAGTCAGTGTGAAAAAAACACATAGATCATCATCGAAGCACAGTGACTTAGAGAATTAAGTTTACACGAGCAAACCAGGAGCCTAGAACAATACATTCTGGAATCTTATGTTTATGGGCTGCGTAATATGGGACAGCCCATGCTGGACAATGTGGAACGAGGCAAATGGATCCCAAATACCAGCAGCGTGGCCGTGCGGTTTGTGAGTCGTACTCAGAAACTGAAGACTTTCAAGTCTAAGGTTTATGTGTTTGACTCGCAAACTGGGCGGTGTACTAGTGTCCTTAGGAAAGACACTTCGCTTCCATTTCCTCACTCGACTCAGGAGTAAATGAGTACCTGGCTTTAGAGCGGGGGGACCAGGGCGCTGCACCGCTGGCGACCAGCAATGACTTTGTTATGTATTTCATTTGTAATATGTATTTACATGTATGATGTGTATTGTTATATGTGTTTGTATTATGAATGAGATGTATAACACTGTATGACATTGTAAAACAATTTCCCTACGGGGTAAATAAAGTCGTATTATTAAAAAATAGCGTTCTTCTTATATCATCCGTAAGTTATGTATGAGGAACACCGCAATACCTGGATCGCAGGTACTACGGCTGTGAACATGTGATGTTATTCAATAACGATACTCTCATGTAAACGTGACCGCATCCATTGCAGTGAATAGATCTCAGACTGCACATATCTAACTCTTGAAATCAGGAAAAGGTACAAAAATCTGATGCCATAGGCAAACATGAGGACCTCTTTGTTTCCAAGCCAAAATCACTTTTTGTTAACAGTTAATATCATTTTTGGGGGGCATCTCGCGATCTACATGTCAATATTCATCTAAAAACTATTTTGGCGAAAGTGCAGAGGCTCTCAACATAATGGAAATAATTTTGTTAGAGAAACAACTATCTTGACAGACAAAAACGCAATTTTCTTAAAATCAGAGATGTTGAATTTGTTAACACCGTTGCTGGTGATTAATGTGTCTTGTCCTAATTTTAGGAGATAGACATATAATATGCAGTTTGAGATCTATTTACCGCAATGGATGTGAGCACGTATACATGATATTGTGAAAATGCTTCACATTTTTATCCTCTTTCTTCCACTTGTATGCTGGAAAATTCAATGACACTCTATCTGTGTAAAAGCAATTTGTTTGAGCACGGAGAAGATGCTGCAGTATATCATTTTAAGATCCTTGATTACTGATGAAGTTCCTTTAAGTGGTTACTCAGAAAATAGCTTATGAGCTCAAAGAAGCAAAGTGTACTCAAATATGTAATTAAGTAGGCTGTAAATCGGTCAGGAAATACAGAGGGACATCATGGCATGGAACCAATATCTCTGAGGTCTTATGTAAAGAGCCAAACAACACAAGGTCTTCTGGGGAAGATACCCCCAGTCTAGCAAGTGTTTCGACCCGGCTACACTTGGGTCATGACTCCCAAGTGTCCTTCTGTGGGACTTTCTGTTTTGTTTTGGTTTTTTTTTCACTGCCTCGAGAGGGATTGGAACTCGCAACCTCTAGTTTCTTAATTCCTTGCTGCAAATCCTCTTTGCCGCCGTGAAGCGTGAGAGAGAGAGAGAGAGAGAGAGAGAGAGAGAGAGAGAGAGAGAGAGAGAGAGAGAAAGAAAAAGACAGAGAGAGAGAGATTTATTAGATATATTTCAACTTCCTGTGCAACATTCCTCTGTTTGCTGCATTCGGTATATAATAACCTCACATAGTGGTTTGCAATGGTAATATTCAAGGTTCTCCTATTTTGTGTTTGGTTTGACGTTAGAAGCATGGTTACGAAAGAGAAAGCACAGTCACATGAGAGAGTTCGTGGACAATGATAAAGTTTAACGTCTGTCCCAGTGGTGCATCATTGCATATCCCTACCTCTGACCTGTCCCTTATCAGAACCCACGCACCAGGTGTCAGAATACCTGGATACAGCCGTTAACTTCTATTTTAAAACTCAAAAATTCAAGCACATCACAGTCTTGAAATGATGACCGGGTCCGCTGAGAGCTAAGCTCCGATGGTCCCACTGTAAGTGCATACTGTGAAAAGAGCTCAACTGTCGTATTTTTATTTTCTTACTATCTTGATTTAATCAGTTAGTGCAGTGGAGGATGAGAAGAAGAGAATGACGACAGGAAACGATGAAATACTGTAATTATCTAATATTAATGAACTGTGGCTGGCTGGCTCCTGATAGATTAGATTTGTTTACCAGTCAGAGAAATTTACACCACTTTCAAATTTGGCAAGACATCCTAAAAGAGTGAGAAAGGATAACCAGAAACATGTATCGTTGGCCCCAGATGGCCCCATCGAACCTTAGGGGATTCACCAATGGCTACTTTTTGTATCTTGAAACTAAGCATAGAGATTACCAGCACCTGCGCGAAGACAGCACAGGGCAGGATTGTCTCACAACTGACAAGTCATCCTTGTCAATTGGCAATTGAGTAGTACAAAATTTTGCAACCCGGAGTTGTTGAGGTGGCATTATCAGTGCAAATTTCTGGGCAGGTCTGATTACGATAATTTTGCGACAGTAGGGGGCAGTATAAATATATGTGGATAGGACACGAGTTTCGTTGCTCTTTCTCTTTCCTCCCCTTCTTTCCTCTCCCTCCCCCTTTCCTGGCAGTGCCTGGACACTGGACACCTCAGCTAGTTCTATATAAAATGAAAAGTAGGAGGGGAGCAAGGGTCATATGGTTCAAATTTTTGATCGTATTGGAATCTGAAATAAAAAATCCAGTTTGTATCGTATTAACAGAATTGGTTCTATTTTTTTCATTTCTAAGGCAATGAATACAGAGAGGTCACGTGACACAAACAAATACAATGTCGCGATCCATCGCTTTATACGAAGAACATTGTTGTCTTTAGGGACTCAGAATCGAAAATGTACTCCTGCAAAGTTGCAAGACAACAGGCTTAAAAAGAAATGTGTTTGAATTTGCCTACGTTAAGTGTTTATTTCGGTGTTTAATTCATGCCAATAAGATCTTTGCAGCATTACTACTGCACCATTTGCATTTTTGGCGCAATCTGTGCACACGGCTGGCGTTTATGAAATCATTTTGGAATTTGAAGAACGCTTGCTGTTTCGAGGAAGCATTCCAATATTTAGCAGTCAAAATCTAAAAGGACAATTGGAACCGCGTGGACCCCTNNCCCCCCACCCTCCTCATCACTTTACGAGACTTAAGGAGCAGCAGCTGATGTTGATGCTCCACCACCTGCTGCAGAAAGAGGTTGTCTCTTCACTTCCTTTCTTCTGTATTAATCTGAGCAAAACTAACAATAGAAAGTCGCCTTGTAAAGGTACATAAGAATACTGCAGTTTTCATTAAAGTGAATGATGACACACGGCGTATGGCAGAGCTGTGACAGAACAGTGCAGACTCCAAGTTCGAACTCTCCAATATCATCAATAACAACAGAGGAATACTTGGAATCATAACCGATGATAATCTAGAAGTGGTGCAGCTTCCTTCGAGGTCCAGGATCGAAGCACTGAATTTTGTGCGAAGGGGGCTTTTTCTTTGAAGCTCTTCTGTTGTTTCGCCCTTCACGGTTAGAGTTTCCTATCTTATATTGCATATTTTTTATTATCAGCCGGAGGCCTTTAAAATAATGAAACACGACATGCATTCATGTGGTAAGAATTTTTCTTAAAAAGGCGTTCCCATATATTATATACCGTTATCTGCACACTGAAGTATTTGCACATGCTGTGAGAGAAACAAAGTATGATAAGCCATGAGGGAATCATTTTAGCGAAATGGATCTGACGTATTCAAAACAAGATTTTTTATTTATTCCGAAACTAGTCGGAAAATGTTAGATCTAACGGAAACTTTGTTCACACGAGACAGAAACAAAAAAATTAAATTCAAAGTGAGAGTGTTACACACATATGACTAAACTTACAGGAAACCAAGTATCTCGCGAAAGAAAAAGTTTCACGTATGTATGCACACACTGATGTTCTTTCAAAATGCTAATGGAGTTGGTCGGTCGAGTCTGCGTGTATCAATTTTCTGACACTTTTTGCAAGTTCTTCCAATCTGTGTTTTGGTTTCCAGTGAACCGAGCTAATTCCCATCAACGTCAGCTCTCGGCTTGAGCTGGTGGTCTGCCGGCTTTCCTGTCTGCCTGCAGTTTAAAAACAGAAGGTTTCTTCCTGTTGAAATCATGTTGGCTTTTTTTTTTTGGCCAGTGTTTCCCAGACCGTATTTCCTTCTTGTCTTTCATCCTTTCTTAGTTCTGCCTCCGTCTATCAATTCTTCAATTCCTCCTTGACTGGCTAGTTCTCTGATTCAACTGTTCCTTCCCGCAGTTTAGAACAGAATGCTTCCTCTCGTTGAAATTAATACTGCAGGCGTCTACACTTTCGTAGCCAAATTCCCCAGACCATAGTATTTCAGCCTTCATGTAACAATCCTTCCTTCCCTCCTTTCTTCCTTCCTCCCTGGTTCCTTTGATTCTTCCCTTTCGTATCTCTCATTCCTGCAGTATACACGCAGATAGCTTCTTCCTGATGAAAGTTATTATGCAAGCCTATCGTTTCTTTTCGAGAGATTTTTTATACCTTTTGCCTTCCTTCAATTCTTCCTCTGTATTTCAGGCTTGCCTTTCTCTTTTTTTTTTGTTCCATTCTTCCTTCCTAATTCATTCCGTGAGTGCTTCCTTTGGCGTCTTGCTCTCCTCCAGTTAAAAACCAGAACATTTCTTACTGATTAGAATTACATACTGTGTTTATTTCTGCCTTTTTAACTATAATTTCACAATAACAATAGTTCATTCCGTTTGTTTCATCCGTTCTCTCTTTCCTTCTGTCACGATTCACCCAACCTTTCTTCCTCTTCTCTTTCCTCGGCCTCCTTCTTTCAGTCCTGGCGCTCTTCTTCATTTATGCCATATGGCCTCCACCTACCAGTCAATCTTTCTCTTCCTCCTTCCTTTCCTTTTGCTTCCCTCTTTTCTCTCCTTCTTTTCAGCCCCTTTCTCTCATTCAGTGTCTTCGTCATCACTCTAAATCTATCTTGCCTTCTCTTCTGCCGCCAGATGCGTGTCAGAATTTTGTGGTTTCCCTTCTGTAAGTTCTCACCCAGGACAACGATGCACCCTTTGAGTAACAATATTTACACAGCCCCAGGAATTTACGCTTCTGCAACGAATGTACACATCAAAGCACTAGCATGCTGTCAAAATTATGGATGAAACCTCTGAGAAATATTTTTCACTGTATTCCCTGGGCGAAGAAAGATTGCACAAAAGCTGCACAACAAAGGGGGGAAGACAATAATTATCAACGAGCAGCAAAGAGAATAAATGATTGCTATACAACATGGAGGGGTAACATCGTTCCTATGTCATCGCTCTTCGTCAGGGCCCAAAAGCCTCAATTCCTGTCTTTATTTTGTTGTTGTTGTTGTTGTTGTTGTCGTTGTTATTGTTGTTTTATTGTTGTTCATTGTCGATCAGACATGTCTGTTCTACATCGCTTTCGTTTGTTTTTGCAAATGATTTGCTTCTTCATGTAAGCACTAAGGCAAATTGTGGACAAGATCAAAATCATCAAAACAGCACAAAACCAAAAGCAAAGGAAGTCATGTTTACGATGTCTCTATAGACCTACATTCTTTATTATAACGGCTCAAAGATCACCACAACATGTTATAATGAAAAAAAAACAACCAGAAGTTGTTGAGGTTTTTTCCTAATAAACTCAAAGATTCCATGCTGGTGTCTCAAGAAATAAAAAAAAACAATTAATTATTGGCAGTTACCTCTCAGCTCATTTAAGGCCAGTGTCTTAGTAGTCTCAGTATGAATACAAAGTAGGCTGCATCAAGTACATAATAGGCAACATCAGTAACATGGCGTCTCTCGGAAACTGAATAGTCTCTTTACTTCTTTCGTTAACCAGTTCCTGATCCACGTTTTATAGGGTAATCTCCACGCACATTGCCCAGGAATCACTCTGCTCTTTAGAATGTTGGCAAGTAAATACCCTAGGTCGAGGGATCTTCCCCAGCGGTCGTGGACGCCTCATTCATAACGTCTGTAGCTGAATATCCCGAAATCCCTGTGCCAAACACTCAGAGAGAGCCGTCTCTTATTGTTTTCCAAACAAGTCAGAGGATTGTTGAAAGTTTGTCGGAGAGAATAACTGGCGAGTTTTGAAACATTTCGCTTTGTTTCGTAAACAATTTATTCGATAGTTTCAACAAATAAACAACTTGTGAGCCTGGTGGTACCTCCCGCTATGCAGTTGGTCTACCATTGCCCTATCACCTATAATTAGCGACGGGGAGCGTGTACTAGTGGCAGCAGCACTGACGGATACCCATGTGTTTGGTAAAAAGAATGTATTATTTTGAATAACTGGCTAATGCATAAGACACCCAGACAAAATCATTCGCGCCCAAATATACAAATACGAGCAATATAAACATGCGCAAGACTCCTTCGTCTCACAGTAAAGCGCTCCGCACCAGTTTGTTGGCGTTTCACGGTATTTAAGAAGCTAATTCTTTGTTTCAAAAACAAAGCTAGGATCTTCCGGAGACAGGGTGTTCAACATAATTATTAGAACGTTCTTCAACACTGGTGTTGCATGCTTGTAAAACAAATTCCTTTGCAGGAAGCAACGAGAGTGGAAGAAATGTGGCACGGACGTTTTGACAATGTTAATGAATGTCTAAGAGTGAGCAAGACTGCAAACGAGTGCTAAGTATAAGAAAATGAATGAAAAGTAGAGATCCATTTAAAAATGTTGATGAAACATTTCAACCCTTTTTTTGTAAAATTCTTTCAGCTACGGACGTTACAGTGTGAGACCAGCATCTTGAAAGACGTCTCTGTTGCTCTGTTGTTAGTCTCAATTCCCTCGTCACTTGCAAACAAATTCATTATAATTTCTGACAATGAAACAACAATTCAACCTCAACACTTAGAATTTCATTGCTTTTACACACAGACAGTGTTACTGAGTTTTCCAGCATACAAGTGAAAAAAAAAGAGGATAAAGATGTGAAGCATTTTCATAATATCATGTACACGTGCCCACATCCATTGCATATTTACTGCCATGTTATGATCCTGAGACTGTCATTTTCTGTATCAAATTTCTCTGGCAAACTCAGATACCTTACAAACTCAAAATAAAATGGGCTGTTCTGTCGAAATTAAGTTCCTGGAGTCTCACTGCAATTCTGACCTTAGATTCTAGGCTGTTGTTGTCTATATTACGTACAAAAACATTCATAAGTTTATTTCTTTTTTCTTTCTTATATTCTCTACACCAAAATATCGCTCACTTGATATGCTCTGCACACGCTCAATATAATTATCTCCTTGCTTATTTGCGCTGCTAACATTATTTTTGGAATCAAATGTGATTTGTTTGTTGGATCTAAATGCATATGTGCGGTTATTTATTTCTTTTTGTCAGTTTCTGGTTCTCTGGTATATTTTTCTCTTCATGGCTCATCCTTGCTTGATTAACTAATCATTCCATGGTTGGTTAGTAAAAGGGTGAGTAAGTTACATCGTGCTCGGCGTCTTCGAGTAAAACATGACGAATGACGAATTCCTTAGTTTGGCGCAACCAGGGCTCACCAATTTCCTCAGTGTATTATGATTGTTTCCCATCTTGTAGTTGGGTTTTTATTTACATAAGAAACAAATATTTTTCAGTTCTTTGAGTTTAAACTAGCGACAAATTATGGACAATAATTTCTAGATGATATCACGAATGAAAATTATTTTACGAATTTCCCCAATGTATTGTGATGTTTTCAAACTTGTATTAGGGATTGTATTTACATATCAAAAAATATTTCAGTACCTTGAGTTTTAACTAGCAACAAAATAATTATTGGCAATGATTTCAAAATGATAAGTTCTACACAGCTGTAAATTACTTTGATGTTTTAGCTGGTGTTGATGTGACTGACCGTACACTGAGGAGTCAGGAAATGAGACATTATTATAAACTACACGTTTTTCATGTTTATTTTTATAGAGGTAAACTAATGGCATAAACAAACATTTTAAGCAGCGACAGAAAATCAGGTCTTTCTGGTATTAGACAACAATTTCCATATCATGTATGTAATGAATACCGAAGAAAAAATTATTATAAATACCTTTTTTCATTTTGATTTTAAGGTAACGGCCTTTTCTGCTACAATCTGTAAAATGTTTCCTTTGAATAAAAAAATATGAAGGGGAGGGGATGGAGGAGGTAATATACTATGTAGTGACCAGGCATACTTTTCTAGCCTCCATATCTTTCGTCCGTTAAGCGCTAGGTCGCTTCTCTTCAGCATCAGGAAGATAACGAAGGTAGCTGGCAAAGCACGTAGGAGACTAAACATCATTTTCATAACCAGGCTGAGGGCTGGCGCAGCGTCATGCCCTTGGCACCAAAGAGGAGAATTCCCAAGCGAGGATTGGCTCGGGAGCGCCGGGGGAATTTAACGGACCAATGATATTCCATTTGGGCGGGCTGACAGACAGGTACCTGATCTGTCGTCTCCGTTTGATGAGGATCGCACGAGAGCGTAGGATTCCAGAGCGGAGGTGTTGAAAGAGAAGACGAGGAGACGGCGGAAAACAGTTTTACTGTTTGTCCAAGTTAAGGAGGGCGAAATCTAAATATTTCCTTTTCCCGACTGTGAGCCGGTGGCAGGAGAGAACTGCCAGCAATTTTATTATTTTGTATGATTCAAGGCGAGCTGCTAGAACCCTCTTCATTTAAGACAACTTTATTGGGATCATCACGCTACTTTCAGAGCTTCCTGCAGTAGCCTTGGACTTTATTTAGGTGGCAAAGCGAAAGCGCACGCATTTCAGAGACATGTGAATCCATCTTTCGGAGTGTTTGACTTTGAGAGATCCTCTTGATAATGTAATCCCACGATTGCCGAAGCAGCTGATTTTGAGGTGGCAGAACTGACAAGTTTCAAGGTTTTACCAGACATTTTGCGTAAGTAGTTTCTTCGAGAGGCATGATGATATGTTAATTGCAGTGTTCATGATTTACCTGACGGGAATATGTTTCACAATGCCATGCTAATTTTTCTACATTTCATTCATGATAATACAGAAAACACAACAGTGCACACAATATTACAAACCAAATCTAAAACATAGTCATTGTTAATTGTCGTAGTACAGCGTCTTGATTTTCCTCCCTGTCTCCCCTCGACTCAAAAACCAGGAACCCATTCCCACTTTATATGTTGAGGATATTTTGCAGACTTGAAATATCGTCCTTCGGATGCAAATAGTAGTTTTGCTTGATGCAAAAACAGACAACAAAGTGAAGAATATAAGTATAAATACCACTTGTTTACTGTTTAATCGCTGATCAAAATGGCATTTCCAGGTGAAGAATATTAAAAGTCATTCTTTTATTCGCAAGCACAAACCTCTTAAAGTTTACACCCAAAGAAAGTAATAAATTTATTAAATGAATGTAATTTATTCTGGCTTAATAAGTCTGGGGGTTACTCAGGCAAAGCATGTTTTAAGATGGGCGTAGCTTTCGTTCATCAATAGGAAATGCACTGGCCATTACCACTTTGAAAATAAGACTTTATAGATTATAAGTAAATTAATAGGAGACGTAGTGTATTACTTCTGTACTAAATAACAAATGAGAAAGCGTTGTGTCTCTTTAGAAGGTATGTGTGAGAATTAACAATATGCCTTAACAGACACATTATATAATATCACTCACAATTTTGATTTTGAATGAAGACAGGTCAAAATGTTGAAAATCAGAATGGCATACACCCTTTTCCTGGCAAAACGACATGACAGTATATTCAGTAATATTGTCTTACAACAAGAAAATGAATGTCTTAACAATTTGATTCTTTGTTTCTTTACTTAATTACTTGTTTTAACACATAGAGTAGCCACCAAGTCCACAGCAGAGGAAAATAACATCAAATTTCAAAATGAGAAGCTAAGACTCAAAATGAAATGTCGCGAATCAATTGTCTGATTGTAATTCGAGCATCAGAACATTCATTAGAGCTGTAACATGTCAGTATTCAAAGTCAACTCTTAAGGAAGTGACTTAATTTTGAGTTACGGTTTCTAATTGTCGAAATGATACGTTGTTTTACAGTATATAGTTATGACCACAAAATATTACGGTCAACAAAGGTTCCTTGTCACTCAGGACTACACTACCAAAGTTTTGAAACAAGATACCGAAAATTCCAATCCATTTGCCTCTTTCTGTCAGTACGCTAATTTCTGTGCTATCGCTTACATCTGAACAATGATCAAGACTTCTGTAAGAAATTTAAGCATCTAGTGACTGAGTTTATAGAAACTGGTGTTTAAAATATAGGGTCTGCTTTGAAATTCCGAGGCAAGCGGGTTCTTAAGAGAATCGGGGGTAAATGGGTGCTTAGTTTCCTTTTTGACGGATGACCTGTACACCTGGCCACACATAAAGCAGTGATAAAATCTGAATCTTCAGCTTCATTTTACAAAATTATAGATGTATGGATAATGATCTGTGGTCAGATTTCCAAATCCGGACCTAAAATCCTTAATCTGTCCAGAGAATTTGTTTTTCTGTGGATATAAAAAACACTTATGAACGGGTGAGTCATTTATGCCACTTTTGTCCAATTTCGATGTAATAATTCCCACTGCATTCAGTTAATTTCTTTTGAAATCAAATCTTTGCCAAGACATAATTATTATAAATATGTATTGTCCAGATGGAATGTTTCTTTGGCCCTAAACAAGAATTTGTTCAACCACATAAGCAGGCAGGATTAAAAAAAAACAACAACTGATCTTGTCAAAAGTTACAGGTAAACGAGGCTCCTGTCAGCCTTAAAATCTTTAAAAACTCTGTATATTCTTGGGAACATAATACAAATGTTTTGACATGGAAATGTTTTTGCCGGTTACTTTAATTTTCCAGACGCAATTTTTTTTATCTTCACAGAAAGGTAAGTAATCAAATTTTCGCATTGGACCACAGAGTTAATATGTGAGCAGTATAACCTATGTAATTATATCATTTAGTGGGATTCAGTCGCTCATGTACTATAAAAACATTATGGACTTTCCAGGTTTATGTTGTACAAGAAAATGGCGTCTTGGAACACATTTTACTAATCAATGTGACAACCTTTTTGAGCGAAACTTACCAAAACATATAATTATGGATCTGTCTACGCGAAAATTTCAGAGGTGATTCTGATGATGGTGATGATGATAATAATTATAATAATAATAATTAGTTTATATGTCTCGTATCCACGCTATTGCTCACTCGCCCGAATTCAAATTATTACCTCAGCAGGCCAGATTTTTCCAGGACTTTCCTAACTCTCTAGGGAGTATACAATGCTGATACTATTTACAGGCGCTGATCATTAGCCTTTTACAGTATCATTCACTGCCTTTAACCAGGTACCCATTTTACAAACGATGATGTCATCAAGCAAGTGTCACATCATATAAATACTCTCATCCAATAATGCGGCGGTTTTATGCATTATGGTTCCTCCACTTCTTGTTATCTGCCGGAAGTGAGAAGAAAAAAGCATTTTTTTTTAATTGGCTAGGAATGCTTAAGATATTTGAAGCTTTCACATCAAAGGGCATTCACAGTTCGTCCAAACTGACGTATAATGTAGCATGTTACAAAGTAGGTTATTTTGATAAAAGCTCGAAAATTTAAATTTTGTTTTGAATTTTAAAGCCGGTTCTCGCGACGTCTGAAGTCATGTGTGAGCTCCAAGAATTTTTTTTATGGGAAATTAAATTGCTTCATGGTCATGACAAAAAGGGTTATATGCGAAAATGCTGCATACTATTATATGAAATGTGTTGCGACCAAGGAAGAGTTGTTGTCAAGAGGACTGCGATTAAAGCTGCGCTATCCGATTGTTACCATCGTAAGACAAGTTCTGTCTTTAATTGGCTGTGGATACTGCCTAGCTTCAGGTGGAGTCAGACAACCTATAATTATACGAAAATAACTACTATACTAAGCTACTAATCAACGCCGTGATGCCCTAAGAGGAGTGGGATTTAAAAAAAAAGATTATTTTGAAAAAAAAAAACATATTTCAAACACTAGACGCTTTATATAGCAATTTCTTTACCATGACATTCGGAGGGACAGTAAACTAGCGACCTGCAAGATGTCTCTGGAAATGTTTTACCTCTGAACTTCGGGGGAAAAAAATAGCGATCAATGTGAAGTGTACGATTGAATTCAAATTAGTTAGATGTTCCATCATGAGGCTCTTCTTCTTTAACTACCGTAGATGAGTTGTAAGAGGGATCTACCTTGTAATCGCAAAGTTTAATGCTTTTTTTTTTCACTATCCTCGCTGCTGTCAACTGCCATCATCAAAATATGTGTTAGAGCCTTATTCATGCGCCGCGACACGTTGGTAATGGATAATTCTTGTTAATATATGAGAGGTTGCTCAGAGAATATAAATAATATCATTTAAAAAATGTTTGGTAGCGTATTTGGTTTACAAAAGCCTAATCTGATTTGCCTCTTGCAGCCAAGAAATTGCTCCCTTTACTGTCATGTACAAAACGTGCAACATTCAATGAGCTTACTAAAAATTATGTCTAAAATATACAGGTTAATCTTTCATTTCGTTTTAAGCTACGAAAGGCGTAAACAAGTTTGTTTTTTTTTTTATATAGTTTCCTTTACGATACGTATTCCGCACAGCTGGCCACACCGAAAAGTGAAGTTCATGACTCAAACTTTAGGTTTATTTACAAACTCACGAGAGAATGCACATTAATTCACAGGCAGCTTCACAATTCTAGGATCCATTCTCCATAGTTTATTCCTGACCGCCTACGGCATATGATAACGCCCTATTGTTATATAGTTAGGAGTCTGCAACCTTTATACGAAGTCTCCTTCGATGGGATGCGCCCCCAAAACTTATTGAACCTGATTAAGGGAGGTAAGAACGACTGTCAAAATGTGAACAGAACTTTCTTTACAGCACAGCACTCAGTCAACATGGAACAGCAACAATAAGAAAGTTCATCTTCATTTAATTTTCTATGAGAGACTTGCCATAGAACATTGACAACTGATAATGCTGTGTGTCATTATCAGCTGACGATGTTTCATGATAATGTCGAAGATGGAGAAAACAAGAATGTTCGTTGTAATCAATCACTTTTTTAATTTTGGGATCGTCAAGAACATCATAATACATCACACTATTTATCGTAATGATGTACTGGAAGAGAAATAACAAAAATGTTTGCATTCCTTCGTAATGAAATGCAGTGCAATGCATGTAGAGCAGAATGTCTAGAATGAGTAAATTCTTTGCGCATGGAGTACTTACTGAGGAGTACGTAATATCGAGATCTATCTGAATAATGAACTGATAAAATGATGTCAGAGTCCTACAATAACAAGTTATCCTCATTAAATGAGTGCTTGATATTGAGATTTCTTTGCGACCTTTTGACTAAGTGTGTGTAATATTGTGTGAGTCATACTATTTTTGACACATGGTTAATGGCGCACGGAAATAGGCTTAAATGTGATAGAATATAAATTTGTGTAGGTGGGCTGCACTTGAATCACTTTCCTCCCAATTCTTCCGTGTGCATACATTCGTTTCATAGAGGTGACAATGGAAGGACCTAGTGATTTCAACTGTCCGCAATAATAGGTAACTCCTAGTTGGTTTTTGGTGATATGGGTGTGCCCGGAAAGGGTTGCATCATATTAACTAAATCGTGAAGGGGTGAATGAAAGAGTTAGTGAATAAAAAACATCGCTGGTTCGCAAACACAGCATGACATGTTTTGACCGACGTACGCCCTTTCGGGAAGATTTGAAAAGAAATAAATCCACTATGCCTCCGTCAAGAAGATGCCCNCAGAACTCTGCAAGAGCTAATAAACAGAACTGAATTGAATTGAATTGAATAAAAAACATCGTTGGTTCGCAAACACGGCATGACATGTTTTGATCGACGTACGCCCTTTCGGGAAGATTTGAAAAGAAATAAATCCACTATGCCTCCGTCAAGAAGATGCTACCGGTTAGGAAAAAGGTATAAACCGATGGTGCCAAGGCAAACCGCTTCCATATAAGGCCAGTGATAAATTTTGCCCGGAAAATTCCACCATAACAACCAGCCTATATTACTTCCTAGCCAAGTCAAAATGACAGATATTGAGAGCAGCTGTTTTAGTCTAAATTAGCCTTACCAAAGACAGCTTGTTTGGTTGTAGCCTTTGGGTTTAAATGAAGGCTGGTAACCAACGTTTCCAGGTTTCTGTCGTTAAACAGTTGTAACCCACGAAATATGTGGTCAATGAAACTGGCTGAAAACATTCAAGGACGCTGTGGCATAATTTGCCTTTTAAAACTCAATGAAAATAATGAACAATGTTTATTTTAGTGACAGTCTGCAAAGTTTGCTATAAAATTATATTAAAACCTTGCCTGGTCCTCTCGGAATCGTCGACATAAACTTTCGGTTAGTCCTCTAATAGCTTACAGATTGATACCACCCAGTGTTAGTAACTGACAAAAAATATCTCGCTAGGCACATATATTTCTTCTTCTGCTTCCTCCTCTTAACGAGGCTATTATTTTTCCGAAAGTTTGAATAGTCCTAGATTATTTCCAACCACAAATAAAACTTGGGAAACGTTTGCCTTTTGACCTTGAAATGACCCCGCCGGAATACATCTCCCACAAATCCCAGATTTGCACCGAAGATTGTCTGTTTCCTTAGTGTCACCCGAGGAGAAGTAATGTGCCTTGCTTTAATAATGGAAATCCGACAGGAATGATTTCGTCACCGCAGTTCTCCTTCTTATTCCTTACTGTCTCTTCCTAGCAGCACAAGCATCTAAAGAGATGTCCTCTTATTGCGCTGCATGATGACGCCACACGGTCGCCACGGGTCCGTTCCAATTTAGTCAATTGTAAGCCTTGTTCTGAGTGCAGACAACAGTAGCTATAAAAACAGCTTCTGCCACAGAAAGGCAGTGGTGTTACATTAACAGACACTGACGTCCCAGGGTCTAATTGCTACATACTGCCATCCAGGAAAAACAGTGCTCTAAAAATATAACTCCCACCAAAACACTGCCCTCTTCTAAAGAAAGGAGAGAAAAATGGTATATGACCAAACAAAAAAAATCTCGCCCTTATATGTTATCTTTTATTTGTGTTTATTGGTCTATCTTATTCTAGCGTGAATCCTACATTGTTCTAATGAACATAGGAGAAGGCTTAACAAGATATTAGCAGAACTTACAGTTCTTACGTTAGTCTACTCAAAAAACGTCTTGAAGCTAAACCTATACACACTCAATAATAAAGATATTAATTTCAGTCTAGTCGCTTAGACTATGCCTAAGCAAATTTTGTTAGTAATCAACTTAACATCACGATTGTAAACAAAAAAGCAATTTTCACCCTTTTTTAATAGGTGAAATGTCTGTGAAGTGGACTAGAACGGGGTCTAGTTTCTCTTGTGTTGGATGATGTTATACGAAATGAGTCTCGCAGATGAACCTGTATCGAACAGTGTCTTTTAACGACAAATCTCGCCTTACACAAGTGCTCATCCACCGCAAACATCTCTCCTGATCTTCGACGGGATGGAGGAACATGGTAAACTGCATGGGCGAATACTGAAACTTTTCTTGAGTCATTCTTACATTCCTACCAACTTCAGTACTTTGCAAGCACTGTTACGGGTGATTATCCCTCGCGAGCTGACATTATATTGTACGAAATGACGTAGTATTATTTTGTCCTCGGTGGAAGTGGACCATGCCTGAGCTCTACCAGGCCTGGGCAAGTTCGCCAAAAAAAAAAAAAACAGTTCAAATCAACATTAGTTCAGTAAGGGGAAAAGTCCCAGTTCAGCTCAGTTGAGTAGTTTTCAGGTCAGATCAGTTCTTCTTGGTTTTTGAAACTGGCGTTCGCTTCTGATTTTCGAGGTAGATGTGAACTGAACTGAAATTTAGATAGAAAATTAAAGTTCAGTTCAAGTACCCAAAATAGCTACAGTTCCGATCCGAATCATTTCATCCAAAACAGCTATTAAGCACAGCTCAAGTTATCATGAAGTGAACTTCAGTCCACGAAATGCATTCATGTGATCGCAGTTCTGCCCAACGCTGGGCTCTACCCGGTCTTGCATCGGCGATACCTCCTGAGAGCGCACGCTATGTGTAAACGGAAGGCGATGCATCAAGAAAATAGTTCTCGTGCTGAATGTAGACTTAGCGAAATTGGAAAGATGGTTGCCTGACACGGGAACAAAATCTATCTCAATTCACATTTTTTTCTAAATGCAGTAGAATCTTATGACCTAGGAAAACCCGCAAGAATAATGGCCGTGATGCTCTGGTCGGAGGTCTTTATTGTTCTTTATTTTTCTATCAAATATAATTTGTCATGAGCTCGAATATTTTACAAGTTCATTTTATGGTACATTCATCTCGGAATTTACACAGATATTATTAGTGTTTGGTCTAATTAGCTAGCAATACTACTGCAAGAAAAAAAACCGCCAGTATGTAGACGTCTAACGACTTTCTCTGTTCATTTCAAGACCATACCCTTGATCACTTTATCCATAATTAGTGTTCAGCGCCTTCTCAGTCCGATCATGTTGCGGACAGTAGACCTGCAATGGCTGTAAGCATAATCCATACGTTAGTTAACGTACTGCGCTAACTATAGTGAACACTACTAATGTCTTGGGAGTTTCCTATGGTTACCGCAGTGCGTTACCTAACGTAATGATTATGCCCACAGACACAGGCCATGTCAATTACGTTTGAGGTAAACAAAACCCATAATCATGCATGTCTTGCAATCAATCAAAATGAGGGTCATTTCGCTGAACCAGGAACCGAGATATCAGGCTCTGAAGATCAATAGGGTCATTCGATATTAAATTTTTGCTTCTTGCAGAAATCTAAAATAACACCATTTTTATACCCACAAATAGTGATTTATAGGCAAATGGTCAGTAGTTGTAAATAGATTTTTTATTTAATCAAGGCATATTAGATGAAATATGGATAGTATTGTACAGTATGTAATTGTTGGTTAATCGCGATCTTCTCACGATCTTCTGCCGCTTCAAACATTTATATCCCGGGCCAGGACAATGCTAGGTCAGCTATTTTGTTCACCCTATAAAACTACACATCTAAAGCTTTCATGATATACCAATAACTAGATTTAGCCACAAAAGCGATTTTAGCCTCATATAAACTGGCTACAAGACATATAATAATCTTGTCAAATTTTAAAAAGAGCTTAATGTCGGCGTTAAATGCTAAATGTTGAAGCAAAAAAAAAAAGAAAAATACAAGTCATAAATCGTAACTGGTATGTTTACGTAGAAACTGTACATCTACATGTCATGGTAACACCAAGTTTCTTTTTGGCTTAGGCTAATAATGAGTTTGGAGCACAGCAAATGAGGGGAAGGAGGCGATGACATTGGCGATTGTAATGGAGAACTTGCGCTTTAACGGTGGGAACTTTTATGATCGTAAGAATTATATTAATTCAGTATGTTGAACACTACTGAGGATACATTCAGTGCAGATGCACTAGTGTAATTTTTTTACGATGGCAAGAGATTCCATAGTTAATGAGCTAGCTCTCAAATAATAGCGGAGGCCATATTGCCCTACATATGCTTACAATGCAAACGGTGCAACGCCATTTTTTGTAGGGCTAGAGAATAACGGAGAATGAGAAAAAAAGACTCACTATCAAAACTTTTGCCACGAACAATCTGGGAGAATGAACCCGTTTTTTTTTAAGTATATAATCAGCCGATAGCTCTACCGAATCATGACCTATATTGTCTGTCTCTTTTTTCCTTTTCCTTTCGCATTCTCTCTCTCTCTCTCTCTTTCTCTCTCTCTCTCTCTCTCTCTCTCTCTCTCTCTCTCNCTCTCTCTCTCTCTCTCTCTCTCTCTCTCTCTCTCTCTCTCTGTCTCTCTCATACTGAGTCTTGAAATGAGATTGAACTGAATAAATCGGCGTCATTTTTGCTAAAGCTGTTCCATATTCCAGCATACTCAACAATTTTGTCCTTATTAAGGATGGAAAGTTTGTGCGCTGATTTGATATACTTTCACCTACGCTTACAAATCTTTTTCAAAAACACTGAAGCTCTCAAAACTGTGGCATGAAAAATTTAATAAAAGTTTTAAATTCCGCTTTGGTGATATACTGAGGTTCTCCTAAGCTGTACTTGTCTTAGTTTTAGGGCAAAATGAAAAATATCATTTTGTGTCTGTGTATGTGTTTCTCTCCTGACCAAAATATGCACTTTCCACCAACTGGTGATACTTGTCACTAACTGCTTTGGGCAGAAACTGCCGATTCTCTGCTCAAACGATGTGTTGTTGTATCTACCTGTTTCAGTTGGAAAGTTATGGTTTCCCCCCTGATCTGGTGAGTCCCCTGTACTGCGTTCAGGTCTTTGATATCGAATTTCTGTAATGTACAATTATCTCTCATAAAACGAATCGCGTGTCTATCAGTAATACGACCGTAACCAGTCTTGTTAATGTCCTACATACCCGGGGACATGAGCAAAGAACACTGCACATGGCGATCATCGTTTGGCTAATCAAGAGAGGATGATTCAAAGATTTCGCTGCTGCACGTATAGGGTAACAAAAATCTGACTTTTTAAGCCTTCCAGGAGCTGGAGTGGGCGGACACATACACATGCTCACATATGGTAGGGTAAAGGGGAAGTGCTCAAGAAGACAAACGTAGAGAGGAAATGGAAAAAGTAAAGAGATGATGGTGGAGGGAATCGAACCCGCGACCTCTGCATCAGCACCCACCACCTTGCCGTCAGGTGGACCTGCAAACATAGCCACACTGCGTCACTAAAAATAGTATTTAGTTGCCAGGGTTTTTCCCGAAGCCGAACAGAAGCCTGGCAGTAACATCGCTAAGCATGAGCCTCACACATAGAAGGCATTTGATTGTCCTTTTATGCAGTTTTTAAATTTCATTTCTTACGTTTCCCCACAACTTGACTTCCACTTGTACAGTACAATAATATATATTATCCACGTTTTTTCCTAGCAAATCAAAGACTCCATTTGGTTTGTTTCATGAAAAGAGCAAGCACACAAATAAACAAGCAGCGCGTTTTCACTACCTGTGGAAGCATTCATGGGAACTTAGAGGGACAGGGGTAGATATTTTGCTTCACAACTTTAAAAAATCCATTGTATTTTTTCCAAAAATTTAAACCGCGTACCTTTCCTTTCGCCTGATCATTTGTGACAAAACACTGCTGGAAAATCGGGTATTTCACGCTGTGTAAGCCGCCATTACCCGTGCTGCATGACGCCATAAAGCGAGAATAGCTAGCAGACGACTGGGGCAGACGCATGCACAAACTGTCTGGATCAATCGTTTGTTACCCTATGTCGCTTTTTTACGTCACACAGTACGGTAATGGCGGCGCACATGGTGAAAATGCCGATATTCCAGCGGTGTTTTCTCCGAAATGATGAAGCAAAAGGAAAATAATACTGCTTAACTTTGTGGAAAAAAATAATGTGGACCTATTATGCTATAAAATGAATAACTATCCCGTCCCTTTAAGTTACTCATACTCTTTACTGTGAAGATGGGTGAGAGGCATTCGTGTGTAACAAAAAGACTCATACATTCCAACTACATTACGTAACCCAGTCCACGTAATCTATGAACCTGAGATCACCATTTATGTAGTGAACTTAAATAGATAATCCTCCACCATCGTATTATTTCACCTATGTGCCATTTATAATGATAGGCAAAACGATATTATCAATGAGAGCTAGTTTTCCTCTCTGATAATCTGAAAACCTTTATATTGTCTCAAGACTCAGTGCTCCCATAAATTATGCACGATGTATTGCACTTAAAAGACGGTATGAAGAACGAACATTTTAGAGGGAATGCTCAACAGTCTGAGAGATAAAAAAAAAAACAACTTATTAGCCTCCTTACTGACACCATTATTTCCCCTATGCGCAAGATCTTTCCGTGAAGGATATCCTGCATTTTTTTTTTTTTAAATGCATTGGCGACGAGAGGCTGGTAATCTAGATGATATTATCATGGACAATCGAACGCCACGGAACTCGTGACCAAAAGAGCCTTTTTGTATTTAGTTTAATGGGAATCATTTCTAAGATCGCAAACCTTCTCACTGTTTCTTCCAGATGAGCTAGCGGAAGGAGATCTTACTATAATAATACTGCTTCAGCTGTTTGAAAATAATTAATAGTGTCTCGCCCACTAGCAGTTGTTGATTGTGTCCATTGATAACTTTGTTGTGATAACTTACAGCGGAACGTTTACATTTTTGTGTATAACATGAAATGACGGTGATGTTAGAGGAGTAACGGGCATAAATTTTCATACCCGACAAACCCAGACAACCACTCAGCCACAAACAATCAAATTCTTCCACAGATGTTCATTCTTATATATGAGATCAAAGTTTGCTCTCCTATACAAAATTTTATGAAATTTTGGGATGATTCCCTACACTTCAAGCCTGTAAGGTCCCTATGTACTGCAGAAATGTTGGGTTGTTGTTTTTTTTTGTTGCTTTTTTTTTTTTTGCAAGGATCTGACTTTTTCACGAAAGCTCAGAATGGCTTTTCTTGAGGATCTAATTTTCACGAGCACCACAGTCATGACCATTGTCTCAAGAGAATATGAGGGCATGATTTAGGGAAGTTTGAAGCGATACGACATTACACAACTGCCGATAAAACATATCTGACAAGCTTTCTTCGGTTTGTTGATTAAGAAACATACTGCGATCAATAATATCAAAATAATGAGAGGAAATAGGCTGGAATAACAGCATTGCTGTAATCCTTGAGAGTTACTGCTCCTATACAAATATTTTACTAACTGTTTGACGGGGACATTTTTGGCGGGAAATAATTTTGGCGGGTGAAACTCCACTAGCGGAATTCGCAAAAATGAAATCCTTGCGATTAAAAAAAACAAAACTTGTACAGTAATTAATACTTTCATCCTTGTTTTGGACAGTAAATTTTTTTTTTCAATGAGTTGGTGAGTCAGTGTGGATGTCTGCTGGCGCTGGGGCGGACCAGTGGGTGATATGAATGTAAGCAGATGTCGTTGTATGAAGTGATCTAACAACAGTGACTGAAAAGATAATGAAAGACTCTTTTTAAAAACCGTGTGCTATTCAAGCGCATGTTTCGAAGTGAAGGTCAAATGGAGGTCGCGATGATGTGCGCCGTATACAAAAGAGGGCGCTGTGTTTATTCGAGAAACTAGGGGCCTCTGTTCACGTCCCTAACATGGCGGAACACCGGAAGTAACTTCTGCGCATGACGGCACGCATGGACAACGACAGGCAAGTCCCAGACCTCGGAATTCCAGTCGCGGCGATGACAGATAGGAAACATGGCTCACCACGTGTCGGAGATAGAAAAAAAAATGCAAAGAAGTTAAAAATTAGACACGCGTTTTAGATAGCTACAGTAAGTATAATATACAGAAGATGATAGCATGACAGGATGGGAGAGTGAGAACCACAGATAAATTAAGGGTGTGAGGAAAAAAGACAGAGAGGGAGAGAGAGAGAGTAAGAGAGAGAGCGTGAGAGGGAGAGTAAGTGAGAGAGTGAGAGAGAGTGAGAGAGAGAGAGAGAGAAAAGGAGAAGGCAAGAGGACAGAAGAAGGCCAGAGAATGCGAAACGGGAAAAGGACAAGCAACACTGTCAAGTTGACAGCAATGTGTTTTTTAAGGTTCTAGAATTGCTCAACAGCTGTCGAACTTTCAACGTTACCATTTATAATTATCAATCATCCGCTTACGCACAGTGTTTGTGCATATATATATATATATTGTAGGCAAGAGACATAGATTGAGAGAAAAGCATAGCGAGACAGAGACAGAGAGAGGGAAAGAGACATATTTTTATTGAAAGAGAGAGAAGGAGGAGGAAGGAAAGAGATATGGAGATGAAGACAGAGACAGTGGGACAGGCTGACGGACAGAGAGGCAAAGACAGAGAAAGCTCTGGGGAGAGACAATGGCAATAAAAATTGAGGGGAGAGAATCAGACTATCAGCAAAACAAAAAGAGAGAAAGAGAAAGATTTTGACTATGAAAGATATAGAGAGAAAAGAAAGAGAGAGAGAGAGAGAGAGAGAAAGAAAGAGAGAGATACTGTTAGACGTGGGCTTCAAAGTATGAAGCAAAGCTAGAAACTAAGCTAGACCAGACTACAAAGGCAGAAAATAGTTTGCAGGTTTTATCACTAGTGGCGTCGTGAGGTCATCATACATATAAACAGTCTCATAGTTTCCAACTTGTAGCATTTCATTCAAGAGGAGGCTGGGCTTCCAGCACACTTCCAGTGTTCATTCGTATTTCAAACGCTAAATATTGGGACACTATAGTATTCAGCTCTGGTGAAGCTTTTTCCTCGGATCTGATCCCATGCCAAACTGCAAAATGACTCATTAGTTATCGTTCCAATGGAAATACGAAAAAAATTTGGAATCTTGTGAATATTACCCCCACCTCCTTCTATTCTGACACAACATCTTGCGCACGTCGGTTTCATTTTGTGGTTGTGATCACATTGTTCTGAGTCCTGCTGATGGACAGGCTGTCCGTGTGTGTAGATTGAGAACATTTCTAATGTTAGGGAATGTATTAAAGAAGTCTCAGGCAACTGATAGTTTACATGATACCGACGAATGTACCTGTACTTTCTTATTATTGTATTGAAAATGAAGGTTTATTGTTTTGTTGTTGTTGTTGTTGTTGTTGTTGTTCTTGTTGTTCTTGTTGTTCTTGTTGCTGCCGTTCGTGATTCTTTAATTCACTACACGTCGTGATGAATCCCACAGAAAATGGATTTAAGCAATCACAAAAAGTCAGTAGAGAGTAGAAAATCTATGTAGGAGTCTCTGAGACTTTAAAATCAAGGATCTCTTTGCTCATCCCCATTAAAGTTGTTTTAATGCGATAAGCTTTTTACAGAAATTGTGGAGAATTCAGTTATCGTATGCTTACTGAGATTACCAGAACAATCACATGAACGGTAGTTGCTCATCCGTGAAAGAAGTAAATTGGTGTAATTAATAATAATGATGAATAAAATATATTGAAGTGTTTAATCCAAAATAATTAATAACTGGCTCGTTAACTTATCAGGATTGATATCTTTGTCTCACGATAATTTAAAAACGTCACTTATAAAGTATGTTTGCATTCGTAATATCAGGAATCCTAGCTTCTAAATGGTCAAGAGCTGTCCAAACTAAACTAGACGAAGCTGTCTATTGTAATTGTTAAGTGATGCCTATCCGACGATTTGTGTGTCAAAATCCAGTGTGGAAAGTGGCGGATGTCGTAAAAATAATGGGATATATAAACAGATCCCTCTGATAAGATAATTCTGGACCAATAGTCAAGCATATTTCCAAATTTGTATGTAATAAAATCAACTTCGTTTTAAGCGTGCGTTTCTTCAGTAGCCTATCTTTCGAAATATGCAGTCCAAAGTGCTCAAGGACTTTCGTTGCATTTTTCTGTGCCCAAATAAAATCTTAAAGACTTACGTCGATCTGATTCTCACTCAAAAGTCTTTGCTTTCCCAACTTGTCAGAGCTTTTCTTCTGTCTGTACATCTTTGATTTTATTTTTCTCAACTTTCAACTCGCACACTCTGGTTCCGGTAATCAATCTAATTCCATACACACATCTGAATTAATAGAGAGCTTTTTTTTTTTTCATTTTCATTAGAAAACAGGGCTTGGGGTTCCGCGCTCTATCACGTGGACCCACCGGAGGTATTGCTTTAGAGATAGGACTTTACTGACAGCTTATCACATGGTGGTGTAATTTCTTTGGTGAATCAGGGATCATACACCCCCAAGACAGACGGATACATTTTTGAGTGGCTTTCGTGAAGAATGGCAGTCACTGTAAAAAAACAGAAAACAACATCTAGGAAAGTAATGTTGTCTTCCAGTATGGAAGAATAATTTAAGCACTAACCATCGGCGAAGCGCCAATCAGAAAGGAGGATATACAACAACAACAACAACAACAACAACAACAACAACAATAATAATAATAATAACAACAACAACAACAACAACAACAACAACAACAACAAAACAATTGTATTTCAAGGTGACATCTCTTACGGACTGTTATGGAAGAGGCACCATGTACACGCGCGCCATGAACTAAATTTCATCATATTCCTAATGCGGACGAAAAGAAGATAATATTGCACGTTATTAAAATAATTTTGATACATCTACAATCTCGAGCAGCTCCTCTCTTTGATGGGTCCGATGATATATCTAATCACAAAATATGTTATTCTACAAATTCTACTGCCATTTAGAAATATCTTTGCTATGAAATTTGAATTACCTTTTTTTTTAAGCGCGATCTTTTGAATTAAAGGAAAAGTGGGGTCAATGCCCAAACTTGTTCACAAATCTCCTTCAGCAATAGTCATTCCGCTTTCTGAATTGGTCTTAGATACAGGTCTTTTTACTTATTTTGTACACATTGACATTTGGTGGCAGGGCCCCGAAAAAGGAGATTTTATACATTAACGGATTAATATGATTGCACAAAAGCAGTGACTTGGATTGTTAATAGGTGCCTGAAACCTTTTGATTGGGTACTCTGCTCTCGTCCTCAAATTGTAACGTTTGAAACCATCATTCGGCTTCAGTAGTATATAATGGAATCACATCTTTAATTTAGGACTCTGTGGTCTCTCTCAAACTGTAATGTTCGGAACCCTCGCATAAAAAAAAATGCTCAGATGATTTCAAAATAAGAAATAAAAACTTCTACAAATATGGATGTACAGTTCTTTCAGAAGATGTGATGTGTGTTTATTTCTGTCCCCTTCCAGCATCAAGAATATGATGGAGTTTAAGATGTCCATGGTGCCTGAGTACTTTCACAGTAGCGGCATGAAGCTAGAGGACACAGTCAAACCCCTGTCTTCCATGGACTACTCTCATATCAAACCTTTCTCCACACACGAGCTGGGCGCCATCAAACATCACCAGCATCCTCTGGTCCACGGTCAGGACATGTCTTCAGTTGTAGGTGGGTACATGAGATAAGGTGATATTGTCTGAGAGTATTTTAGCAGATTGGTAGCGCAGCTGATGTTGTTGTTGTTGTTGTTGTTGTTGTTGTAGTTGTTGTTGTTGTTTTTGAATTTCTCCTCTTCTTCTTTTGCTTCTTCTTCTACTCCTACTATTACTACTACTACTACTACTACAACAACAACTGCTACTACTACTACTACTACTACTACTACTATTACATCTCCTTCTTCTTCTACTACAGCTACTACTACTATAACAATTTCATCTCCTTCTTCTCCCCTTCCTTCTTATTCTTCATCTTCCTCTGCTTCTTTTTTTCTTTTATAATTTTTCTTCTCCTTTTCCTTTTCCTCTCCGTCCTCCTTCTCCTTCTTCTTCTTCTTCTTCTCCTTCTTATCCCCCTTCAAATTCTACTTCTCCTCCTTCTCTTACTCCTCTTCTCTTTTTTCCTCATTATTCTCATTCTTTTTCTAATGCTGAATGTTATTGCATGTATCTACACCTAGTTTAGTTTTACTATAAGTGTAAAGCTGTTTCCATAGTTAGTACTGGTGAAATTACGGTCTATCTACAATGCGACTTGCAGTTCCAAATCTGTGACGACTTCATCTTTCAGTGGAACAGTGGTCTGCGAAATAATGATGATGATGAGGCAGTCAGTCATAGATTCAGATGCTTGCTATTTTCATGACAAAATTCATATTATATGAAAAAAATATATGAGATTACATAAAATATTTATTTCCTTATAAACAACAGGTTTTCTTGCTTTGCTATCACGCCATGCACATTTTATATTTGCTTAGGTCATAGTTTGAATGAACTGTACTATTTACACCGATTTTTAATGAAATAAGAGCATGAAAAGGATAAGATCGCCGTACTGTTTTTCTTTCTTTCTTTCTTTCTTTTTTTATTTATTTACTACTCAAAACACCCGCAAATTTGCTGAAGTTTATGCGAAGCAAACTACCAATAATTATGCTCATGCGCTTATTTATTTATTTATTTATTTATTTATTTATTTATTTATTTATTCACTCATTAGGAAAATCCAATCTTGAAGATGACATGACGTCATCAATGAAACACCAAGCGTTGCATCATCTACACAATCCTCATCATGGCCTCACAGGGCAGCAAGAACTGTTTGGAATCAAGGACAGGTACCATAATTTTGATAATGATCATGATGATGGTGGTGATGATGAGAAAAATGATTTCATTTTGTATTTAGCCTGACGAAGGATCACTTCTGGACCTGAAAATTGGGATTATTTTTATAATGTCATTGTAATTAGTTCATTAGATACAGTAAAGTAAATTTCTTAGTTCTTCGCTGATGTGGACGGAGCGTTTTTATTTATTTTAGTCTTTATTTCAGTTGATGTTAAACTACAAAGTGATAGTATGATGTTTGTACAAGAGTTTATGTACAATAGTTTGAAGAACAACAAGAGCAACAACAAAAATAAACTTATCCTACAATCACACTGTTAAGATTAGTTCACATAATCCAAATTACAATTCACGACACATTTAATTAGTTCTTATGTTCTCCTGTAACATTTTTTTTTACATAACACGGTGATCTTGCACTGGTGGTACTACTGATACCTTTGCTGTTGACATGGAAATAATAAACACTGGACATACCACATTTAACCACCACCGATAGATATGATATTGATATTCAAATTAAAACATTTTTCCAAGCCTGCCACTGTAATAACTGATCTTCTCGGACTTTATAGACCAACAACTTAGAATACAAAAACAAAACAAAAAATCCCAGTCATCATTTTGTATAACATGCATTTAGATCCATCTGTTTTATTGAAAAACGCTGGCTTTTTCTTTGTTCTACAAGGCTGATCCTATGAATAAGGATATATACGTATTAAATACTTCATATCAAAACTTCTATAAGTTTTACGTTTAATTATTTTGTTCCGTCAGACATACCTACTGAAACGTCCTAACGGACCCCACTGAAGCTGTGGAGTAACTGTAGCGAGAAAACTGAGTTAAATCGCTATTCAACAACGAACCTGTAACGGTATACCTTTTAACCCAGTAATACAGCATTTCATACGAATCCTAAGTTTGTAAAAGCTTATGCTGGTGTATTTCGTCTCGGAAATGAACTTAACCTGTCGACCGAAATGTTAATTAAAATACTCATTATGTGTGATATGTAATGGAGCGAGCGTGTAGGAGGTTTCGAACACGCTGGTTCAATTATTCAATTATTATGTTTTCTGGTCTAAATTTTGACATTCGCAGTTTTGCGTAGTGGGATATTTTTTTTTAAATAGAGAAGGAAAAAATGTTAATGTTTTTTAAACCTCCATTGAGAACTCACATCGACTGTACCGGATTCACCTTTTTGTAGCGACTCACCCTCACCAGATCTACTTTTCAGACAGCGAACCCAATGCATGTGAATTCCCATTCAAGAATTATTGGAACCTTGAAGAGATGTAAGGTCTTGGTATCGGATGCATTTTTTTATGTTCTTTCAAAGAATACTGGAACATACTTTACGGGGTAATTTCAGCAAAAAATGTGAATGTGATAGAATATTTCAGATCCATTTGAAAAGAGGATCGATTCAAAACGGACTGACACATTTTCATTGGTCTTTAACTGGATTTCATTACAACAATCTGCATGTCGATGGTTCACTCTTCTAACCCATCCCTCCATCCATCCATCTATCCATCCATCCATCCATCCATCCATCCATCCATCCATCCATCCATCCATCCATCACTTTTCGTTTGTATATTCAAGGTCTTACACCGCTGACGATCCACTAATGAAGAGACTAGCAGTGTCCCACGACGATCAAGCCGAAATGTCCTCCTTGCGGCCTCTGGCCAACCTTCATGAGCATGTGGCCAAATCCTTCCCCGAAACCGCCACGGATTTTGGCGGCGTTGGCCTACCTGGCAAGTACGGCAGTGGTCTCAACAGCTCTGTGTCAGACGACAGTGGGAACAGCTCTCACACACGCAACACACTGGGTCTAGACAACGTCAAAGACTATGGTAGCGCCTCCCAGGATCCAACAAACACGCCCCCTTTATCCTCCACGACGGCTTCGTTGTATTCTAGGTTGTACAATGGTGACACTGACCCAACATACTTGTCGCATTTCAAGTTCTGTCCTCCATATTCGAGTACCCCAACCCCCAACACTGATAAAGACTATGAGAAGCATTACTTGTCTCACCAAGACAGCGGTTCGTTATCTCATTACAAAGGCCAAAGCCGTTATAGTGACCTAGGCAGCAATAGTGACGCCGTTATAAACAATTCGAAATCATACTCCTGTTTTGAACCAGCCAACAACAAGGAGAGTGAGAGACTGAAGAATGTTATTAATAACAACAACAACAACAGTAATAACAATAACAGCAGTGCTAACAACAACAACAATAACAATAACAGCACGGGTGCTACGAGTGGCAACAAGTCTAAACAGGATGGAAGCGACGACAGACTCTCTAAAATGAACAAACTTCCAAGCAGCTCCGGGAATATAATCCCAAAGCAAGAACCTCAGTCTGAATCCACAACGAAATCAGCGAAGAGCGTAAAAACAGAATCAGACAAATCGTCTTCCTCAGATAATTCTACAAAATCACCGAACTCCCCGGCGGAGACAAAATCAACGACACCGAATAACAAGGATAATCCAGAATCCTTTAAAGATCCGAACGTGAAACCGCCTTATTCATACGTGGCTCTCATTGCTATGGCCATCAAGGAGTCCTCTGAGAAACGTCTCACTCTGAGCGGTATTTATCAGTTTATCATTGGACGGTTCCCTTACTACGAGAAAAACAAGAAAGGTTGGCAAAACTCTATACGGCACAATCTGAGTCTAAATGAATGTTTTGTCAAAGTGGCGAGAGAAGGTGGCGGAGAGAGGAAAGGCAATTTCTGGACGTTGGACCCCGCGTTTGAAGACATGTTCGAGAAGGGTAACTACCGCAGACGGAGGCGGATGAAACGCCCTTACCGGCCCACCTTGTCCCTACACAAGCCGTTATTCTCCGACCCTGCCCATGCTCTGAACCAGTTTGCTTTCAACAACTATTTCAACGCCCCATCCTACTCTCAGTACTCCGGATACGCCCCTTGGGCGCTGACCCACAACACAGGGGCTACCAACATGGGCATGTCCCAGCTGCCGAGTTATCGGTCTTGTCAAAGGGTCACTGCTCACTCGGCACTGAACGGACTTCATCAGTACTCCAGCATGGGCGTCGGCATGGGCATGGGGGTCGGGCTGGGCACCCCCGCTCCTCAGGTGCCGCCTAGCATGCCGTCGCCGTCTAATTATCCCTCGCCTTACCCCCAGTTCCCAGAGTACAGCGCCGTTGGTGGCGGGACGTCTTTTGGCTTCCAATGTCGACAGCAGGGCGATGCCTTCAACTCATCTCATTACAATTCCTACTGGGCCGACAGGTGAGGACCAAATTACATTTTCATAATACATGTACATCATGTTCGGCTGACACGCGGTTCAGGTTGGGAAGTGGAAAAAAAAATGATGCAGTCTATTCCATTTATTTATATTCTGGAGAATCGTAACTTCCCGTTTAATCGCAACAGTATCCAATAACCAAATGCTATATTTCTATATATACAATACAAATCATGGGAATCATAACTTACTTTGGTGGCAACATTTTTTTCAATGCTCCTGGGGATTTGCGATTATACGGAATTGACTAGTTCTTGTCAGGTTGCACTTGCCAACTACATTTTCCCATCCTCTTTAGTGACACAGCTCAGGGTTGAGAATCCAGACGTTCCGTATGGCTTGAGCCTTGTTTTAAGATATTATGGATCATACTTAGATAGGCGATACTGCTGGATATTACATGGATATGAGTTCTTGGTTTTTTTTAGTTTTTTTTTATTGGGGGGGGGGGGGGGGGGGGGNTGGAAAAAAAAAAGGATGCAGTCTACTCCATTTATTTATAATCTGGAGAATCGTAACTTCCCGTTTAATCGCAACAGTATCCAATAACCAAATGCTATATTTATATATATACAATACAAATCATGGGAATCATAACTTACTTTGGTGGCAACATATTTTTCAATGCTCCTGGGGATTTGCGATTATACGGAATTGACTAGTTCTTGTCAGGTTGCACTTGCCAACTACATTTTCCCATCCTCTTTAGTGACACAGCTCAGGGTTGAGAATCCAGACGTTCCGTATGGCTTGAGCCTTGTTTTAAGATATTATGGATCATACTTAGATAGGCGATACTGCTGGATATTACATGGATATGAGTTCTTGGTTTTTTTTAGTTTTTTTTTATTGGGGGGGGGGGGGNTTGCCCAGGCTACCAGTGAATTCTATGCACACCAATTTATTGTACCCGTTTATAAATTTTCTGTACACATGGATATGAGTTGTAAATATTGAGTTAAAACTGCGAGCTGCCTCCAGCCGGTACTGGCCAAACCTTGATTCTACATTTAATGAAGCCATCACTAAAGTCGAACTATAAAATGTGACTTCCGTGGAGTTATGGTGAATATTAAAAAAGACCTCTCTTCTTGAAATACTAAATATCAGTGAAGCGACAACGTTTGAGATTTAATGAACTCAAAGAGGCGTAATCTAGTACCTTCGGGTATTACCGAAATCGGAAATTCTTTTTTATTAGTAGGCCTAGGTCTTCGGGTTCTACATTAGAAAGCAAGATTGCCCATGTGTGAGGAAATGGATACATCCAATTTTTGGGGAAATCCAGTCTACTGAGGCCTATAATTCTCGATTCATGCGTTCTTTAAACCGCTTGCAGTGTTGTTGTTGTTGTTGTTGTTGTTGTTGTTGTTGTTGTTGTTGTTGTTAGTAGCAAGGAGGTTGTCAGTGTTTTTCTTGCTCTCGTTGTATGTCCACCTTAAAACTTTTTAAAATCTGCTATACATCACGGTCTGCTCTTCTCGTTAACGCCTCGCATCGATGAACTCAGCATGGCAAAGTGCACTTAGGAAAAAAAGGAACAAAAAAAAAATAGAAATAATAACAAAAACGGTTTCAGCTTGGAAGGTTTTCCACACATAGGTGACAGCATCTCAGAGCGTGAAATTGGGATCTGAAAAAAAAGTTATCGAAGTAGTCTGTCACTATCAGAATGTCAAGTTATGAGAAGTGGAGCTAAGTGAAAAGCACTGCGTTCTCCCTCATGACTGATCACGAACTGAGGGGTGAGACATGGTCAGATCTGTCGCTCAGTTCGCTGCAGTTCATGTAAATCTCGTTTTAATTCTTTGGTACCACAGTCACAATAGTGCATTCAGTTTACTGTTACTTCAATGTACCAGTGTCACAAAAATGCGATTAAGCTATATCACGAATTTGTGTTCTAAGAGAAACCCTGGAACTGAAAGGGTACATAGGTTGACAAGGCTATGGTACATAAAGTGTTAAAATCAGTCTCTCACTATACAGTGCTGTTCGAATCCAACTGCACTCTCTGCAGTGTATCTGAATGAGGGAATATGCGTGAGATGAATGGCACGAAAAAGATTGCTAATTGACCGTCTAATGAACTAGATTTAATTAAGTGGTGCTGGAGGTAACAGAAAAGTAGCCAGGACTTAGTTATAATACAAAGAGCTATACTAGCTTTGAATCAATGAACCTACACCGTAGCTGCAGTCAAGAAGCGAGTCGTAAAGGCACCACAGATAATTTCCTGGTGACTGTTCTCTGCAGTTCTCTGTTCCTGACGGCCACATGGTAGTCACTGAAGTCCTGTCTTCTCTTTCATTGATGTTGTCTGCCCTCATCATTTTTCTGTCTGCCTTTCTTTCTGTCTCCTGGTACTATATATTGCCTGGGAGAACCGTCTTTGTAAGACATGTTGATCTAATGCATGCTCGTACCATCTTAATTTTCGTTTTCTTGATGATGGTGAGGAATTTATCGTGGGTTCTGATTATTTTATTGTAATCTCTTGGTGGATGTCCTCTTTCGTGACACACTGTGTGTATGGAATATGGAAGAGATTCCGCACCCGTGGATTTGAACTAGATATTGATAATATCCACGTGCATAGCCGGGCTGCCCAGTCACGAATCTATTATATTAAAAAAAAAATCGTTCGATTTTTTAAGCAGCTTAACTCGGCTATTTCTCCCCAGAATTCTGTAAAATTTTATAAGCAAGTTCCTTTTGCCCCAGAGGCGGTTCTTTTAAAGGTTTTATTACTCCAGCTGACCTCTAAGTATTTTTTTAATTGTTTTTTGTGTGAACAAAGGGAAAATGGCTCGCTGTGCACGCATGTCCACTATTGTCTAGATAAATCTGTGAAGTTTGCAGTCAGGGTTGCCAGATTGGCATTATAAGACCAAATTTATTGATAGGTCTGATCATTATGATTTTGCTATTTTAGGGTAGCATATATGCGTGTAGATGCAACATGAGGTTGATTGTCCCCTTCTTTTGCCATTTCCCGGGCAGCGCCGGAGCATCTCAACTAGGATCATATAATGGACGTGAACTACTCTTTCGTGGAGTAATTATTTAGCATTTATGAGATCAATGCATGATGTCAATTGTAGGAAATCTCCGATGCATTAAGCCTATTATTCTACTCATTTCCCTCCACTGTATCACCGCCTGCGCAAATGTGCAAACATCGTAAACCAAGTTGTCTGTAGTACAGTTCATGGCTTCAAGGCCAGCGTCGATAAGCCAGGGCCAAGAAAGCTCAGAATTGGCCGTAGCCCACAATGACGGGCAGAACCATTATCATCATACTACAAGCGCTTGCCTTCTCCACACGGCTATCTATGTAGTTCCTCGTGGACGGCTCTTCCTATAGTAAGCTGCCATGATGGCTAATGCATCATTCACTAATTGAGTCCGTCATGAGCAGAGAAACCTCTGGCTTCACCACGGGGTCACAACATGAGAACTGAGTGGCTCGCACCAGGGTGACCGACCATTCGTTTTCATAATGTATGTGTGATAGAGTTCTTTCTTGGCAAGAATACGAATGTTCTTTGGGCTCCTAGAAGGGAGAAAGAATGGTGCAGGCAACAAAACCGCGTTGTATGCAATGAGACAGAGAAAGGTCTCTTTCTTCCTGTTGTAGGTATGAAGATGCCAATGTATTTTTCACTGTTGGCTATATTAGGTTTTACACCTCTCATTAACTTATCCTGGGGTGCCGTTNAGAACTGAGTGGCTCGCACCAGGGTGACCGACCATTCGTTTTCATAATGTATGTGTGATAGAGTTCTTTCTTGGCAAGAATACGAATGTTCTTTGGGCTCCTAGAAGGGAGAAAGAATGGAGCAGGCAACAAAACCACGTTGTATGCAATGAGACAGACGAAGGTCTCTTTCTTCCTGTTGTATGGTGTAGACCCAGGTCCAGTTCTGAATTTTTATGGATGTATTTTCGAACCGCGTGAAAATCACGAAAAACATTTTTTATTTAAAAATATGATTCAAGTGCGCCGAATTCGAATGTTGTATTTATCACGCTGATTTCCACGACCGATTGAGGTAACGCCCATATTCCTCTATACCGCTGACAAAATAAAAATTTATAAAAAGCTTAGATGTCTGCGCATCCTGTTCTACCTTCCAGCTACCTAGATGACTAGAACATTCTAACTAACCTATATCGTCGTCAGCATCGCAATTATCCTCATGATAACTTTTACAATACACATCACCCTGACATATTTGTGATGAAAAATTGTTAGATGAGCTAAACATCTTAAATCACAACTCCATACGTCCCGACAGAAGTTTCCTTGATCAAAGATGATAAGAATAAAATGTCATTATCAGCATCATCAAAACTAGCCTTCTACTCGTCCTATGAACGAGTACAGAATTTTGGTGTTAAAAATCAGATTGGCGGCTCACAAACGAATTCATGAACTGCATGGCATGTTCACGCCTAGCAGGTTTCTCAAAGAGCATGATCTTGATAAAGATAAGACTCTGTATAGTATATTACCGCTCAGTCCCTGCAATGCGGTAGGCCTCAAAGATAAGAACTTTCCAGGGACTATGCACTGTTTCATAGCTTCATTTTAAATGGAAGGTTGAAAAAGGATGGCGAGGACTTTTTTTGGGCGAGGGGATCTGATTACTCTTTTGATTTAAACGTGTGCGTTAGCACTTAACAAGGTAGAAATAAACTCCAGAGTCTTTAACATCTGGAACATGTTCTGATACTAAAATTCTAATTTATTTCCCCTATCCATTATTTTCGTGTCGTTGTTGAGAAGAAAGGAGAGCAGGAGCACTAATTGGGACAGATATCGCCGAAACCCAAACCACAGGCGGAGCAACAGTGACTGCAGATAAGAGAATCTTTCCCCGGCATAGTAACCAGAAGCCAGAGAAAATATCAACAGAGCAAATTGAATAAACCGTTGTGTGACCACAGAGATGCAGCGCCGCCGTTTACCACCCGGATCGCCTTTCCTTTCACCGCTAGTGTCAAACCATGGGCTGCAACTCTATCTAATTCGGTTTACAAAGGGAGGCTACTTATGGCAAACAGGAAGAAGCCAGTGCAGCGAGCCGAAAGCAGTGATGGGAAGTTTCCTAAAATTCTCACAGTGTCACGTATTTAACTATTTATTTACTTATTTATTACATGTGTGGGTTGGTTACTGTGGAGAAGAGTCTCTGAACATGGTTTCCAGTCGTGCCTCTCCAGAGGGGAATGATAATAATACTGCTGAACACTGCTGAACATCCTAACCACCTCCCAGACCCTCCTAGTTCATCGAACAGGGCAAGCGTTTAAGGCCACGTTAAATAAAGCCAAGGAAAGAACGAACGAATGAACCACACCCTTGAAATGCTCTGAATTTGTCGTATCTCTACCTTCCATCACCCTACACCTTCGCTGGTTCCTTTACGCAATGTATATACATGTAATATTATTATCGTTGTCCATATCCACACATGTGAGCACAGACGTACACCAGAATTCAACTTCTAAAGATAAGGCTGCTGTCATGACTTCAAAGGGTTGCTGTTTCTTCTTACAGCGTTCCGTTGGCATAGACGATTATGAACATGTATGAAGGATTTTTTTTTTGTTTCAAATGAAAACATGTAATCATAGAGAGATTTTGATATATCTGAAGGCAGTTGTGTTCCTTTCGTCGTGTTTTTGGCGAGTATGATTAGACCCTTCGGTGGCATTTGTAGATGGTGTTCTTGCCTCGGCAGCGACAGAGCTTTACAAAACTCATTACCAGACTCAATTCACCTTTCATCAGAGATAAACTCCTACTGTAACATACATATGACAAAGAACACAGGACGCCCAGCCTCCAGTAATTAGGACAACACTCTAAATCAAGTAAATGAGCCGAAACTGGAGAACACACGCGCTGTGTGACACAGTAATGAAACTAAGGGGTAGGATTTCCCCGGAAGCCGTACAGGGGAATCCCCCAGACGTCACTTTCGATGGTTGTCGTGGCACTAATGTCTGGATGGGTGGTGAGATAAGTTGTGAGGCAATATCTCCCGCAACAACACGAAATTACATGTCCTAGAACATTAGCTCAAATGAGCATACTTGTGCGTGAGCGCCTGAAGTTTTGTATGTAACGCTTGGAAGCATTTCTCATCACTCAACCAGCCTGTGAGTTGGGTAACCATATCTGAGAACTAAGGAAGTCAAACTACAATCTACTTCCCTGAAGAATTGCATATGGTTTACTTAGACTAGAGATTGTCTTCTTTAGCTGCTTTTGAAATGTGACACGATATCATAGTCGAATGGCTTTTGTTTAAGTGAGGGGGGNGGAAGGGGGGGGGGGGGGGGGGGGGGGTATATTACGGTTGATTTTGTAAAATACATTTTTTCATTAGTGCAGTTAAGAAAAGTTACATACTTTGATAATAACCATAAAGCTAGACTATGTCACGACACCTCATAGATGATTAGTCGAAATTCAGGAAGTTGGGTTCTTCGACAATGTTGAATATTTACTGCCAGAATGCTCACAGAAATCTTCTTTTGTTCATTATTTATGTCAGTAATATTAATTATTCAGAACAAGGTATGATGCCACTCTAAACGAACTTGGTAGGTGAGATCAATTTATTGGAAGTTATCATGCGTCTAATCCCTTTCTCATACACATGTTATAAGTGGAGTGCACATCTCCATCGCACTGCTGAACGTCCTAACGCGAATGCTTTCAAAATGTGCCGGTCAGATACCAGTTGAATTTGTTTACTTCGATATTGTAGTAAACCTTGCTTTTTGACAGCACCCTTTCTCTACAATAAAACAAACTTGCTATTTTTATTTCTAATATAAGTACCATGAACTGCGCTTTCTTCCATGATAACACCATCATTAATGCTTTGTCTATATTGTTCCTTTTCCAGATGAAACCCGTTATTTTGCTAGTGATGTTCAGCCTGGTCCAGACAAGTAGTGATTTCATCTACTGGTAACGTGCGCAGACTCGGATATCCAGTGCTGGTTCATTTAGCTTATGCTGTTCAGTCTGGTCGAGAAGAGGCGTGAGGATTTCTTCTACTGATAGCATACATGGACACGGGAATTCAGCGCTGGTTTTAACCTAAGATGCTTTTGGAGATTGACCACGGTGACTTTACCAAGGGAAACTCTTTACTTGAAATGCTCGTGGTCCCTACTAAGAACAGATTGTGTGCATGGAAAAGTTTATAATTCCTGCATGCTCTTCTGTAGTTAGAGTCATACATGGGAATTAATAATTTTCTGTAGCTTACATTCGCGTTTTTCAAAGGTGGCTTACAATTAATTTGCCTTCCCATTATATTCCCGGAAGTTAGAGACACACAAAAGAAGTCGTCGTTTTCAAAAGATGCATTCAGCTTATACTGGGAAAGAAAACTATCGAAACTTTGGGGTTGCAATGATACTGTAGACTGTAGATTCTGCACTGAATCTGTTGCCAGCCGTAGGTTTGGGTCATGAATGTATGCACAGTTAAGTAACACTGGCTTCATGTTTGTGATTTCAGAGGTAGTTTGAGCCAGCAGGGTAATATCATTCTCAAACTAGAATTAGTTTATGTACTTTTACACTAGCCTGATCTGATGACTTAAATGAACCTACTGGTGAACATAGGAGTAAATGATGATAGTGGTAGACTAAGCAGTTTCTATGCATGTGAAAATGCATGACATTATGTAGTGAATGAATGAAGTCATGCATGTGTAGACTGAGTATTGATATGTGTACAGACATGACTTGTGTACATACAGAGACAATTTCGTACATAATCATTATGGTTACAATGTGCCTTCTTTGAATACAGATGTTAAAAGAATATTTTTATGCAAAAAACACTGCTGGTCTTAGCATTTTTTTTATACATATATAGATTTATATCACGGGATTGTGATGTGGCAAGACTGTAATAATTATGTTTGTGATTGCGATCCTGTTCATCATTTTGTTATCCATTAATGAAAGTTTTGTTCTCTTATACAACACGTGCCTTCTATAAATTGTCATATACATTTTATTTTTGCACACAGTGATACACTCTTCCTTTCTCTTGCCTGTCTAAATGATTTTTAAAATGTATTGATCTGAAATGGACAAACGTTCAAATAGGAGGATTGGCAGTATTGGGAATTTAGACGTACGGACAAATTTTGTATGCCATTGTTTCGTATGTAGACAGTAAATATGCACGTGTATCTTTTCATTGCATTAATTTGGTTTGTATTCAATCATGTAGACTGCAAGTGATGCAAGGCAGAGTACAGGAGGCTTACTATCTCTTTTCAGATTCGTTGTTGCTTGCCCTAAAATATGTGTGTTTTCTCTCATTGAGTCGTAAAGACTTTGCCTTGAGTAATACAGGTAGGGAAATGACTGACGCGATGCAATTATTCACTGTAATTTATAAATATACAAAATGTTGATCGGGATGCAAATGAACACATTTCAAATACCAAGCACAGGACCGGGAGCCTCTTATAATCGCAGGCTATTCCATTCCTCAAATCTTATTATAAACAAACAAAAAGAATCTACATTGTAAGTCTTCAGAAGGAATTGGAGCGTGGCACGCTGTTTTTGTTAGCTGTAAATGCTGAAATCATCGTTCGTAAAATACTGCGCGTGTACCACCAACCTTATCCAAGTAGAAGGACTATAAAGGAATAAAGACCCCCTGAAGAAGACCTGCTGGTCGAAAGCCTTGGGCCTGTAATATAAGATTTTTATCCTTGATTTATTTGATTAAACTCTTTAATTGTTTCTTTGATGACGGGATTTGATTTCACTATTTACGCACTTATCCAAGTAGGTAGAAAAAGATTCATAGTCTACGTGCAGACGTGCAAGATTCCAGTCATAACATATGGGCAAAGGTGTGCCACTCTCCTATTTCGTCGTTTTCAAGAATGAAGTTAGAATTTCGAATTCCGTCGTCTTTTCATTGATGACAACATGCTGTATAAAGCAGGCAAGCATCATATCAACGGACAACTTCGTGACGTGGTCATCCATCCTCAGGTGTTCCGTTCATGGACAAGAAGCGCATGCTAGTTATCAAATACTGCGCTTTTGTAAGTTTGTTAAGATTTTAAATGCCACCTCATCCACGACAAATATAATGGTTTCAGCTCATGAATTTTCATACTGTAATACTCTTTCCCTGAAATCTCCTTGTTGAAAACAAGAAAACATAAAAACTGTATAAAGCAAAATAATTTCAATAAATTTTTAAAATTAAATCAGTTGATATCATAAAATTCTAGGTGATTGTTTAGACAATACTTTGAGTAGGCGTTGACAACAAACTTTATGGAATTTTTCAAATAGTCTAAATGTTTATTATATAAACACGCCGCATTTGCCAATACTGAATAGACCTACGTGTGAATGTAATTTCGGTTTGTTCCTTTATAGTCTTACATCACCATCATGAACTTTAAAAGTTAGTTGACACCATTCCTTAGGAGTCATCTCTACCAGTTTTGTCACACGGAAGCTCATTTGTGACATTTTGCATGGGCAAAATAAATGGAGGAAAGCAAATGTATCTCTATACTCACTGATTCCCCATCAAATTTTTATATATTAAATACCTAGAAAGTGGATGGCTGAGATTTCCATTGAGCAATGTTTTACATCATTGTAGAAGACAAAGAAATCTATGATGTACAGCGAAATTGTTACCATCTTCTCAGCGAATGGTATCCGGGCTCTTTCCTTACAAGATGGATATGCCTGACCACTACATCATAATGGATTGCTAATTTCACAAATTCGTTCGTTATACATGTATAATGAACTATTCTCCCAATGATACTAAATTGATGAAATTAAACTATGATAGCAACTTGAGTTTAAAGTATATCTTCTAACATCCTGAGTTATTGACTATACTCACTGACAGTTTATGCAACCTATCTCGGAAGGTCCATTCTATATGTGATTGTTCTATACATGTCGATTTCTCCAATGAACACCTATACTCAAGTTGTATCAATGTTTTTTTAGCCTAGATGTAGGTCAAAATTGACCAAAACTTAATTTTACAAAATGATGACAAACATTACCCCTTTCAGAAATCCATTTGATCTTAATAGTGGTGTGAAGAAGCACTCCCACCCTTACCCCTTGACATACACACATCCGAAGATTGTCACAGTTTTTCAACACAGTTTTGTTGTTTTTTTTTTATTTTAAAGGTTTAGAAGTATCTGTTCGAATGTATTCAACTGTGCAGATACTTTTTTTTTCTTTTGTAATGACTTTTTCTTATGTAATGAAATGTGATTTCTTTCAACTCCTGCCTCACGTGAAGTATAAATTAAAAATCGCATTCATTCTCTCGAAATTGTTCGGACTTATCTTGTGTTGTCAAGTTTATTTATTTCTTTTCTTGGGCAAACTGAGTCCATTTGTTGTCGTTGGCGTTGTTAAACAATTTTAACATATGAAGTTCGAAATTAACCTATGCACGACATGATGAATGAGAAAACTATCTCATATAGTTGGACCTCACAAACTCGAATTTTAGGCGATTAGATCATATTTTCGAGTTTTTAAGTGTTAGAGTTCTTGAGGAATTTTTTATATTGAAAATAAAAGGCTCGGGATGAGGGCATTGCAATGGGGCTTATCAAGTACAGTACAAGAAATTGAAAGTCCTGAGGTCATACTGTATTCGGTATAGGCACCTTGTTGTATTCGGATAATTAACGGCTCCAAAACCCCTATCATTTAAAGTTAAAGAGAAAAAAGACCCTGGTAGGCATATGGAGGTTCATGTTCTGATTTACCTATTATGATTTACACTGGAAGTTCCTAAAATTCTTAACTTTATGATCAGCATTTAACTGTGTTACATGAGCCACGAATATTTTCCAGGGAGACGCCATTTCCCAACGATCATTTAAGAACAACTAACCTCAGATAATATAATACTTCCTGTTGTGAGTTGTGATACTTATAATTGAAGAGCGTTTTTCCGAAACTCCATAATTGTACTTTCGTTGAAAAATGAGTTGGTGGTGTATTCAGAGATGCATTTCTGTGTTAATTTACTCAAAACCTAATTGAGCTCAAAATCTGTACTCCTTCAAATTATACGACATTTAACAGTAAGTAAAAATATAAAACGTTATGTGTGAAGAGCAGTTACCTTAATATCATGTCCCATTACTTCAAAAATATTCAGAAACCACATACAGAGTTTGGAAAAACGCTCTTCAGTTAACAAAATATAGATGAAGGGACGAAATTAGAGAGCTGCAAATGCACACGGACACTATCCCTTCTGCCAATTAGCGTGCGTAAAATCGGGAATGTGTCCTCATCTCGAATTTGTTTACGAAATTTATCAGACTTCCGGGGTTCTTCCCTCTGTCCCTGACCATCATCATAGGTCCTTGGGAAAGCATCATATATTGCCCTAAAATCGTGCTTCAATCTGAATCCTTAACTTAAAGCATACTTAGGATGCCAGAGACTGGCACCGCGTATATATATATCCGACTGTTTGACTTCCTTCATGCGCAGTATAGAAGTATACTCCTACCTAAAGCTTGGTTAAAGGTTTGGGATAGAATTAGAAAAGAGAAAGCACACAGTCTTGAGAGAGTTCCTAGACATTGATAATGTCTTGAAATTCTGCCCAGTTTGCCTTTTCTGCCTCAACCCTACCCTTAACGAACTCTATACCAAAGTCTAGGCGTGAGTGTCCTGTAACTGGCTTCAAAATTTGCCAGAGTTCAGGGCCATCACGAGTGCACTGCAGAGCCGCTTGCAAACATGCAACCTTTTATTGTTTACCAAACATCTCTTTGTCTAGTGTGTGTTACTGATTGTCGAAAGGCCTGTATGTTGAATGTTTTGACATTAATTACTCATTGAGCGTAGGTTGAAGACAAGCTGGTCTGTATGTATGGGAAATACTATAACAGCAATATGCTTGCCATGTCTATGTACTATGTAATATAATGAACCCCTTTCCTCCCTATCGCCACCTTATCCCCCCTCCCTCCACCCACCCCAAAAATTATTTTTAAAGATTTAAAGGAGCATTGTGGCTGTTTCTCTGTGGTCGCGGGAAAACCATCATCAGCAGGAGACTCAAAATGCAGCGATTAGCACATAGCAACACAATCAATGATGAAGATGATGATGATAATGATGTTGATCATGGTGGTGATAATGTTTGTGATGGAAATGTTAGCATCACTTGTAGTGGCAATGAACCAGGTGGTTGTTGGAATCTCCCCGACGCACCGACTCTGCAGGCCTATATGTGAGTTGTTTTTTCGTTTCAGCGAAACGAACGCAACAAACTGCACAATTGTTTAATGATTTGACTGGGACACAGGCAGCTCACAGTTTATCTAGATGAACCAAATCAGACCCTCCCTACCCGCGCTGCTATTATTATTATTACATTATTATTATTATTATTATTATTATTACTATTTACATCATCATGGAAAATTCCAATGTGGCTGAGTTTGACATTGACCACATGGTGATTTGGACTGGTGAAACCACTTCTACGTCAGTGGGCTGACTTTGTGTATTTTAGTAAATTGGGACTGCATTATAGGCAGATGCTTTGTACATACTAGAAAATCTGTACTCACAAACACACAAAAAGACATACAGAGTGAAGCACAAAAAAAGAATTGACCATTTTCTCCATAGAACGAGCATTTATAAAGGCCTGCCCGAGGTATAACAGGAGATAAAAGCATAACGGCAAACTTCATAACTTTGAATTCACTAGTACACGTCACATCGCGCACAATTTTCCCCAACTTCACGAGTAAAAGACTTCATATTGCTTGGAAACTTCGCAGTTCGTTATGTTATTGTCCCTCTAAAATTCACGGTATGAGAATGATACGGAAAAGTATCGTATAATAATGGAAATCAGATCCATCGAATCGAGGCAGCGTCAGTCGTCCGTAAGCTGGGCTTGCCTTCAGGCAGGAACGATCCGATGGTGCAGCTTTAAGATAATCGTAAAGAATTGTCACACATTATAGATGAACTGATGAAACCTATACCCTGAAAATTTCATATAGTTCCGCCCATCCATTAACAATATGATTAGCTGTCAACTCTGCCATGGACTGTATGTTTTAGAATAAAAAATGCATTTCATATTTCAGAAAATTAACACCGACTACCATTATGAGGCATTTCTAGAGGCTTGTGGCTTTTTTTTTTTTTTCTAAATATTTTAGTCTATCTGTTTTCATTCATTTTTATTACATCCTTGATTCTGTTGTTAAGGCAGAAACGGACCAACGAAAAATATCCAAAATCATTGTTACGGTCATGTTCTGATTAACTCAACATGCTTGTTCAAGAAGGACAGTTCAAAGGAAAGTGCAGTTTTCAATAAATATTTCAACAAAACCGCTTTTAAAAGAAAATCATCCTTTGTCGTTGTTGGTAAAAGTCGATATAAGTTCCACGAAGTGGAAATTTTTAAAAAAAAAAAAAATAGGAAAGCGCATTCCTCCTCTTTTTCTTCTTTCAAGCATATACGTATAATTAATCGCACTATTGTACAAACGACTTTCACCACGTCTGGTATCCCAAACACATTATATTTGTTTCCGTAAAGGATTTGGCTTGGTAGTAAACCTCTAAAATAACTCGTATGTGATGATTTGCCATGTGCCTTTAATCTGTTAAAGTGTCTTCACTAATCTCTATATCATTTCATCTCACGCGACCTATATATCCTCTCTTACCGCACTGCACAGTATATATGCGCTCATTCCGAAATTATGGTCACTAATAAAAAAAATTGCTCTGTTTTTAATGTCATTTTCATGCACCATGAAAATCCTCTGTGACATGATCTTTGTAGCTGCAAAGTTGGAAAATGCCCACTGATTATTGTCAAAGTTATTTGTAAAAATGGAGGGTTCAGGTAAGAGGCAGGCAGTCAGGTAAATAATTGAAATGCGAATTGAGGTTGCTCGAGTGAATGGAAGGACGACGATGCAGGTGCAGGTATTGTAATTAAAGAGACATATTCAACATTAAGCATACACATATATATAGATCTAACTGTACTATGCTCGCATAAATAACGGTTTGTTTTAGAACTCATTTATTATCGCCCTCCATGACACTGTAACCAAGTTGGGCCCACTATCATCTCCCACTGAGATCTAAGCAAGCACCACGCCAGCCGCCCACGACGCCACTCCCAGGAAACGTCCATACGAACCTCTCTATTACACAGAAGCTCACGCTGGACGATGTCGAAGAAAAATATGGAGTCAATAACGATATTTAATTGGTATCGATACGTCGAAATGAGCAGTACCCCAGGGCCTGGAGTTCCACGGTAACTATTTGCAATTTCGAGTTTGTAAGGTGGTTGACTTCGTGATGTAAAAATATAAAAAAAATTGATATACCCAAAAACAGACTGAACGTCACTGCATTACAATAAGTATGCGAGGTTTTTGAATTATTCAAGTACGAGGATGTGAGGTTCGACGGCAACCAAAGTGAAGCTTAAACCGAGTATTTAAGCACTGATAAGTTCACGAAGAAAAAAAGTAAAATTGTGTCCTTATAAAAATTTTCAGAAAACACCCCTTACACGTTATGGGTTATTACGTTGGGTGAAAACGGGTAAAATAATAATAAAAAAAACACCAGCAGATACTATCACCTTCGTTAGATGGTCAGTTATGCCTTGCCAACGAAAACTGTTCTCTCTCTCCTCAACTTGATGTAGACATCCACTACAGCAGACTGAAATAACCCTATGAAGGACAAGCATACAAATCACACAGCATTCGTCTTGTGAAAAGAAAATTCGAAAACATCAATGCTTCATCAAAACATCCTTGCGTGAACGTTAGTTATCAAAACGTCGATATAAGCATAACTAAACATCGAATGCTTATCAAAACATCGATCTGTCGATACCTAGATATCGATGTGACCACCCCTAACTGGAGCATGGAGTTCGGCTCTTCTCATATCATAATGATTATGATAGGACTGGAGTGCATTCAAGTTTCTTTCCAAGGGGTTAGACCTGTACGGAACATACCACAACAAGAACCGTCTTGGTGAGAAAACGGGAATTTGATAGAAAATAAAATAAAGATGTGTGGGGCGGACGGTAGCCCTGGAGGGAGACATCAGGATTTGTTTAAGGGCAGAGGGGTCCGTTCTGACGTCACGCTGAGGGCCCGTAATCAGCTGGAATGTCTCACTGGATGCTCTCCGCCCCCACCTCCTCTCCCGCCCCTTTTCTCAAATGATCCTCTCTGCTTTTCTCTGAACTAATATAAACCATGTCCAAGGAAAGGGAAAAAAATATGTACCGAGTAGCCTAGAACGAAAATTACTTAAGCCAAAGGTCCAATAACTTTAAGAAATAAAATGAACTAGGAATAACATTCCGGACACATAAACAGACAGATATTGTATCTATAACTATTGAAGTTTGATTTGATCGATTTGCTATACTTCTGACACAGTAATTTAAAAAATTCAATTCAGTTACGGAGTTTGGGAGTTAAAGTGTCATACCCATCCAAGGCATATTGTTACTAGACTTGATTTTTTTTTTTAAGTGACATTACCAGAGCACCTAAATATTTGAAATTACAAGCCAAAAAAAAAATAAGTGACATTTGTATATCTAGCTATATGCAGCTTTTCTTTTTCGAAAAAAAACAACAAAAAAACTGCAGATTTCACTTATGCAGCGCCGTTTAGACAGACAAGAGAACGAACAGACAGGAGGACAGACGAACCAATAGACATTAATACCGGGCACAGCTTCGGAGTATGAAATTTCGAATTTTGCACAGCAGAGCTGCAAACATCAGGCATCCTAATGATAAAATCCATTAAAGATTTTCGGTTTACGGCTAACACTCTTGCCATTAGCAAATTTGTGCAAGAACGTGACATCTGAAAACAGAAATGTTAACAAATACTAAATTCTAAAGTGTTCTATATAAAATAACAATGAGATTTTAAAAAAAAGAAGTCTGATATTAGAATTCAAGTCATCATACAAAATCTACAAAATAATAATCCAAAAATATAATAAATACTATACTTAGAATTATTTTCCTGCATTACTGCACATACATCTCTTTCTGACTTGTCAGCGAAAACTTAAGAGAGTTGGATGAATATTAGCAATGTTTTCGTCATTTTGTCTTTAAAAAAATAAGAAAAAAACGAGACAATTCTGAGAAATCCACGTCCAAAGTGTTGTGACCATAACATTAATAGAACACAAAACCAGTTTGTAAGATTTACAAGGCACTTTGTCACAGAAACTACTCAATATGTATTCAAATGGTTTAACCATTATTTTGAAATTGAAAAAAGAAAAGCCGTTTTCCCAGATTGGAATTGGGCTCTTTCTATAGGCTCTGAGATTTCGTCCCTGGCCTTACGACGGGCAGACAAACAAGCAGACAGATAGACGGAAAGATTAGAGATGCAGATAACAAATAGGCTGACTGACTGAATGACAATGACCAACAACTACATCTGGAACAATTTTGCATACTACAGATTGAATTAGGCATTTTGTATAACTTTACAGTAAATCGGAAGGGCTAATAAGAAAAAAAAAGTTTACTTAATTTTAAAGTTCAGTAACCTGAATAAATCAAACATTGTCGAGTTGAAATTTGGCATATACCAGCAGGTGGATGTTGTCTGTCAATTCTGTCAATGTCAACCGTTTCGCTGCTATAGTTACACATGTCTCACAAATATGCCCTAAGCAGCCCGATGTGCTTGTGACACCGTGCAAAAGAAATGAAAATATTACTTTTACCTACCCCGTAGGGAAATTGGTTTACAGTGCCGTACAGCGTTATGCACGCCATTCATTATAAAGACACATAAAACTGTACAGATCGTACGTGTAAATACATCGTCAATGATCTCACTACAGAATTTTTGACAGGTGTTTTTAATTATTTGATTTTTCTGTGACAAAGTATAGTAATTATATTCAAATTTGCAACAATTATGTATTATATATTATTGTTACTGTGCTTAACATTTTATCCCGGTTTCCTTTTAACTCTTGAAATTATTGACTTTGAATTACGTAACTTTTTTTTTTTTTGTGGTCTCACCCGGCATTACGGGGGATATGTCAAAGCATGTAGCACAACCCGAGCAAACACAAAGAATAGTTTTTTAACTATCTTAAAACATGAAATCACTTTAATTTTCTTATTTTCATCATATGCTGTCGATAAAAAGATTCTCTTATTCCAAGAGCGAGGTAACAGAAGATCTTCAGAGGAACAAACCCCCGTCTAGCAAGTGTTTCGGCCCTTTGACTTACTGACACCCTATAGGGGCTGAGCCACTGTTTTTTGTCATGACTCCCAGGTGTCCTTCTGCTGAAGACTTTATCGCCTGAATCCTCTCAATAAGATAGAATATCTTACATGCTAGTGCACAGCACACCGTGGTAGCGTGAAACTTTTTTATTGGCATGAAGCAGGGTCATACATACCTCGTAGCCCCTCTCTAGCCCCCCCCCCCCCCCCCCCNCATCGTCAATGATCTCACTACAGAATTTTTGACAGGTGTTTTTAATTATTTGATTTTTCTTTGACAAAGTATAGTATTTAGATTCAAATTTGCAACAATAATGTATTATATATTATTGTTACTGTGCTTAACATTTTATCTCGGTTTCCTTTTAACTCTTGAAATTATTGACTTCGAATTAGGTAAACTTTTGTGTGTGTGTGTGGCCTCACCCGGTATCACGGGGATATGTCAAAGCATGTAGCCCAACCCGAGCAAACACAAAGAATATTTTTTAACTATCTTAAAACATGAAATCACTTTAATTTTCTTATTTCCATCATTATGCTGTCGAAAAAAGCATTCCCTTATACCAAGAGCGAGACAACAGAAGATCTTCAGAGAAAGATACCCCTGTCTAGCAAGTGTTTCGGCCCTTGGACTTACTGACATCCTATAGGGGCTGAGCCACTGATATTTGTCATGACTCCCAGGTGTCCTTCTCCTGAAGACTTTATCGCCTGAATCCTCTCAATAAGACAGAATATCATACGTCATGCTAGTGCACAGCACACCGTGGTACCATGTAACTTTTTTACTGGCATGAAGCAGGGTCATACATACCTCGTAGCCCCTCTCTAGCCCCCCCCCCTCCCCGGCAAGTATCTTTTCCCCTCTTTCTCTCTTCCCTTACTATTCCGTTGCTTTTCATCTTCCCTTAAGAATTTGAGCTTTCATATGATTCTCATACTATCACCTACTCTAAAAACAATAATGCCAAAATTTACATTGGACCTGTTTCTAGAATATGACCCCTAGTTCAGCTGTGACGGAATAATATTCAAGAGTGGGTTATACTATCGCTGTATGTTTTTTCGCGAATACTGTACTTCTTTGCAAAAATGCACAGGATATAATATATTTTGTGATCTCGACAACAATAACAACAAAATAGTATCTGCAAAAAAAAACAAAAAACAACAATAACAACAACAATATCCACAATGAAAACAGTAGCAGGAACAATACAAGATCATCTGCTATAAGAAAAGAAGAGAGCAGTAGCCGCAGCGAGAATGATGATAACTCAATCAAGTGAGATCAGATAAAAAATCGGGTCTGATTTGCACCTCGTTTTATGAGTTACGCGATGACCTATACGTTTGGCATATTTTGGGCTAACTCGAAAACTATAGAAACAAGGGAATATTCCAGATGTAAAGATCGTGAAAGATGGGTTCTGTTAAAAGATGTCAAAAGGTAAATTTAACCTAGTTTGGCTTATCCGCGTGCCCAGCAATATAGACACCACCTTATCAAAGTAACGAATTCTGAAGCGAAAACTCTATGATAACTCCTCTTAACATTTACTATAATAACAATTACAGCAACTACAAGACACTACCACCCACAACAGCACCGGTCTCACATCTGACACCATCAACGCCATCAGCAACATCAACAACTGCCAGAATGACACTGTAGCGAAAGAGGAAAAGAGAAAAACTCGGAAAATAAAGACAGCTTTCTGTGAAAGGGCGATGAAAGCATGAATAATTGTGTGTACATTTTTTTTGGTTTGCTACTTAATTCTCTTACCCAACTCGGAAAAAAAAAGCCCAAAAAAAAAACAAAGGAAAAAAAAAAAACCTCCAGAATCTTACCACACCTTTAAGTTGGCAAAGAGTATCGTGAGCGCGTAAGGGGATGTGTGCCATTCTTGTCATTTAATATTTTAATGGCTGTGTTTGAACAGACGGCGATGTTGTGAAAACAGCCGAAGGAACAGAAGGTGGCGGAGATGTTTGTACTCGCCCGTCAAAACAAGCGCGGTCTGACAAGAAATTTAAGGATTGAGCCTTGGAAAAAAAAAATAATAAAAGGAGAGTGTGTAACGTTCTTTTAAGAGTGGGTAATTAATTATTCGGGGGTAATACATAACCAGGGGTTTTTGATTTGCGTGAAAAGTGTTATTTCCTTGTAGAAGACAATCTGAACCTAGGGGTATCAGAGATATTCTGTGTTCATATCTCATCCTGTTTACCTCCCTCTCTGCTACTTTTTTATTTTCTTTCCCTCCCTAGCTTATTCCTTCCTTTTCTAGTAACATTAAAGCCGGTCCACTCTTTCACTCTTCCGTGTCTTGCCTTGTTTATGTCAGATCCTATTTCTTTTGACCAATGGGTGGATCTAAAAATTCTCCTTTGGAAGGGAAGGACCACCTGCCTCCCCCTTAGAAATGTGAAACTACTACTCTCTGGCAAGGAAGAAAGAGAGTGGGGGAAAGAGAGTAAGACACTAGTGTGACTCCCCCTATGGGTGAGTGGAGGAATTGTGCCGCCCTTGAGCTCCCATTTGAACCAGCTTTTGATAAATAATCTTGAATCCTTATAAATTTACATCCTCTCTCTCTCTCTCTCTCTCTCTCTCTCTTTCTCTCTCTCTCTTTCTTTCTCTCTCTCTCTCTCTCTCTCTCTCTCTCTCTCTTCCTCTCTCTCCATCCATATCTCACGTTCACCTTTGTTTACTGAATTTGCATGTGTACTCTTCATTTACTTCATTTGAAATATATTAACCTCCCCTCCTTATTGATTCTGCAGAATTACCTTCCTTGCCACATTTGTTTCTGTCACCATAGAAACAACAATCGACGGCTCAGGATCTGTTTATTGTTTACTGTGTTTCCAATTGGCAGCAAACTGTCTCCCTGACGACTTTACCAGGTCTGTGATAATTCTGTGATTGTAAGAGGTAGTGGGTGAAAATTACTCACATATGACAAAAATGACGGCTGTTAGTTCGATTTCTTGGTGCAACATTCTTGTAACTGACAAATTCCGCTGTTCTACAAATTCACTAATAGGACTTTTGGTTATAAATACGTTTATCAAAAGGATAATTATAGAGCTGAAAGCGCTTAAAAAAAACAAAAAACTCGGTATGTGACCGTGGGTGTTTTTAAAAGAAAGGGAACTAGTGTAAAAGTAATTACTGTTCACACATACAATTTCATTTACTCTTAAATGGCGTAACTCTTGAATCAATCCAGATTTTAGTCTTATTTTGGGTTTGAATGAATTAATGCAGAAATGCTTGTCTGAATGCACTACGAACTACTTTTCCAACAGAATTGTATTTCCCGAGTTTGGAAAAAAAAAAAGCAATATTATGCTGGATATGCGCTTTGTGCCTAGTAGTAATCGTAGAATTAAAAAAAGATAAGATCTTTATTATCCATAAAACGGAGACTTGGCTTGGTTGCAATACATATGTATACAGTAATAATAAGAGTACTAACATGAGATCACGACAGAACAAAAGACAACAGCACTCTTCGCATGCATCCACACCTCCAGGAAAGTGACATACAGAAAAGTTTACGGTCATCCTCACAACATAAAACCACTCATTCGCCGCACTCGCTCACCTCGACCCTAACTGTCCTTTCTCGCAATTATGAGAAATCCTGTAAAAAAAAAAATCTGGACCCAATTCGAATTATTTTGCCTACAAATGTAAAAAAAAAAAAAACCGAATCGGATGAAATTATACTTTCCTGTATCTTAGTGCCTCATCCTGAAGCAAGAATAAAATTACTTTTACATTTGACGAGTGAAGACCCATCAATATACAAGAAGATTAAGAGAATGAAGGATCATTAGGGTTCGAAGCAAGAGCATCAAAGACAAAGTGGAGGTCCCAGAAGACAATGATATCCAGGGCCTAGTGTTGTTCTGGCCTTGGCAGGATTCCCGTGTTAATGAAAAGCTAAGAAGATTACCCTCTATTTTATGATTTTATGTCAAAAAATGCTTCAAAACCGCGAGGAGGTCAAGTTCAGATTAAATAGAACTTGCGCAAAGACCGCATCGTTGTATGAATTATATAAGACAGATAAGGCTTTTGCGCAGGCAACCCTCACAATGTCTTGTTAACTGTCATTCACAGCAGTTAAGATCTGGGACATCAAGGATAAATTAACCTATAATATTCTGATTATGATGGTCGATCAGCGACTGGTACAGAACGGAAGAGCATAATATAAATAAATCAGACTATAAAGGAAGCAGGGATACAGAAATACAGCAAAATGTATATAAATCAATTGTACATTAAAATACAAAAGAAAAAGAAAAAAGATGGTGACACAACGAACACTGATCGGGGAATTTAAATTAACTACGATAACAACACCACTAGAATGATATCTGTAAATTTATATTCATACGAAAACAACGGTATCAATACAATGTCTGAATGGATAGGCAGCTGAATAGTGAGAAGCAATGCTCCAGCATTGGACAGGCAGAATCCGTTCCACTGATAGATTGATAGATATTCCATTCCCTCTTACCATACGATTTTGTGAAATCCAGAATGTTTGTGGTGCTTTCCTCCAAACATTCACTGATTCAAAGCGAACTGTAGGCGGACATGGTACAATAAAATTATTCATAACATAGGTTATGTCACAAAAGGTTGGACAAAATCTTACGACCCTCAAAGATGTGCTTGGGTTAGATCGGTAGCAGGGTTAAGAAAAAGGAAGGAACCATAGGAAGGTCTTCTGATACTGTACCGAGACTCTTCCAATAATGCTTTCTCTGTCGTTACTTTGTTCTTTAAAACCAACTCAATCACATCTAAAGAGCAGCTTAAGATTTTTCCAACGCCTGCTCTATTATAATTCTTTGTAAAAATAGGTTTTATCTTCTTTTTCTTTACAATACTGAGGTTGGCTAGTGCATTTGTTTTGTTCTTCCCATACTGCTGATTGTGAATTCTCTGTGATACCCATGCACCGTTCCCCAGAGCTTCTTCTCCATCATCCATATCGGCACCCCAGCATTTCACTTTCTTCTTCTTCGGTTTCACAGCAGCTTCTATACTTACCATTCTGACCACAGTGAATGTAAAATCATTATACAAACAAAGTTCCAGTTTTGACTTCGTGGAACAACACGTTCCGCTACATTGCGCGCGCATGGCAGCAAGAAAACATTTCCGCTGCGTCAGAAGTATTATGGCGGAAGCAACGAACCGAAACTCTACGACGAGAGAATCATGAACTCTTCCGTGCTGGGAGTCTGGAAAAAAGGTTGCCAGAGGCTGGCTCTTCAGTGTTGGCGTACTCTAAAGCTCCATCTTGTGGATTCTCCTGTGCAAGTAATAGTGATTTCAAAAAAAACGAAGTGCACATAAATGCCGTAACTGACGCCTACTCTGTCTTACCTTCGGCTAGAGGCATGAAGTCTTGCATTAAGAAAGAGAAAAAAAGGGGCTTGCTTCAGTTTATTGGTTCATTATTTAGCAATACTCTAAATATGTGCCAAGGGACGAGATGATGCTTTAAGAGAGTAAAAAAGGATGCAAATATGTAAACAAAGCCATTTAAATGAAATGAGTATGGTAGGAAAAGAGAAAGGAAAAATGCATACAATTTGTTGGCTCATTACTTTGTCATCTTGAAATAATATGTCAAGTAATAAAGCAAAGGTCTTCGAAAAAGACAGACAGACAGACAGACAGACAGACAGACAGACAGACAGATGGAAGGACGGACGGAAAGACGGACAGATAAACAGAGAGTAGGAGATGGAAAGATGATTGATACTTATCATGAGAGATACAAAATAAAGAAATTTGGGACAGTTACTTGCCATGATTTTTTTCGAAACTAAACAGAATTCTTTAAATATTCCACGAGTTTGTTTTATCAAAGCAGTAACACAAGATGTATGATCATAACTAGAGGAAAACAAAGAAACAAGAACAACAGCAACAAAACAACAACAACAACATTAAATAATTAATGAGACACACATTCTTAACTATCAGATGAATGTTTCTTCTTTCTAAAAGTTCAAGTCCGATAATTTGCGAACCTAAACAGTTGCATTCTGCGTTATAATGCACAATGGGCAGGATGGAATCGTATAAACTCCTCCGGTCCTAGATTTAGGCAAATTCTAGCACGCGCAGGCAGGATAGCCATAATATTTAGACGTCAAAAGATTCCGAACAGCTTACATATACACCTTTAACTTTCAACGAAACATTGTTCTTTCATCACTCACTCAGGCCCTGAAAAACACGCAGCAGGCTCCGTCTCTCTCTCTCTCTCTCTCTCTCTCTCTCTCTCTCTCTCTCTTTCTATTTTTTTTTTCTTTCATGTCTTCGAACCAGTGAGTGAAATTAAAGAAATGTCACCTCACAACAAGATCGTGTACGCAAAAGTATATAAAATCTCTGCGCAGGCTCAACAACAAGGGGAGAGCATCGTAAAGAATAATATAATAAATTATTCCCCTTTGCTAAGGGAGGGAATTCTTGACGTAGCGTCAAATGAAACAGGCATTTAAAGCTGCTTAATGCGAAAGACAGCGTGTTCTGACACTGTGTTAACGATCAGAGTGCTGCCTTATGACTCTCGCTATACAAACAAGACGCTAAGAATGCACGACGGGCTAATTTTGAAAGAAAAACAGACATAAGAGAAATGCTCCCTTGAGGAAAAGAGAAAATGGCGCGGATCAGGGTGGGATATGATCTATGTTTTGTTTTTTGACATGTAACATGAAATGTAGTCGGGAGTGAAGAGATTCTTACAATACACTTAAAAGATGGAGGGAAACGAAAAAAGAGGAAGGGAAGAGATTGGATAATAAATAACAATTTGTTATTGCTCTTATTATCATGTATATAATTATATATAATATACATGTAAATAACATACACATTTGACTTCGCAAGTATGAAGATGCCAATAGCACCTGGCATAAAAATATGCAATTTTAAATAGTCCCTAATAATCAGAAAACTGGCCATGGGGAGGGGGAAAGGGGTTGGATTTTAATTTCAACGGCTTAGATAGATGCAGATAGTCTACATGTGTAGACTCAGAATAGGTGAGGTTTAGTCACTCAAGTATAAAATTTGTGGTTGTTGCTAGGTGGATACCCTGTTTACTGATTAAACAGGCCTAAACTATTAGGTTGTCTGCTTCACTGCCTCTCAAAAGCTAACTGGTTCAAGTGCATTTTTCTTTATTTCAAAATTTGGAGGAGGAGCTAAACAACATGTTTGGAGAGTATTTTGACACGGCACCCCAGGATAAGTTAATGAGAGGTGTAAAACCTAATATAGCCAACAGTGATAAAAACATGGGCATCCTCATACCCGCATGTTGAACTTCTGTTTACGCCATTATATTTTTCTCTCAGTCAGAACGACTATTTACATAATTTACTTATTAAAAACAGCTGGTTAAGTCAATATCGAGTGAAGCCGTAGGCCACTTGCGTAGGTTTTAGTTTAAGTGCCTGGCCCTGATGATACCATACGCAATGTAAAGCCAATAAAGCGAGTCCATGTTTCCTTATTTTGCATTTTTCTCGATATCTCTCATCCGTTCACATCGATGTACATGGAGAGAGAGGGAAGAGGGAGAGAGAGAGAGAGAGAGAGAGAGAGAGAGAGAGAAAGAAAGAAAGGGACGTCGTCTTGCGCACACCCACAAACAGATCGCTTCCTCCTCAAGTTGGCCNGAGAGAGAGAGAGAGAGAGAGAGAGAGAGAAAGAGAGAGACAGAGAGAAAGAGAGAGAGACAGACAGAGTGAGAAAGATACAGAGAAAGAAAGGGACGTCGTCTTGCGCACACCCACAAACAGATCGCTTCCTCCTCAAGTTGGCCCCTGCAGACTGACATAAATTTGTTTTGACTTCCTGCTCATTCTCTGACAAAATGAGAGAACATCCTATGCTGGCCTGTTCACGTTACCATAATATATACAGTATCAGAAAAACAATACCGAATATTAACAAAACTTGCTGAGAATGATTTTCTTCTTCGTTAAATCCTTGCTGTTTGATAAAGTATAAAAATATTTTTATTTGGCATCTGAATTATCAGATCAGACTTTTACCTGTTTCTGCATGACTGCACTCAGTAATCCAACTTTCGTTTTCTCTTATCATTCTGTTTGAAATTACATTCCTTCTTACAACTGAACAGGAAAGGGATTTGTCAGAGCCCCATAAACCGTGTTTCTAAAATTCAAATTTAATACTCGAGTGGAGTAAACCAGTAAATTGTGTGTTTACAAAACTCACGCTAATCTAATTTCTGAAAACAGATGGACTCCTCTTTAACTCGTCTGGAATTTAATTCGTCTTTTTTGTTTGTCCAGAGCGTGTGCATCCGCTTCGAAAACAGTATCTGAAGGAACGCTACATTTTTACGGGAAACAGATCCCACGGAAGCGAATAACCCTTCTCCTTTCATGATTGGCTCACGATAAAATTTCACGCAAAATAAACATTGTTTAGGTAATCTGTTTGCTCCCAGAATCAATGTTCTGCTTTTCATTTCCTACATGAATGGCTGCGTGCTGTGGAGCCATGCCTTTGATGTTAGTCTTGAAAGAACCAAAAGTTGGTGGTGCGAACTCGAAATGAGGTGTAATCTGCTTGTATGTTCCAAAATCACCTTACCAATGACTATTTGTTCCTTTTAAGAAGACACTGTGAAAAAAATAATCATATGACTAAGATACAGCGTTAATATTTTGGTGTATTCGCGTTTTTTCCTGGTGTCTTTGACTTACATAGATGTGCAGTATTTATATAAACCTGGAAACAAAGGCAATAGAAGATTCATGACTGACGGATGCTGTGATTTGCATTGACTGGCAAATCTTTTACCTATGGGTTTAGTATGAACTCGATGCTCCTTCCCCAGGGCAAAAGTTACTTAATTGTTCAAAGTTGTCAATGGAACTCTGAACACATTAATAATGGGAGATGTACGTCACAGCTAAAAAATCAAAAACAGATTTAACAATAGCAGGCCACTTTCTTCTTGGCTTGCAATCTATTAAGAATGTCTTTTTTTGTGATAAAGCTATAACATAAAATAAGTCTTTGTTGTCACAGTATAGAAACCATGTAATCTGTTTTAGCGAACTTTCTATTTGTTTATTATTGTTGTTGCTACTGCTGCTGGGGCTGTTACTGCTGTTGTTGTTGTTCAGGGTGATGATGATGATGATGATGATGATGTTGTTGTTTTTGTTGTTGTTGTTGTTGTTGTTCTTCTTCTTCTTCTTCTTCTTCTTCTTCTTCTTCTTCTTCTTCCTCTTCTTCTTCTGCTGCTGCTGCTTCTTCTTCTTTTTCTTCTCTTCTTTACAGTTCGGAGTCGATGCATTATGAGCACGTCTCTTACCCCCCAAGTTTATCAGCTTTATCAGGGTCCATTGATTAATTCTACAATTTGTTTATTGATGATTAACACACTATCATTCATTTGACTGATCTTCTTCCACCTCTCCATGCGATCCATGTGCTACGTGAGTATTATGTACAGTGTGACTTGGAAACAATGATAACTGCAGAATTAACCGTAACGTTGCCAAAATTTAATCAGGCGCTTTGAAAAAGCACATAGGAAAAAAAAACCGGTGTGAATATACCATTGTAATTTTCAGATAGAATCACATTGACATTAGTTAGATTATTAAAATGAGGTTTAAATAAAACGTTTATAGATCCATGGCTCAGGTTTTTTGGGGTTTTTTTATTAATCCATTTTGATCCATATTGATGTCCACTAGTCATAAACTTGGCCCGAGATATTAGTGAGGTAAGAAAGAATGGAGCGAGGGTGAGGGAAAGATGATGTTGGAATATTGTTCGTAACATTGAGAGTATGACTTCCTCCTCCTACCCCTCCTCCTTCTCCTCCTCCTCCTCCTCCTCCTCCGTTTTCTTCTTCTTCCTCTTTTTTCTCTTCTTCATCTTCCTCTTCCTCAGCGTTTCCTGGTCATGCTTGCAGACCACTCCTGGCCATAAAGTGGGTGGTAAGTGGCAGGTCTGTATAGTCCTCCTATCTCCGTTTGAAAGTCACGCACTAATGGCCCCAGTCGTCTCCAGAGTAAGTGCTGCCAGGAGAGGACAGTCATGCAGGACATGGTGGTGTTTGGTCTGCCTGCAGGCACAGGCAGAGAGCTGAACTGCTATTGCCTATCTCACGCCTGTAGCAGCTTGCTGAGCCGGCAGTGTCCAGTCTTCAATCAAAAAAATGGTCACGATCTGATTTGTTGATATATCTGAGTAAATCTTTGACATAGATATACGAGTTGGTGAGTAAAAGTCAAGAGAATGTGGGCTTCGGAAACTGAGTTTTCACTACATGCATCCGGGTGCGAGAACACAGAGTAGGAGGTCGTGAGGTCCGATACTGTAGATGTGGCAAGGGGAAAGGAGTTAAAAGCTTAACTAACAGATGTCTTTTAAAACAGATGGTTACATTTGGCGCCACGGGAAAATTAAAAGCGTCAGCCGCCTTCAATGGAAAACATTCCAGCGTCAAAGCATCGAAAACATGACAAAGATGTGTCGGGCACAAAGACACGAAGTAACCCCAAAACCAAGAAGGAACTGGGACTGAAAAAGACTAGAGAGGGACCTTTAAATAAAGATACATTCAAGGCGAGTCGATGGTGAATAAGCACAAGTCATTTTGATTTCTCCCAATGCCGTGCTCTGCGGCGTGGTGGTAACCTTGGTTGAAACAGATGGTCTTTCTTTATCCGCCATGTCAAAACGTTTTCACAAACTCGCTTGAACGGGAGTTGTTTTGGTGAAGCAGGCTGCGGATTTGGAAAGAAAGAGCGAAAGAGAGAGAATGAGAGAAGGGAGAAGGAGAAGAAATACGGTCCCCCACCGCTTAATCGCCATGCCGATAATCATAACTTCCTCTTAATTGCAATATTTTTTAGAAAATATAAAATCACTGAAAACTGCCTTCATATTCCTGAGGGGGAGCTGCGATTGAGCAGAGCTGATTATAGAAGAAATAAGGGACAAAGAGAGAAATAGAGAGAGAGAAATGACAATACGGCCGACATCATTTAATCGCAGTCCGGTTTATAGCAACTTCTACGCAACTTCAACACTTTTGCAGATAATCGAGTACTCTAGAGCCTAAATAACCCCACCCCCCACTCAGAGAAAAAAACAACAAAAAAACAACAATTCAACAGGATAATTGCAGGTTCTTTTAATTTACAACATTTTCCATGCTCTTATGGAGTTGCAATTAAGCGGAACTTTAGGTTTATAATCGTAAGTGGCAGGCCACTGGTTCCTGAAAATATCCCATGCACTTGGGAAAGGATTTCATATGGCTTAAGCAAGGGACGAGCCACTGTTACGAATATAATAATATTATTGGAGAAAAGCTTCCCTATGGAACAAGATGTTGATTCAATACCATGTGCCAAAACACACTGTTTATTTTTGAATCGTCATAAAATTATTTAGCAAGGCTGGAGTTTTCACGGCCGAGGAAATCTATTGTATATTATCCTGAGTAACGAAATTGGATGATATTAATAGGATGTTAAGAACAACAATTCTCAAATAGAAGATAATGGGGAGTGGGTGGAAACAAACGTGCTCACACAGGGTGGGGTAAAGGGGAAAGTGCTCAAGAGGACAAATGCAGAGAGAAAATGGCAGAAGAAAACAAAACGATGTGACTGGAATCGAACTCACGTACTTTGGGTCAGCATCCACCGCCATATCACTTGTTTTATTTTTTCCATTTTCTCTCTGCAGTTGTCTTTCTAAGCATCTTCATGTGTGGGCATCTGTTTCTGTCCACTCCATCTCCACTTCTTTTACAAAGTGCTCTGTTTCCATGGCCGTGTGGTTTGTGAGTCGTAATCAGAAGCTGACGTCTGTCAAGTCTAAAGTTTGTGTGCTTCACTTTCGGGCCGGGCGGTTTACTCTGTACTGTCCTTGGGAAAGGCAATTCACTTTCCTTACCCCACTCGACTCAGATGTGAATGAGTATGTCGCTTTAGAGCTGGTGGGAGCAGGGCGCTGCACTGCGAGCGACAAGAGTGATTTCATTATGTATTTTATTTATAACTTTATACATTTACAAAATATGTACATTACATGATGTGTATTATTGTGTGTGTGTGTTGTATTGTAAATGAAATATATAAAACTGTCTGAAATTGTAAACAAATTGCATATGGAAAAAATGAAGGTCGAATTTTCATTTTTTTAAGGGGATAAAAATCATTTTCCATTTTCATCTTGTACTACTCTACCAAGTAAAGTAATGAAAGATGGCAATGTGTCTGTGTCTTTGAAGTGCACTTCTAAGCTTTAATTACAGTAAGACCTTTACAAACTCGAATTTCAGCGGGCTAGCTTTTACAGTCGATATTATGAGATGTTGAAGTTTGTGGGTAATTAATTTAGAGCTTGCACATTATCAATGGCATCTCTTATATTATAAAAGTTACATTAACTCTGCATGCTGAAGGCTACTAAGAGTGCATTCAGCACCAATGCACTAATGTAATGTATATGATGGTAAAAGATCCCATTGTTAATACGCAAACTCTAAATTAATAAAGGGAAGGACGAGCATGCAGTTTTCTCTTGCACCTGAGGACTGTGATTGTGAAGCTTTAAGTTGCGACATCCAATCATTTGGGTACGTCAGAGGGCAAGCCCCGCCTACAAATGGCCGTGAATGTTGCTTAGATTCACGTGAATTTCCTTTCTTATTTCAAATGCTAGACATTTTCTATCAATTTTGCTTATCATGATGTTCGGAGTGACAACAAATAATGCAGTGTGAAATGTTTTACTCGTGAACTTCGGCAAAAAAAAATAGCATTCCCAGGTGTGAAACGCAATTGAATTCAAATTATTCAAATAAGTGAAGAGCTCCATCGTGCCATCCTTTAATACTTTAAATACCCTGGGCGGGCCTTTAAACATTCAATCATTTGTACATTTAAAAGATTTGAAGTATGTGTGTTTTGTGTTGTGTGTGTGTGTGGTTTGGNGGAGGGAGAGAAGGTGTGGCGAATAGGGGGTTATAATACAATGAACTCTGCCTAATGCAGTCCGTTTTATCGTAGTTTCTGCTTAATCACAACATTTTCAGATAGCATAGTAGAGTTCCTAGTTCTCTATGCAAGTCATAAGACAAAAATTACTTTCAACTTCTTTCAATCGCAGCCTTTTCTGTGCTCATGGTGTGTTACGATTAAACGGAGTCAACTTTGCAAAACAGGATACATTTTTTATCCTGACAATTAAAGCTATGAGAAACTTACTCAGAAATGGGCAAGTGTTCTAGTCAAGCCACTATCTGATAGAAAGCGGGAGGAAAACAGTCCTATAGGGCAACGACTGATCACCTTCTGAAACTGATAATTTCTAATTTGACCGGTGTCTGCCTCAGTTTGCCGGTTGGAAAAGAATTCATGGAGAGAACATTAGAAACACCGTAAAACATAAGACACTGGACAGACTTTCAAAAAATAATTTCATAATGTAATGTAACCTCAGATTCAAATGAAAGATAGCGAAACGGGGTGGGGAATAAAACAAGGGTTTGGAACCTTTAGGGCCTTGTGCATGATCCAGTTGATGCTGATATTGACACAGGAATGGGGGAAAAAAGCTCCGAAGCGGGGTTTATGAAATTCGTTTTATTTGTGGCAGAAGGATGGTGAAAAAGGGTGTCTCGCGCTAGCTTGTCTTGGGAGTCGATAGAATATGCAAGGGAAATAATACAGTTATAACTCTTCCATGCCCTCAGTCATCACAAGGCATTGGATTACTTACCCCTAAATACTCTCTTGTTTGAGATGACTTTCCGGTGTTGAGTTTTGGCTACCTACCTACATACTTTATTTTTCCATTTGACATTGTGACATGTTTTTCACATTTTTGGTACGATTTTGTTAGAATATTACGGGAAAACAGCCTCATTTTCTATACGTTATACTAGCACATGACACATCACCATGAATGCCATGGATTTTTACGTAAAACTGCATAAGAAAGTATTGAATGGTACCTGTTGTTTGACATCAGATTTCACCCGTTTCTTAGCTTTCTTTCTTTATGATCCTTTGCAGCTTTTTTTTTTTCGGATTTTTTTTGTCAAGAGACTGGGAGCGGTAATCACAATGCTGTTTAACTTTACACGCTAGTGACAACTACATGAAATTCTCAAAATATCAATGTTTCCTGTAGTAACTGCCAACATACAATATTATACAGTATTGTGCTTACAGCAGTTTTCTACTAAACAGAGCCCGCTATATGACATGGAAATTCAGCATTTTTATAAGTCTTACCAATTCAATTTTATTGTGTTATTATTCAGTCGTTATTGGTAAGGCCAATTGCAACGTGTAAAAAGTGCACGTATGTAGTAAAAATACATATAAATTACAAAACATTCCAAAAGGACACGATATACTGAGTACTCATATCCTGACACTCCCCAATAACGCTTTTCTAATTATATTGCACTCAAAACACATACATTACCTTCTTCATCTGATCTTTCTCACTTACCCTTCTTCCTTCCCATTACACACATTCACACTGCTTCAGCCGCGCACATACAGACGGACACACACACACACACACACACACACACACACACACACACACACACACACACAACACACACACACACACACACACACACACACACACACACACACTCATACAGACATACACAGACAAAAAAAACGGTCGCTCGCACCTACACAACACACACACACACACACACACACACACACACACACACACACACACACACACGCACGCACGCACGCACGCACACGCACACATACACACACACACACACACAACACAACACACACACACACACACACACACATACACATACACAAACACATACAAACAGACAGGGATAGATAGATAGATAGATAGATAGATAGATAGATAGATAGATAGATAGATAGATAGATAGATAGATAGATAGAGAGATAGAGAGATAGAGAGAGAGAGAGAAAATTCAGATGCCATTAGAAGCAATCATAAAACCATTTTATCGTATTAAATAATAACTTCATGACAAAGTATTTCAAACTATTTTGCTTCCCTATTTTTCTTTGTTTTTATGAAATGTGACAAATTTCAACATGTAACTTGTAATAATAAATCTGCGAGGGAAAAATATTGTTTGCCTAGGTTCATTGAAACGTTATCATTCTAATGCAATGTGGAACTCTTTTTCTGTGCTATTACAAACGTCACGAGTTTTCAGAATTTGTTCTACTTTAAGTCTTTTTTTTATTTATCGTTCCACCATAAAAGTGTGAGATCCTAAACTAAATGCTGAAATAGCTATTCTGATGTATTATTTTTGTTTACTTCCAATGAATACTGATCACATTTTAATTCGACAATAATATATAAGTACAGTCTGCTTTCACTGTCACTCTCTCTGTCGCTGTGACACTGTTGTCGAAACATACCTTGGACACGTTACTCAAAATTTAAATTAAGTTTGATATATTTTCTTTATTTTGATACTCCCGCATTTCATCAGCATATTTTTAAACAGTGAAACTCAATTTACAATGTTGTTGCTTTCTGAATTTTCCCTCAATTATTGGCATTTTCTTTTACACCGGATTTTCTAGATTTATTCTTTTACTCCCAATGCTTTGTAATTCTTATTTGCCTGTGTATTGCCAAACGCAGAAACTTTAGTATCAAAAATGCACAAAATATATTTATTTGATGTAGATTTCTTCATGCCCAAAATGGAGCTTTAAAAACACGTAGACCCGCTCAGAAAGCCAAGTTTCGTAATATTCCCAAATTTCACTGATTTGAACATTTTCATCTGTAATACTGATGGTAAGTCTTTTTTCTACGCAAATATGATATAAGTTTAAACAAAGCTATTTTGTGCTTGATCTGCCAAACTTTGAATGCTCATGGAAAATTTTGCTGAACAATTAAAACCTAAAACCTAGATACTGTAGGGAACTGTTTCTTATGTTTCATTAGTAAATGACAATTTATCCTGTTATCATAATCGCCTTTTATTACATAAATATTTACCTTGTTAGCCTATCCAGTAGAATTAAATTCTCTCCATTTTATGGATGGTGGAAATTGTGTTGTTGTTGTTGTTGTTTTTTAAATCTTTTCTTATGATAGAGTAGAAGTGGTCTACTTTGTAACACACAGAGTAGCCCAAACCTTGTGTGAATACAGTTTTAATAAAATGATTAATGTGACTTTCCCTCTTGAACAGGTCCGCCAGGCCTGCTATTGTTGAAAAATAAAATGTCTGCTTTCAGGCTGTAGAACATGTTGATCAGATTTCTCCTTCAGAGTAGTGAAGCAGCAATTAATTGTGTGGTATAAATTAAAATCATGCTGGAATATATGAAACCACTTCTTCATATCATTTATAGCTTATAAATGCAGACTATTATGGTTCTCCCCCCCCCCCNCCCCCACCTCTTGTCTCTCTCTCCTTGTCTGTCTGTCTTTCCAGCTCTCTCTCTCTCTCTCTCTCCTTCCCCCCTATAAGATATTTTGTGCTAATATACTAAAAGAGATAGAATGTCTTAGAATGGAATGGGGACTGTATTTTAAAAAAGGGCGTGAGACGCACTGAATGAATAAATTTGAACGTTAGTGATGATAAGTGATATTATTCAATTTGATATGAACAGATATTCTATTTTGGGAATAAACCTACCGTTCACCGTAAAGTTCGAAAACATTTTTTCGTAGCTTTACCTACCATCGCGACACGTCGCCATGTTGTTTTTTAATGGCGGACTGGTATTGTAGTTGAACCCTGCATACATTGTGTCGCCATTTACTCGACCATCAAGGGGCCCTGGAAGAGAAAGATAAGCTCTGCCATGATGCACCAACGCGGAGGGTTTTCTGTTCGGACTCCTATTTACATTGCATTTATACTTCTGATGATTTACCTGGTCTACATTTATCATGGTTCCCAAACACAGTTGCGCGAAGCCGAGATGACAGGCCTACGATACAAGCGAGAAGCGGAAGAAAAATTAGACCAGATTCAGGGTAATGACACTTATATTCCAGTATGTCTTGACATAATTATAAAATTGCAGTCAGCAAAATCCTGGTGCTCTCATAGAGTGCGTTTCAATGTAAGATTAGGGGCGGGGTTTCTAGAATATTAGGGAAGAGAGTGGCCCAGTCAGCCCAGTGAGTGGGCCATTAGTCTACATAAAACCTCAACTCTTACTCAAGAAAAATCTAGTTTAGAGTGTTGGAAGGAATTCTGGGAGGATTTCCATATGTGTGCCATCCTACAACGTGCAACGAAAAACATTGTAAGATTTGAAACAAACGAACAAAAAATCCTTCTTTTATTTAGTCTATAATTTTTATACCAACCCCATTAAAATTATACATGTTTTAAGTGTTTAGTCTCTCTAGACACTTTGGTCAGAAACATGTTATAGGATGGCACACATAGGGAAATCCTTGTGGAATTCTCAGTGAGGCTCACACCTGATGCTCCTGTTTCCACGAACACTAGGAAACGAGGGTTGGAGACTTGCTTCGGCTAATGCTCTAGGCGCGATGGGCATTATTATTAATATTACTGTTAGTGTTAGTAGTATTAGGATTAGGAATAGCGTTAGGGTTTGGTTGGGAGTTAAGGGTAGGGTTTGGGTTGTATTAGTGGGCATGAGTTCTGATTAGTTATGTGAGTCTCATTTAGAATTCCCCCCTGAGTGTCTGCAGTGCTGTTGGACAGTTAGTTATGTCTTGTGGATTTGTATAGAGGATGTAGATCTGGATCTTTTGGTCCATGTTTGTTTCATTTCTTGGTGATTTTTATTACCTCCCACTTTTGGAGAAAATTATTGATTTTTGGTCATCCCAGGTTTTTTAGGATAGTGGCACTTTTGGGTTCTGGGAGTTAACTGGAACTGGTTGATAATGAGTCTTATGTTGGGCTTAGCCAATCAAATCTGTTGTTTTCACTATGATATGAAGTTCTAAATAGTCTATATTATATTTAGATACCGAAAAGACATTGTAATCTATGACTCAGCTGTTTTGGTTTGTCATTTCTTTAGAACAACCTGAATATGTTCTAGAAAGGGTGTTCAGACTGAGCTGAAGATGCCTGGACTTGTCCATAGGTGTTTGAGTATCCCTGAATCAACTTGTCTGACCAGTTTGTGAAATCTTGCTCAAATATAGATGTTACTGAACTTTTGCCGATGTTATTCGAAAGCAGGCAAATGAAAAAGATTACTTGGTGTCAACTAAAAATACTAAAATAGAATTAAAGCAATAGTAAGCAAGAAGGCGGTATTTCCACCAGGTGTCCTGGGAATACTGAAAACACCGTACAGAGGGTTCATTTTCTTCCCGAGATTCCTTTTTGTTCCAACTGTATCACGCCACACACACAAAAGCAAAATCAAAAATGCTGATTTTATGTTATAAATTAGTTAATATTAGTAACTATACATGGCATTTATTTCCATGATGACACTGACAATCTTTACCCATTCATGGGAAAGTAAACTAGGCTAGACCTAAACTAGATTGAAGATCCCAATTTAGATTATCTTGTCTAGACCAGACTCTGGATCTGATGTACAGGTTGTTGTTGATCTAGATATATTGAAACCTGTTTGCGGCTCTGCAGGTTTCTAGTGAAAACTGTCCATCAAATAGCCTATTTGAGATTTATATTGATCTTTTAACTAAATATTTGGTGGCTCAGTAGCGGAATTCTCTTTTAGTACTGATCTAGTGGTTAGGCAAAGACTAAATAAACTGTTTTTAAATGCAATTACAAGAGAGATCCTGTCTGGAAAGATAGCTCAGCTGCTCTTGGGTTATTGGTGGGTTGCAGTCATTCTTTATCCTAAACTTCCCATTTGTGCAGCCCAGTGAGAGTGCAGTCTAACCAATGACCTGCATTATGTGGGTTGTTTTGAGGAGGAGGAGGCAAGAGACATCTGAGTTTGAGATAGTGTCTGCATTATATCTACAGTTGTTCCATTCAGTTCTGTTTCCTTGGTACCACAGCATCACAGCAAAGAGTTCAAAGTAAAAAAAATCAATGTACGATTTTAGCAAAAAAAAAAAAAAATTTTATAATATGGTATTGGTATGTTTATTTATTCAAAGTAATCTCTGTCACAGAGAGAAATTTGAACAAATTCAACTCGTTTCAGCCTTTTTGTAATAATTTTAATGTCTTTTGATTTATGAGCCCTGAGAAAGGCTTGGTGGGGAAAGACCGGACTGAGTAGCAGTAGGCCTGATAAGGGCTGTTTTAAAAAAAAAAAAAGAGTCACCTCCATTGTTCCCAGCCTGATTTCCAGTTCTAGTCAGTTTGTTATCAACAGTCATTTATGAAAGACAGCGGCAGCATTGTGCCTTTAGTTAGGTTTGCTGTAGGGTTTTCTCCAGACCTCATGAGTTTGAGTCAACATTCCCCCCTTGTCACAAATTTGTTTCTGGGGATGGGGTGGGGGCAGGGTGGGGGGGAGGAGGAAAGTAGAGGGGACTGATAACTTTCAAGGGGGATTTTAGATAGTGCTCCGATTCTTCCCAGTCTTTTGGCTCATGGAGATGATAACAACTGTGAACTATTAAGCTCAACGGAGAATTGCTTCAGATGTTGTAATGAAACAATCCCTGGGAAATAATTTCATATTTGCCCCCAGACTTCTAACACTCATAAGAAATACAACATTGTTCATGAAGCTTGAAGACAAAAATGTGTGATTAAAGATGAAGCTATAATGGAAATCTTGCCAGTCCTTGTATATTCTCCCTCTCTCCCTACCCCATCCCCTCCTACCCTCATTTCCCCTCATCCTGTTTCACTCCTTCTCTCTCTTTAAAACTGAGAGATGGGTGAAAGAGTGACATCAAGTTGTTTTTTTGCATTTTCATTAACCACTTATAAGCCTGATGTCCAATTGTCACATTTCTAATACTGTAAGCATGACATTGACAGTGGAGCAACTTTGCCATTGTTCATTGGTTGATTTCAAAACAGAAGATTGGCCACTAATACCAGGAATAATGACATAGCAATATCAAAAACATTCATAATTTACTGTTTCTATTACAGATACTGTGAAGGCTAAAGATCGATTGGAAGAAAGCTGTCGCAATGAAAAAGTAAGTTCTGACTAGCTGCATGAGTAGACTGCCTTCTTTTTATCTACATTTATTGAACTAGTATATTATTATTATGGTCAGTGTCAAAAAGCTGTGATTAGTCTTATAGAAAGGGACTAAGTGCATATGAGTTAATGAGTGCATATTATATCAAATAGTACATCTATTACTTGGGCTCAGTATTATACACTGATCTTAACAGATCCCTTAGAGATATAATACATTGTACAGTAATCAAATTCACTTATTTGGTCTTTGGTATCGGACGTCGCGTGGGACAAAGTATGAAGTGTTACATGATTTCCAACTTATAAGCAAAGCATTCAACAAGGAAATGTGCAACAGAATAATTCCAGTCCGTAGTCACTTTCAAGATAATTAATTATTAACTTAAACCCAATAATAGCAAGGATAAATGACAATCATTAAAAACACAAGGCATGTACAGGGGTATTTTGCAGAAGTGATAATAATGACAGATCGTTAGCATAAATTCTATGACAGCTAGAGTTAAAAGCATACATGCTTTTTTAGTGTGCATGGGAAGCAAGCACTTGCACTTTCTTTAAGGTCCTTCATTTAATAGAATGTTTTGTAATTTGAAATTAGGAGGTCGGCTGCCAAGAAGGGAGAAGG
>JAWQUT010000109.1:1093257-1136904 GCA_033807755.1 Ellobium chinense
ATGTCCTATCTTTCCTTCCTCTTACATTGTCTCATAGCATAGACATAGCAGACGTGTAGAGAGCAGAAATCTGAGTCAAAAGATGAACTCATGGAGTTTATGGGATCGGACCATAATTTGTAGTTTGTGAGTTTACTAAAGTAATGAAGCCAGTATTGCTATAAGAACATTCTGGTGAGAATGTTTGTTGCTTTTTCCAGTTTGGAGATCCTAAGATCCTGTAATGATGGGATATTAGCACCTGTTGAGTTAGTTAGTCAGTCATTTATGCCTGCCTTTTTTACCCAACAGGCTCTTCCTCACTAGTGATTCAACATTATTGGTGTATTTTGAGGCCCTCACAATTTGCTTTGTTGTGATCAGATAAGATTGGTAGATGGTGAACAGAAACTAGTGAGCCACTGGTCAGAATGGAGAGCTACACTAAAAATCAGACAGCTCAGTGTCTGTTATTAGTAAAGAAATATCAGATGGTGAAGGGGATGGTAATGAATCAGTTGCTGAAGTGACAGCCATGTATTATACTATTATTTACATTATTCGCAACAGCTACTTAAACAGTCACAGCATTTGTTTGAAATAGTCATAAACAGATGTCACACCATTCTGAGTAGTCTGCTTTGTGTCTCTTTCAAATATTTCCCATCTGTGACAGTGTTATTATTGATTTGGCTCATTATTAGTGTAAGATCTCAGCGGTTGCAGCTGTGTGCAGCTGGGATCTTCCCACATAAAAACTCATATTGAATAATATAACTGAAGCTTATATTGTATCCATTGTCTGTTGCTCTGATGCATTGTGAAAATGTTGCATATGATGATGTCTAGAGCGACACATGATTTTGTGTTGCCATGCAGTCATAAAAAATGTAATATGGATTAAGAGGATCGAGAAAGCCCACAATTGGCAGCCTTTGCAAATTTATGAGTTTTCCAGGTCGAGATCCTAAGATCCTGTAATGATGGGATATTAGCCCCTGTTGAGTTAGTGAGTCAGTCATTTCTCCTGCCTTTATGCCCAACAGGCTCTTCCTCACTAGGGATTCAACATTATTGGTGTATTTTGAGTCCCTCACACTTTGCTCATTTCTGATCAAAAAAGATTGTTAGATGGTGAACAGAAACTAGTGAGCTACTGGTCAGAATGGAGAGCTGAACAAAGTTTCCAGTGATTAGAGAAAATCAGAGAATATTAAAATTCTTCCCAGCAGCAAAGATATTGGGGAAAAAAATAGCAACATTTGGAGATAGGTCATTTAAAACCAGGAAATCAGTTATGTTGAGTTTGTAAGGAGATGGCTGAAAAATGTTAACGCCACTGGATGAAAGATAAGCCACTGTAGTTCTTACAAGTAAATTCTGGGCAGAAAAAATATGGGTTCATTAGCACTCACTTTGTTTTCTACAGTTTTCATGGCCCTGTGCGAATTATGGGAACAAGAAGATGCATCTTTCCCACATTTTATTCCTGTAATTATTTTCTCTGTGGAAGATGTATTATTTGATCATCACCAGTTGTAATAATCCTGTAATGAAAACATTTTCAAATTTTACTGTAGAGCATAAAAGCATTTCATTGTGAAGTGCATGGCCTATCAAGACCACAAGCCTATCAAATTTAGAGTTTTTGCTGTGGGAAACTGTTAAATACAGCCTTAAGACTTTGACACAATGCGGGCATGTAAAACCTGAGTGGAATCCTGCAGAAAGATGAATTTTTAATGAAGTGCAGACACAGGATTGTTGCTTTGAAATGACCAGATACTAAGGACACCTCTGTAAGATACCAAAAATACCTCTGTAAGAATTACATTGAAATCTGGCCTGGGAACCTTACGTGGAGAAGGCTGTTAGAAACTTTTGTAACACTGGTAACAATCAGAGAGTGAACTGCAGGAGATAAAGGGTGCCATAGCTTAGGTGTTATCAGTTTGCTTGAGAACTTGGTAGAGATAACCAGCCAGCAGTTTACAAGTGTTCTGTGTACCATTGATAAAATCCTGGGACTCTTCTGAGACTCTCCTCAGTGTGTAGGTTGAGATTAACGGCAAAGTTAGGATTAGCAGTGAGGCTGAGGAGAAGAAAAGGTCCATAGACATTGTTCAAGGACTCTTCTTAAAATGCTTTCTTTTCCCTATCCTTGCCCCTAACATTAACCCAGGTGCACATTGGCAGAGTTCCAAGATTTTGCTGTGTGGACATAGAACACTTGTGATGCAAGACTTCAGTGATAAATCTTCATGATGATAGTTCCCCCTACCCCCCCATTTTCTAATGCAGCTGTGTCTGCCTGCAAAGAAATGAATAGAGACCAGAGCAATAAAGTACATTAAACGTATGTGGGAATCAGCAGTTTTACCACACTGTATTGTTCATTGTTCACTTGTTTGCGATATTTCTTTCTCGAAAAATCTTATGTCAGTAGACCAGGCGTTTTATATGAGAGTGTTAGAATTCAATTGTGAATTTTGTGATTAATATTCAGTTTATTCTTCTTTCAGACTGAACTGAACAATAGAATCAAATCTATCAACCAACAGCAAAGCATGTTGCAGGTATTTTTATGTGTTATGCGTTACATATATATATTTGAAAGTAACCTTGACCTATGGTTATATCTTGCTTGCAGTTTAGGGCATCCTCCACCCTTCCCTTGTAGATTATGGTGCATTAATGAGTGTGCATTGCCCTGTTCTAATTCAGTGCAATTTGTATGCAGAATTGGGCACTAAAATGCTGCAAAATACATTTTGTTTGGTTGTTGGGTGATGATCCTAGGAAAACTCTATCTCAAAATACAGTCGTTATGTCACAACAAGATTTATATATCTAAAATACATTAATGCATTTACTGAGAGGTGCTGGATATTTGTGTCTCAAACATGAGGTACATGGAACTAAAGGAAATAGTTGTCCCTCAAAATAGTATGATGAGAAATAATTTAGATAAATAGAATGCCTCTGAAATCATGCGCATCAATGTATCTTACAGTACCAGTGTCATATCTATTGGTTAGGAAACAACTAATCATTGGGATAAAATTTTTCTAAAGTCACCACCCACAACAGCAAAAAATGCACCATGTAGCATTTCAGTGTTGAGTTAAAATGTTGGTGCATATTAGAAAAAATCCGTGTGCACCACAGTAATAGTAATACATTGTTATTTACAAGGGAAGGGTAATGGATCCCCTAAAGTGTTAGTCAGTTATTGGAATCTTGTAATCCAGGGGAACACCTGGTTTGCGATCAGTACCAATATTAAATCAGGGGACATAAATCTGTAATTGGACACACAGGTGCATACAAGATTTAGAAAAAAATAATAGCAGATAATACAAATGTGACAGTGCTTAATCTGTGTGGAAGAACAAAAAAAAAAGACATGAAATGAGCATAATACAGGATTCATGCTTCTCCTGAAATTTGCTGATCCTCCTGGAATTGATTTTGGAGACAAGCTGTCCTGGAAATAACTTTAATTTGTTATTTTTCCTAGAATCTTGTGGTTTCATGTAGACCCATCGTAAACAATGATAGCAGAATGCCAAAAATAGATAAAAAAACGTGGCACATTTTAATAAACAGGGAAACATAAAGAATGACAAAACCACATCAGTTTTGCACACAGATCTGTATGATAACCATGGAGTGTCCAAAAATTTTGCCATCCCAGTGGAAAATCATAATAGCTAAATCTGCGAGTTTTAGCGGGTGTAGCCAACATTGTCATGAAATTCAATCCTGATGTGCACATGTTACCTTCAGGAATAATGTAAATACCTCCTGGAATTTTTGCATGGTTCTACATGGAAAGACAAAGGCACAAACTGTGATATTAATTCGTTAAAAGGGGCCTGTGGTAAATAATTTTACTATTAGTGAAATTAGACTCTGTATGTGTTTCCTTTATTTCAGAGTCAGTATAAAGAGACAGAGGCTGATTACATCAAGCTGAGACAAGACATGGATACTATGAAGGCTGAACATTCCCAGGCAGAGAGTGCCCATGCACAAGAGTATGAGAGACTCAAGCAAGAGAAAGAGTTAGATATCGCTCGCCTTAAAGGTTTGCCCCAGTCCTAATTTCCTCAGTTCGTCCATTAATTTTATAAGATGGTTACAACTCTTTTATTAAATGATTACCCTGCAGCTGTATAATGGGCAGCTGATCAGATAAACTGACCTTAAAAATGGCAATGGAAGTATGAGCACTGTATGTGCTGTAGGAGAAAACACTGATGTTATGTATTATGCTGTTGTGATCACATGAGCATGACAGTCTTTCACAAGGCTGTTTATCTATCAGTGACTAATAGAAAATCAGTTGATACAAGAGTGATGCAATCCTGAGAGCACCACCACTGAAAGTAACCTGGGTCATAGGTTTTATTCATTGACGGGCTTATATAAGAATGCTAGACATCAGTGCCTGTCAAATAATAGTGGTACTGTATGCGTAGCAGGACTTGAGAAAGTGTGATTTAACTGGTGTGATTGGACAGTAACAAGAAGAAGTGTTGTAAGCAACCACTGCTGGGATATGAAACTTACAAACTTAACTCTTCCTTGCTGATGCTACTCATTTTCTCTGTGATACCCTTATCTTGATGAGTTGAATGGTTTTTTTACATAGTATATTTGTTTCACTTTTATTAGTTTTTCATACTGAAATTTTACAGGCAGCAGTTGTTTTTATAAACCATTTTTTTTCTCCCATTCACAGTACAAAAATGCTACGAAATACAATTTGTGATTTTTGTGCTCGTTCAACTCCTTCAGTGTGCAGAAATAGTTACGATGAAATGGAGTGATCCAGTCACTTTTAAATAGAAATATATCATTTTGTTATGAATAAAATGTTGCAAATTAAGCAGATGTTGCAATTAACTGGATCTTGAGTAAGTGGAGTCGACTATATCTCCCTTTAGATGCGATTGAGAAAGCAGGGCACAGGCTGTCCTTTGAAAGAAAAGGGTTAATTATTATTACTTTTGTTAGCTCAGTGCGTCATGAATGCTTAGTTTTGTTTTTATTTTAATTTGTTATTTAGATGAGATTGCGGACATGAAGAGAAAGAATGCAGAGCTGGAAAACACCATCAACAGCTTAAGGGATCAGCTGAGGAACAATGAGGTAAGTTTGAGTTGTCCATGTTACGGACTTTGTTTGTAGACTACCTTAGTATGATCATTATTTCTCTTTGGAGATCTTATTAAAAATATGTAGGAGAGAGGAGTTGTTTATTCATTTTCATATTTTAGTGTTGTCAGGTAAAGAAGTGGTTGGTGGGTTTCCCACTGCTTTTGAGTCAGGAGTCAGTATGTGTATGCCTTCTCAGCATGATCTATAGCAGATAACTCTAGATGGGAGTCACTAAAGAGTCATTATGTGTTTTTTCCCATCTTTCTCTTCCCTGATGAATTACTATAGATTTTATTTTTTTTTTCCTGCTAGGATCAAATTTTTGTGAATTTCTTGAGTTGAGCTTGACATGAGAAAAGTATTTCCCAGGAAAAAAAAAAAAATCCATTAAACCGGCCCAAGTATCTGCAGTCATAGCAGTGCAAAACTATAGAGCTATTTGGTTCTGTGGATTTATCTGCTCATCTTAACTGGAGGCCTCAGCTCATCTTTGCTATAAGGCCAGGCCTTCCAGCCTGAGAATATTCATGTGCTGAAGAAGAGGAAGAAAAAAATTATGCAGAATATTTTTTTAGGCAGTCCTGTAAGATCATTCCACATAACTCATGATTTCTGCGCTCATACACATATGGGAATCCCAAGAGGCAGTGGGGAATCACGTTGTGGACTTTATGTTATTGATTTCCTGTTGTGGTAGTTGGACAGTTGGATAGTAGAATTTGATCGAATTCTTTGTATATGTAACCGCTGATTATTTTTACTAAAGGAAGTTAAGTCCATTTTTTGTTAAAACTTACAGAGATGTTGTGTTCAGATATGAATACATATTTTCATTAAGTTAGTAAAGCTGAGCCTGAAAATATGTATAACTGTAGTTATGACTATTTAAATTCATTTTTTGTGCACATTATTTCTCAAGAGCAAATTGCATTTCTTTTGACTTCTTTTTTCCTCAAAGTGTGTATACTGGATTTTCTTTGTTTAGAAAACTTTCACTCTTCATTTGTTTTCAAGTAGCCATCATTTTCTAGGAACTGTCATTCTTTACACCGACATTTAGAGAAGACATGTCCATCTTTCCAGATGTTGTAATGCAGAAAACGTTGTGTTCAGCTCACCACCATAAATGCATTGGAGTCTCTATGCAAAATTGCACACCAAAGTGGTGAAGGATGCATCTTGCGTAGCACCAGTTATCTGACACCAGATTTCACCCATGTCTCTGAGTGTTCTTGATTAGAAACTCTTGGAAGCAAAGCAAAGAGGGACTGCGAGCCTTTACGAAAAGACAGCGAAACAAGTGAAATGGGAAGACCCAATGTAAAATATCTTTTATGCAAGTACAAGATTGGACTTTAATTAATAAGTTATTTTAATGTACTTACATTAAACATTTGTTACATTGGGCCTTCCCATTTCACTTGTTTCGCTGAAGAAACTCTTGACTAAAAATGTGCGTATGGTAGTAAACTGTACACCACGTTTTCTGCATTACAACCTCAGGGAGAGAGCTGTGTCTTCCCTTAATCTGAGGTCTCAGCAACACATTTTCAAACCCTAGAAAGCTAACATCCCATTCATTATACCCTGTGATGTCTTATGTGCTTGTTTGTTAAGCTGCTGATAGATCAAGGGTCTTGATCAGCAAAAGAAATAGTGCCTTCGAAACTGATATTATAAACTATTGAACATTTTTAACTATATCTCGAAGGCAATGACACAAGTAAGAATGTGAGAGATATTCTTTTTTTGTAGACATAAGACATAAGAAACTAGGGTCCATCTTGGTTGAGGAGTACACGCTGTAGCACTGTGTATTGTTGTTTGTCATCAGACTGAAAAGCAAAAAAAACAGAAAGATAACTCATGTTGTTGACATCTCTTCTCATAGCATCTTTTGTACTCTTTCTCTCTTTCCTTCTCTATCATATCCTCTCTTTCTATCATGGGGATGATGTCATTAGATAAATCACTCTCTCAATCCCATATTCTTTCCTTCCTCTTGTGTTCTTGGATGTAGATTGAGAAACAGAAACCTAAAGTGGTAACTCAACCAGTTTTTCAGAGGAGATTTCAACCTTCCCGACAGACTAACCGCCCATTTTTTAAGGTGAAAACAAGACAGGCTTCTGCATCTTTTCCCCTCTCCAGTTTGCTTGTCTTCAGTCCAGCCCCATATACTGCCCGTGTGAAATAATTGAAGCCCAGCTTTTTGTGCTCTTGTTTCCGTAGCTGAGCCAGTTGTGAAATCCTGTTGACTTGGCAGTCAGCTTTTGCTACAGCATTATTCTTCACATTTTTAACCCAACACACAGATCACACACCCTTCATGTAATCCATCACAATACTTATTTGGAGGATGTTTTGTTTTCACAATGAAAATTATGATTTAAAAATTTTCCCGACGTTTTTTATTCAAGGTCACCCTAATAATAAATTAATTCACTTGGTTGTTTCTAGACATTTTTCCCTCTTCACATCATTTGTTTCCCATAAAATGTTTTCAGGACTTTAATGCAGTCCTTTGCTTGTCTCTCACAGAGATTGTTTTGACCGAGTTTTTATAAATTAAATAAATGATTGCTATGATAAATTTAAGGAACAGTAGGACATCAAGAAATTGACTTCTCAGAAACCAGCCCATAATTTTAGCCTGTTAAGGTGTTGGAGTTTGTGATTACGAATTGATACTGCAAGCAAAAAAGGAAGTTAACAGGTGGGCACTAGAAAGTCATGATCCAAATATGGCCCAGTCCCAGTACAGTGTCTGGTCAGGAAGTCAAGGGACTCAAACACTTGCCGGATTAGGGTATCTTCCTTTCAAGATCTTCTGTTGTTTTGCTGTCTTTTTAAGAGAATTCTTTATTTTCTGATACAGAAAATAATAGAAGGGCCCATGCTCTTACCATCACAACAAGAACTTAGTCTTTTGAGTGCATGAAGTTTGTGCTTGTGAGGCCACCTTTGTTGCACAGTTCCCCTGCTACATTTTAGTATGCTCCTTCCTTTTGCATTATATCTTGCAGTCCTTTTAGTAGTTCTTGCATTAGATTGGTTTATGTGAAACATTTACTGTTCTTAAGTAGTCAACTTCAGTGAAGCTCACTTCTGGTTTAAGCTTAATAGTAGTGTGATTTCACCATGGTCCCACTTCCAAAATTAAATAATGGATCAGCCAGTAAAAAGCCAATATAACAGACCATATAATAAATCAGTCATATTCCTCTGGCAATGAAAAGTAGAAAGCAGAAGAAGTGATTGTTGGTAATTGTGGCTTGTGATGTCTTGATGACCATGCGTACTTAATAACTGAGAGTGGACCATCGATGAAGCCTCCTAATACTGCAAAGTACCATTGTTGATATCTAGCTCCTTTCCATGATAGTTATTGTGCACATGTTCCAACTGTCTATGACAACAGACTTAATATATCAGACAGGTTTAATTAATGTAACTGGTTGAACTGAGAGCCTGTCTGTATTTCTTAATGTAGAAACAGACAGATGCCATTAATAAGAGCATTAACTTTAGGACTGCATGCAGAAAGTAATGAGTTATGATCCAGATTGCAAGTGTGGCATAGCCAGATGTTTCACATCGTGTGATATGTATTTATATATTAGTAAATATCTTGGATTCGGTTCTCTTTCTCTCCTGTTCTAATTTCTGACTTTTTATGCTCTATGACCATGTGCATATGCATGTGCTGATCTCTGCTTATCTGGGTACACATGAAGGTTTTTAAAAGGGCTAACTCTGAAAAGAAAATATGAGAGCAATCTTTTAATATCTAATTACAGTGATTTCAAATTTTTTTTTCAAAATGTCTTTGAACAGGAGCTGCTTCAGAACAACAGAGATCAATATCTGAATCTTGAGCAAAATTTCTTTGCATTACAGGTGGATCTTTTTTTCTCTCGCTGTATTATAACCTAGCAACCTCTTTATTCTTGATCACCCCTATATTTTCTGCATTTGACTCAAATCTTAATTCAGTATCACTTAAGGCTGTAGCTCTTTGTCATAACTTTCATGATTTTAGAATGAATATGCAGTGGAACCTCAGTAATAATAAGCTATGCCTCTGGTGCATGGAAAATCTCCATTTGAAAAAAAGAAATGAGAGACTTAGAGAATTTGTGCATGTGAAGTCGGTACTTATAATGAGATGTGCTTTTTAAAAAAAATAAGTACTGAGATTCCATTGTATTCCGCATCAGAGATGGGTATTTTTGTTGCTCTGCTCCAGAGGAGACTGGTTTCACCCCATGATTCCAGAGAAAAATGCCCACACGTCTTCTATAAATTCTTTACAATTTATCAGTATGCAATGAGAAAGACAACTTGTTTTAGTCAGCAGAAATTTGCTGCAGGATGAAACTAGATTAAGATAGACATAGAAGGCCACTTGCACATTTATTATGGGAATAATTTCAGATTGATAGCATGCCTTTAAGCTTTCATTCAGCTGAAGCCAGTAACTATGCTTGACCCATTCAGTCAAGCAGAACCAAATCCTAATTCCTCCTTGTTTTTCTCAGGCTTGGATTGTGGTGGTTGAGAATGAGCCCAATTTTTCTTTACAAAACTTTGCATCCGTATCCTGAATTGGTTTCTACTGCTGTTCATATTCCATGTTTACCAGCGAAATGGCTGGGAAAAAAACAAAATTGTGGGATGCTTCATGCTTTAGGTTGCAGGCTTTAATGATTTTTTTTTTTTTTGAGATATAAAGCTGTACCAGAAGGTCATTGATTTTCTCCCGTCATCACACGTGCCTCATACATTTTATGTTTCTGGATACATATAACTCTGTGAATTTCATTTACTGGTCATTTGTAGTATTTGCTTTGATTAATGATATTTTACATCATTATAAGAGAGGCAAAGTGCTACGACATTGAAAACTTTAGTCCAGCATCACATTCGTCACAAGGATCAAAAAGGGCTGCTATGAAATGTTTGAATGGTGGTTTTTTTTCATTACAAATCAAGACAAAATTTGCAGTTTACTGTAAAAGTGAAAGTGAGTTGCAGCAAAATATGAGATGTATGTGGCATAAGTGATAAGAGGACAAAATTAATCACCTGCTGACACAGCCTCATACTGAGGCATTTTAGTTAGGAATAATCAGTGACACGGATTTTGTTACGTCTGGCTAGGTCTACTACAATTTATATAAGCAATCTAATTCTTGCAATCCCTAAGCTTGACTGCTTTTTGTTTTCGTGAGATTAAGAATCACATTACCTATTAAGTATATAGTTTATTGTAACGAACTGTGTTTGAGAAAACGGTTTTAATTATTTGTGTTGAATTGTTCTGTGTATTAAACTCAGGATCATTTAACAATGTATATCACTACAAAAAGTAGTCATTTTCATTTACTTGTATAATGTGAATTTGCTCAAGAAGCTGATAACATACGTGAGAGAAAATGCGAAAGAAAACCTGTTTGGGCTATCTCCAGGAACAGTATATTGTAGCTAATTCAAATCATGGGCTTTTTCTATCTATGTTTGTATTGGCTAACATTACCATTTCATAGTCTTGGGCTTGGCTTCTCTGCACTGTTCTGTGGGGCATTTCTTTCAGGAAGACAGCTGCTGACTATCAAGGAACCATGACATTTTAACATCATTTGTGTTCCAGTTTTAAAATTCATGGGACAAGAATCTTCTCATATGTATTGAAATCCTGTTGGATCTGCAGGCATCTGTCCCAGCAGTGTATCTTAAGATATTTCAATAATTTAGTTGTCAAAGTGTTGCTTTCTCATGTAAGGCAGCCACACTGGTCACCATCAAGATGCAGTAACCCTGTGTCTAAATATGAGCAGATACAGTGTTATATTATAGACCATGATGACATGATATGTCACAGAAATAATATCCCTTAAGAACTTCATTGGAAAGGGGGGAGGGGTTGCTGCTCCAAGCTGTGAACAATGAACAGTTCAAAGTAGCTTCTAAGGATATATAAAGCCAGTAAAATGATAGATAAAGAAGTATATCGTTTAGTAATAATAGAAAATTAATAAATAGCTAGACACACAAGTTGATTAGTTTCATACATGTAGATATGATGCTGTAGATGCATGCCATCTGTTGCACCTGTTAATATTTATTTAATGGACCATAAAAAAATCGAAATTAGGCTAGGGAACTCTCACTGACCTCTGCATTGATAGCTGTGAGGACATCTATTTCACAAGTCTGTAGACCTTGTGCACTGCTAAAACAGGGTACGAGGACACTTTGAATGAGCCAAAATACTGCTAGAGTCAGTGGTGATATGGATACAGGTTCCAGTCTTTTCGGCCCCAAACTGTTTCAGATAAATGGAACTCTTTAAGATGCAATGGTCTCTTGCTGACATCTCAGTGCTCATGAGATTAGAAGAGCGGGGTCATAACAGGGCGAGGTCTTAGCCAATGATCCAAGGTAGAGAGGGGAGATGAGTACAGATATTACGACTGCAAAGTAATTACAAACATGTAAATGAAAAACAAGACTTATAGATCCTGTAGGAGAATTGGTTCGTAATGCAATACGATGTTGTACAACTTATTCATTATGCAAACACATAAGTTACAAATAAAACACATTGCAAAGTCATTACTGGTCACTTGTGGTGCAGCACACTTGCGTCCCAGCTCTAAACCTGAGTACTCATTTACAACAGAGTCATATGGAAAAAGCCGAGTGAAGTATCTTTCTCGAGAACACCACTATGCTCATCCCACAGGCAGATCACCCAAACCTTAGATTAGACAAGCCTTTAGTATCTGAGTATGACTCTCAAATCGCACGGCCACGCCGCCCCGTGTTATGTTTCCTGATCAAGAGCATGCTGCTGAAGGAAGGGATGTGTTGTTGGTGTGGGTTATTTCCTGTGCCTTGTTACAGTATGACACATGTATGTAGACAAGATCTAACAGGATAATCACAATCAGATTTTTATTCTGCTAATGGAAATGAACAGTCTTGTAGGAAAGAAAGGAAAAAAATTGTCAATAAGTGAGACTGGGTGAAATATTTAAATAAGTTGTTGCAGCTGGGATAATAATAGAATTATTTGATAGAGCGGGGAAAAAGTCAGTTTCACAGATGGAACAGGATTTTAACCGAAATGAGATGTCAAGCAGCCGGATCTTAGTAAAAAATGTTATAATGAATATTTTATACACAGGTGCTATTTTCTCAATTTGCCCAGTGACAGCTCTGTTCATAGGAATAAAATATTGACCTTATTTAAGAGTCATAATGAATAGTTATACTGTATATGTTATATCTGTTGTTATGGTGCAGAAAATGCTTGTCATACTCTCCTTCTTTCAGTCTTTTCCTCCAGTTGGTGATTTGTGCTAAAGGGCTAAAATGTTTTACTGTTGTTTTTTTTTTTTAAACATTCAGTCATCTCCCTTTGCCCACATAAATGTTTTTGAGTATTTATTTTTGGGGCTTATGTTTTTCAATTGAAGAAATCTGATGGCCCTAGATGCTGTTACAGTGGGTAGCTCTAGAGATCTGTTTCTGATGCTGAGTAGTTTTACATTAGATTTGGCAGGTTAAGCCTACCAGCCCATTATTGGCCTTGATAATAGTTAGGGCCATAACTTCTGTACTTTATGTGCATGTAAGTTGGAGGAGGGGGGAAAGAGGGGGCAAAGATAGGGGTCACTAGTAACATGTATCATGCACCAAGAAAAAAATAGAACCTGGCATGGTAAACAGTAAAGCATGAATAATATAGTTTGCTAATCATTGGCTCCTTCACTTCCTATCTCCTGTTCTAATACCATATATTAAAGGAAATAACATTAACTCCAAGATTTACCAAATATATAAAATGTGACTTTTGAGTTTATTAGAGACTTTACAGACAATGTGGAGTGTTATTTGGAAAAATGATAGGAAGTGGTAAAATTACCCATTATAGTTAAATCTTCCTCGACTTGTATTACAAAGACTAGCTACAAGTTCACCTATTCTTTTATATGGCAATTGTACAAACATCAGTTGTGTGTTTTTTGGTTTTTTTTCATTAAAGTATTTTTATAGATGTGAAGGGTGAAATACTCACACTCTTTCACAAGAGGGGCATCTTTCCAAACTCACCCTATATATTCCTGTGTATATAAAATTTATGAATCTTAATTTGGCATCCTTGCTTATCTCTCTGTCGCTTTCTTTTCTGGGTGTTTAATTTTATTTTCAAAGTTGTCAGTATCCATCCAACTGTGCTTTTTGNGGAGATTGACAATTTTCTAATGCTGTCAGTCTATACCCCATCAGTAGCCAAGAAACTCAAAAACTCAAAGCATTCAGATAATGAAAAAATGATGGAAATATAAAATCTTTTATCAGGCATTTGCCTCAGGTTCCAGGGTATTCATGAATTTGGACAAATTATTCATGAGGGAGTCTTTCAGTCTGCATCTTTTCTTTATGAAAAGACATTCTTGAAAACTACTGAATCAGGCTTAAAATGCCTTTTTGCTAATCAGATGCCCAGGACTATCTTGTAGATTCAGGTCAAGCCTGCCCAGTGGCTGAAATAGCGCATTATAGTCTCAGTAACTGGAGAGGATTATGTTTGCATATAAGATAGCCCATACTCTAAAAGGTCAGAAAATGTGTTAGTTCGATTTGCTCTTTCACAAGGTGTTAGTGAAGATACTGTCGGAAACTGAAATATCCTTTAAGCAAAATACTTCTTTATTTTGTACAAGCAATGCAAGTTTGGTCATGCATTTTTTTTTCTTTTTGCTCCTTTGCCTGTATGGCAAATTTTCCAGAGTGCCCAGAAGAATCTGATGAATCAAAATGCTCAGCTACAACAGCAGAACAGACAACAAGTACTTCAAGGAGTGCCTCAACTGGTGCCTCAGCAGCCACAGCAGCAACAACAGCAGCAGCAGCAGCAGTTCCAACAACAACAACAACAGCAACCGCAGCAAAATTTCATGCAAGGACAGTTTAGGAATCAAGATTTATCAAACCAGAACCAGGGTGGAAACTTTGTAAGGAATATGCAGGTAGGGAGCATTGGTGTGGTGGAGTGTTGATGTCGGGCAATGCTTTGGACCCAGGTAGTGATTGTGATGCAGTTATCTATGCAAGTAATTCTTGATACCAGCTTTGAAACTGGTTGCTGTTTTGATCCCATTCCTTTGGCCTTTTGTGTGTTATTGCCAGATCTGTTGCATAAAAATGGCAAAAAGCCACACTGATTAAATTGTTGTGTCACACAAGGATTAAAACACACCAACATTGACCTCCTGCCATTTTCTTATGTAAACTTGTAAGCAAAGAGACCTCTGGCTTCAGGCATAATCATCTCCCAAGAGGGCAATACTTTTGGGAATGTTAAATAGAAATAAAAATAAACAGATAGATTCATGCTTCTCTGTTTTGTACCCAGATAAACAATGAACAACCCCAAGGAGGCCAGGGCCTTGGCAGTATGCAGAAGTTTGTTCCAGCCCAAGGTCAGTTTGGCCAGCTAAATCAAGGCGAAAATAAAGTCCTGGGTCAGGGCTTTGGAGTTCACGCTGACACGTTAGGAAATGGTATGTAATGTCATGGGTGCTTGTTAGTCAGGAAAGGTGCAGTCAACTCTGCCTATTCACAACTCCTCTCAACAGAATATGTATATGCAGAAAAAGTAGCAGTTAAGTGGCTCTGTTATTTTCTGCCATTTTTTTTTGGTACTGGGGGGAGTGGGGAAGGAGATCATTTTTTTCTCTGAGTTTTCACAGGCTTAGGACTATCATCATGCAGGAACATGCAATACATTCTATACCCTCTGACCAATCCATGATAGATACTCTGCTCTTAGATAGATATCTATGCAGGTTTTTTAGAGATCTTCAATAATTAGGAAAACGGATTTAATTCCAGGACAACAAAACACTTCGCAAGTACAGAAGATTATGCAAATTTGAGAAAAATCTATGAATAAATTGAAATTTATCATTATAAATGCATGTGGGATTAAGACCTCAGACTCAAGTTGCATGAAAATGTCTCCATAGTTTGTTTCTTCCTACATTTTGATCTTTTATTTTGGACTATGTGTGTGTATGTTTATTTGGCTTGAGTTCTGTGTGACTCCATCCGCTTTCAAGAACTCATTTTTTTTTCTTCTTTATGTAACAGAAATTGAGGAGGCCAAGCCTCACTTAGAGGACATCCATGGCCCACGTCAGGTACAACCTCCACACAATGATATCATTGATGATAACAAAGAGGATGGAGGTGGCAATGGGGATGATGAATTTGATGATAAGGTGAGTATTGTCAGTAGTCTGTTTGATAACCTTGAAGATTTATAAGATAAACATTGTTAATCCCATTTGGAAATTTGCCTTCAACAAGTGGATAGATGAGAATACATTCAACACTGAATTACTATAATAAATATAATCACACAGCATTAAGTCGCATTGTTATTGGTAAACAAGAATTGTGATTGAAAAACAGAATTGCAAAGTAAATAAGAAGTAAAGGTTGGCTGGCTTAGTGGTGTTTTGAGCTTTGTGGAAAGGTGAATCCTAAATTCAAATAACCTACCTGTGTATCTGTGTGGCCTGAATGTTGAAAAGGTTAGCATTAAAAGTGTGTAGATCCAAATAAGATCAACTGCAGAATGATATTTATGTCACTATTAATGTTAAATGATTTTACTGTTTATATTTGGTTTGTACACGTATTAAATATTTTAGTCACTGAAATTTGATTTATAGTTGATCACTATCTCAGAGGCGCTGATATCTTTTTCAGTTTTTTTCTCAGTGTGACTTGGACAGCTTTTTATTCTGATTCAATAGATAGTTAACATGTTCACTTATAATATCACTGCACATATCCACACCAGCTTCAGGAGCCTGCAACAGAAGGAAAAATGACACTTTATTGTTGGTTTGCCTTTATTCTCACCTGCAGAGTGACAATATGCTTCATTGTGATTGTAATTATTTTAAAAAAAAATGTTCAGAGGTGTTCTTTTCTGCATGAACACTAAGAGCGGCAGAATAAACTGCTGTAAATTATATGGTTTCATTTCTTGCCCTCTGGTGCCAAGAAAGCAGTTCATAAAGTCATATTACTTAAAACTGCTGCCTGCTAAAGTATCGAGCATAGACATGAGTTCTCAGTCTATATGGGTCGACAGTCTTTAAAGGATGACATTATGTAAAGCTATGAGTAACTGTTACCTATTGAGCGATGGCTTTGTGTGACAGAGTTGGCAATAAATTTATTGTAAACATGACGCAAGAACTGTTTCAAGGACAGTTAAAAAGGCCAGAGGAGTTATTATTCCCTTCTAACTTTCATGTTTGTCATTTATTTTAAAAATAGGCTTTATTCTTTTGTGTCACTCTTTTCACCACACTAAATGAGATGTTTCTAATTCTCTCTCTTCACTGATTGATCAGAGACCTGAGGTAAACCCAAATGATGAACAAAAGGGTCAAATCCTGGAGCCAATTCTAGATAATATTGATGAGAAACACCAAGGGGGTGGGGAAGATGGTGTGGATAAAATGAATGCAAGATTAGAAGAAGAGGCCAGGGAGAATGAAGAGGGTGGCTTTGCTCAGCACAAGAATCCCCTGGCGTTAGGCCAGATAGAGATGCCAGATGGTCTCAACGACATTCGAGCCGGAGGAAAAGATGAAGCAGGACAAGTAGGCCAGCAGCCACCTTTGTTGAAAGAAGAGGTAAGACTCATGATGTTGCCATTTTATCTTTAATACTTTCTTCCCACATACACCTATAGAAAAATACCTTTACATCCATTCTCTTAAGAAACAATATAAAGAATATTTCAAACATTTTTGGGGTTGGCACTGAAGGATTTTAGGATTTCCTTTGTAAGGTTCACAGTGTGGGCAATGAATGATTAGATTATTTAGAGAAATGAAATGGGTCATGATGCTCTTGGTGTTTTTTCCTCGAGCACTTTGCTAAGATATTGTCTTAACATCATACGCTCATGCAAAGTTTTTTTAACTTCACTAAAATCCAGATCTAACGATGTGGGGGTCCGAATATTGAGCAAAGCAGTGATTTGAAACATGGGAAATTTTGCAGTTATTCAGTGATTTTTTTATTTAGAAAATGGATTCTCCAGTATATTGTCATTTGCACACTGTTGCAAATTAAGTAGAAATTATTATTATGCAGATTGCAGTTAAATAGACTGAACTGTATCTCTTGTTAACTCACAAAGTGTGCTCAGTGTAGTCCAACAAATTTTAGGCATTTTTGGTGAAGACTGTTCACATATCCTTGTAATAAGTTAGTGCCAACTCATGAAGGAGGTCAAAGGAAGAAATGTAAACAGGTGCAACTTTAGAAACCTTCACATGCAAGGGGCTGAATTGATTGGTTACTAACCTAGCAAATGAATGCAACTTATAATGGATGTTTTGTAATAGTGTTGCAACATATTTCACATTCATGTCTTTGCATATTTTACATGTTGCAACAAATATTTCACACTGCCAACATAGTGATTTAAATTAAACTTGGGTTAAAATTGAATTGACATGTTGTGACATTTCTGGGATTAAGCCATGCTGTCACCTCACTTTATAAGTTTTTTTTGTCCATTTGATATCATCCTGGAATTATTTCAAGGTTTCCTGGAGTTAGTTATTTGGGCCAGGGTTAGGGAACAGAAGTTAACCAAAAAGAAGTCTGTGAACAATATCTATGGACCCTTTGCCTACCCTAAACTTGCCTTCATCTTAAAGGAAAGATGAATTGTCCAACAAATGTTTCAGCTTATGATACCCTGTTATTAAAATAAAACAGTCTTTTTGGTGTCTATCAATATAATGTGCCTGCCCCAGACAACTCACACGATTACATAATGTAAAGTTTGAATTCGTAAACTCCACTGTGCTTGTGGCGGCCATATGCTTACATCAAATATGTAATTATTGTGCTTATTGGCTGTGGCGCAGCATGGCCAAACAGTGAAGGCATTGGACTCAAGTTTAAAAAGTCGTGGGTTCGATTCCCAACCACGTTCATGTTCACATTTTCTTCTGTTCACCTGTCTTAAAATGGGTACCTGGCTATAGGCAGTGGAAGATATTGTCAGAATGCTAGTGATCAGCACCTGTAAAGGCAGCGGCACTGTATGCTCCCCAGGAAGCTGAGAAAGTCTTAAAGTGATCAGGCCTGCTATGTGAAGTCACGTGAGGGGGCTATAGCCTGGATACAAGACTTTTAAACCGCAATATTATCATAATTATTATTATATAGTGTAAATAAAAATAATACATCTGTTTTTAATATTTTTAAGCCAGATACATTTTTCTGTATACCAGCCATCCTTTAGATACTGCCAGTTGAGGAATTTGGTCTCATATAGCGTTCTTGACAGCAGGCAGCAAAGTTGGCATATCATGTGTGTGACTGGCAAGCAGGGATGCCAGTTTTGTTGTTTTTTTTCTAAATGGCATTCAGAGGTAGAAAATTCCATTTTGTATTAATCCAGAGATACAGTAGGTATTGTTGATAATGATCTTCAGTCAATTTGTGAATCATATAACAAGTATTTACAAAATCAGTTCAGGAATAAACTTACACAGCCATCTGTAAAAGGAAAAAAAAACACATCTTTTTAATGCTGTATTATGATTTCTGTCCATTAATCTTTCTTTTTATTTGATATTTCAGAATGAAGAAAATGAAGGTAAGTTATGAGTTCTGCTTTGGATTTATCAACAAGAGTGTTCTGTGGCATTGACCTCATGGTTAGGGTCCTTGATCTCATCTTGCATCACAGGCTTACAAAAATGGTGCCTCTGAATGAATACACAAGAGTTTGCCTCCCATTTTGGATGTACCAGTAATTGCCGGTAGGCAAATTCTGTAGTAATTACTGTCTAAGAATAAGCACGTGCTGCATTTTATTTGTATAGTAATTTGGGCTTCAAAAAGTATTAACTCTAAAACTTCGGATTGGGACAATCTTTAAACTTTTCAAACGGGTGGGTTTCATAGCTTACTGAAATCCTTTAGACAATGGGGTTTAGCTCACTCACCAGAATGCACCAGTAGTTGCCCGGATGACAAGGACAGTTCCTTGTTGTTTTGATATTAATGTTTGTCCAGTGCAGTAAATTTGAACAAATTCAGTAGAAAATTAATGTGAAAACGTGAATCCATTCATTTCTGTATGTGGTTTTATTTGTCATGTCAATATATTACTTCTAGTGTTACTTTCTTATGTAGGAATGATGTTATGTAGTTTCAGATTTCAAAAACGTCATTTTCTTTTTTTGATGTAAGCATTACTGTAGATAAACCACCAGACAAGTTAGCAAAGTTTTTTTAAATACACATTTAATAGTAATATTTTACATATTAATAAATACTACGGAACCTGTAACCATCTTTTACTGTAAAAACTAGTCATGTCTAGAAAATTTTTGTCTCATTATTTAATATCAAAACATTGATAAACTTTAGTCTAGGACCTGTGGCGCATCTTGCTCCATTTAGCTTTTCCAATTGTTGCTAGTCGGTTTTCCACAATTTCTGTGACCGCAGGCATGAAAAGCAAAGCACTCGCCATCTCTTTTTCTTTGTGTTTTAAGACCATAATGTACTCAGTAGTCTGTGCCAGTAAGTGTTCAGCTCTCTTTTCATACACATGTCATTTTTTTAAGATTCACCCTAGGTCACATCTATATTATTCTGTGAACAATCACAGATCTACCCTTTTTGTGATCCTTACCAGGGATATGGGAATGAGTCATTCTATGATAGTAACGTCACAGCATTCAATCAACACTTAGAATTGCATTTTTTTTTTTTTTTAAAGATTCACACTGTAGTGACAGTACAGTATCAATTTCATAAGATAAGGCTGGTTTTGATTTTCTTTCTCTACTTACCTGTCTGCGTCAACATCTGTGAATATGATTCCTTAGAATGAAATACCAGGGAAGAGTTCATGGCCAAGCATGTGGTAGATTAGTCAGCCATAGGTTTCAGTGCTGGAAGATTATATGAATACAGCACAGCAGAAAGACTTGCTGTACGTAAGACATCAAGAGTTAGTTGGGTTTACTTGATTTTTCGCCTTTTATAAGACATGTATTGATGTATTGTTGAAGGTGTTATTTTGGTAGCTTTTCACTTTTGAGGACCAGTGCCGGTATATGTTTTCCAAGCAATATGCATTCCGCATTAGTATTCATAAGGGGACCATTCAACTAATCACATTACCATTTATAATATTGAACTCAACCTGACTCGCTCAAGGCTGGGGTTCCCTCATACATTGCTACTAAATATAGATGACTCATACTTGTTTCAACTGTGATACCATCTCAGAGAGGTGCTTCAGTATAATGAGATGAATTTATATATATTTTCTATCGGAGACCAGGTTGCTTATTGCTAATTTCTATGGTGTTTGTGGAAGGTTCATTGGTGCTGTATCCTACATCATTTAATAATTTTTTGCACCGGATCAAGGTGTAGAGGGTTGGGGACTAGGTTATATGCTGATAGCTTCAGGCATTGGGTCAGCATCAGGCTATGGGAAGACGCTTGCATGAATCACAGTCTTTACACAGATCTGCCAATCTGTATTATTTGTGTTGAAGACTCACAGTTAATCTAAATATCTTGTGGCAGTCTCCTGGTTTTGTGTAAGAAAATGAATTTTTTCTTCACGAAATCTGGCCAACATTTTGTCCTGGCTCACACCTATGAATTGACCAGCCAAAATTATTTTCTGAACATCAAGCTAATTTCATTACCTGCAGATGTAACATTATACAAAAAAAGCGCTTAAGCAGTAACTAAATAATATTCTGGGCAACACAAATTATTAAGGGAACAACAACAAAATTGATTATCATGCAAATATTTCTGTATGATAAAGAATAGAAACACACACATTTTACTGATAATTTTGCTGAACTGAATTGAAAGGATAAGAATCTTGCTGAAGTGATCCCAAATTCTAAAGAAAAATGTAGCTCGGTTGGCAGCTCTGTGTAGCTTGGTTTGGGTCTGTGTAGGTGTTCAGTGTTACATGTTGCTGTCCTTATGAATACTGCCTGACCATCCATGCCCCCCTCTTGTATGTAGACCACCATTATTTTGGGGAGGAAGATGAGGATCCCCACCAGCTGGATGAGGAGGGGCTTCAAGAAGAAGAAGATGCGCAGGATGAGGACGAGAGAGAGGAAACTGACCTTGAAAACAACAATGACGAAAACTTCCAAGATGAAATGGGTAACCAGGAAAACAATCAGGAGGCTCTTGACGATGTTGACAAATTCTAGAGAGATACACATGAGGATGTGTAACCTGCTACAGCACAGGTGTGCACCTGCTTGTAGTGTCTCACAGTGGGAAGAATCTTTGTAGATGTGCCATCACTCTGCCTGGGAAATGAGAAACCTCATTTTATCATTTTGTTGCCAGTTAGATTCGTGTTTAGGCATTGTCACACCCTAGTGTTCTAGAAATCCCCCTTTTTTTTATTTTTTTATTTCTTGAAGCCTTAAAGCATGGCTGACTATTCAGCACAGCAAGTAGCACTGTTCCCATGTTTATGCAATGCAGTTTGCTAAAATTTAATGGGGTTTGCTTTCTTTGGTGTAATATAATTTTTTTTAGATATTCTAAGTTTGAATTTACTGATAAAATACTTGCATTGATACGTTTGCTTTACTTGTGTGACAACTAACCCTTGAAATGATTGGAATTTTACTTAAATCATTTTGTGCCAGGAAACTTCTTTATATGTTAATAGTGAACTTATTAATCCTCAAGCCTCTAAAACCACATTCATGGTTTTTGTTGCTGTGTTTGCAAATGAGAATAGTTCATCACTACTGAAATTTCATCTGTTAATACCATATCCATCTAATGAGTTGGAAAGTGTCTGATGGGTTTTTTTTTTAAAAATGCATTTCCAGGGATGTAGATTGGTTGGGCAATGAACATGATGGCAGATTTTAAGGAGGGGGTGGGGAAGGGGAGGAGAGGGGGTGAGGAAAGAGAAGTTTAAGGGGAATGATGAGACATAAGGCTCATCTACTTCAACAGTGAATATCCACTGTCACAACTTCATTAAGTGGGCTGGGTGAAATGAATCACACTGACAGATTTAAGGCACGTAAGTAACCACTGTCTTTAGACCCAACTACAATCATTGAACGCATTGATTCGTAGAAACTTGAACACGTGAAAAGCTGTGTGTCTTTCCTCAGAAATCAGCTACTCTTTCAAACGATGTTCAAAAGCACTATCAGTAACTTTAACAAAAATAACAACTGCATATTTATTAACGAAAAGTGAGCTGTAAAGGCAAGGCAATGGCAGATGCAGAGCAAATATCTGGAGATATTTTGGTTGTTATCACTGGGAACAGTGCAGTCATATTCTGGCTGTGACAGGTTGATAATTTGTATTGTTCAGCCTGTGCTGAGCACAGGGTAGTCTAAAATTAAAGGTTTCACAGATCATTTATCAGATTAGGGATTTAGTTTTTGGTTTTGTTTTCTCAGAGGGAGTAATAGAGGGTTGCATTTGCTCATGGCATGCTATTTCTTCTATCTGTCAATGTGTGTAAATTCGAGGGTGTGTTAGTCTCTCAGTTTTTATTTACCATATTTGCCAGACCTCGGAGTTTTAACCCCTGCTCCTAACCATCAGAATAAGTCTTTGGAAGAGTCCCCTATATTATTCACTTAGGCTATCTGATAGTGGCACCTGTTTGGCTTAAAACTTAATGAGCAGAATCATGAGATGTTTCCACGTAGAGCTTGGTTTAGGGTTAAGAGCAAGAGTAGAAAAAAGAAAGCCCATGGGAGAGTTCAAAAACAATGTCTAGGCAGAAATTCCATACTATATTGGTTGTGACATTTGCCAGAGCTGTGGGTTTGGTAGGAGTTCAGTGCAGTGCCATGTGCAAAAACATAACCTTCTAATGTCAGTTACTGTTGGCCAAGGTGGAAAATCATATTTTGATATCAAAATTTATCATAGTAAAATATTTTCAGATTGTTTAAGGGTTAGGAACAATGTCGATCTTTATTTGCAAGATAGCTGTAATAGTGTTGTTGCTGGATGATCTATTTACTATTCAATCCTCTTCAACATTTATTGAGCCTGCTATCATTTACTCTGTATAGTTAATCTGCTCCTGTATAATCTTTGATCTATAGCATTACTGGAGAATGCTTTGCATCACATTCTATGCAAATCGGCCTTTTCAGGGTTCATACAAGTTTTTTTTTGAAAGCCTTAAAACTGCAGGTTTCAAGGCCCTAAGAATTCCAATAGGAATGAAATATCATTTGTCAAACTCCTAGAAAGTCGTTAATAACATTTGTCATCCAGCAACAAATTAAACAATGTTTCACCATGTTTATGGTGTAAATAGAAATGTCAGAAGTAAAATCAACTGCCTGTTTTTGCGTTTTTTGGGGGGNGGGAGATCCTTACATTTTCTGATAAAGTCATTAACTTTAACAAAAAGCTAATTTTGTAGGAATGCTGTTTATAGGGCTGTGGGATTACTTGTGTGGGTTCACAGGGATGGAGCTATTTTTGGACATCCATGGTTTGTTTTTTTTTCCCCACACAATTATCCTTTTTTCACATTGTATGGTGTAGGTACTTTGAAAAGAAATAGATCAGAGCTCTTTACACTGTCTTGTGCTCATTTGGGGAAGAGTTTGGGGTATTTATTGATGATCTTATTTCAACCCTGCCTTCTGTGGGCTTTGGAAAGCAAATAGGGGAAAACCCTCTAAGTTTTGTTATTGTGGCTCTCTTTCTGATAAAACTTGGTTTCACTTCGGAGAAATGGGCAAGGGACCTTCTTGATCTTTTTGTTTCCATGTTTTCATAGCCTTGTCTTAAGGAGATCCTTTCATAGGGCTTCCCATATAACACAGGTGTAAAGTAAGGACTTTTATAGATTCTTTTATAGGATGTGACAGGTCTCCCTTGTATCATCCATTTTATTTTATTTTATTATGGAAAGAAGATCAGATTCCAAATGGCACTCTATCTGCACTTTAGTGAAAATATTAGCTGTGTGCATATTGTACATACTAGCTTGGATTGAATTCACTTCTTTCATCATCAGAATTTTTAGAGCTTGAAATCTTTCAGGTGCATGGACAAATGTTGGACATGTAGCTGAAACAGTGGTGGGAAATGCTTATTTAAGGCAGTTAGCCAAAGTAAAGACCAGAAACAGAAAATATGGTCTGTGGTGAAACCATGCAGAATGCAACATGAAATCAGTGGTGTCTGCATTTTGCTTGTGAAATGAAGATATCTGAATTTATCTTTCGTTACTTTTAGATGAAAAGTTAATCCATTGTCTGAGTGAGGGAATGCATTTGATACCAGACACTTTTGGAATTCATACCATGCTAGTCTGTGTAGTAAAACATGATATGCTTCAGCTGCTCTTTAGTTTTAATTTTTCTTTGTGAGGCTTTTACTATTAGTACCACTTGCTCAATTTCTCTTTGTAAGGCATTTTAAGTTCATAGTAATCACACATTCTAAGAGTCTGTGCGCAACTCAGACTTAAATCATTAAATTTGCCATATTTCATCAATTAAAACCAGAGAAGATTCATGGGCCAAGGCAGATTTATGGAGAGCATGGATGTGTAAATCCCATGTATTTATCTGACTATTGAAGTCTAGTACTTTTTGCATTAAACATTCAAGATTCCAATTGATAGATGGGAACACCTCAGAACTGAAAGAATGCTGTGTTTTCTTCTGCCATTTTCTTAAAATGTGACAAGAAAAACATTCCACACAGTCCTAAAAAAGCATTATTTGATATTTTGATAAAATTTCTTTATTCAGCTGGAGATGAATATTGTGGTAGATTTGTTTTTGTTTTAAATTCACAAAAATGAAGTGTCTGTAGGTGAATAATATTATGTTAAATTAACCTTTCTAATACTCTAAACAGCATGCACAAACTACATTACCCCAAACTAAAGCATGGCCATGCATTTATGATCTTACTGCTTTCTTGTGCACCTTTTCAAAATGTTATGCGGGTTTCAGGAGTTAAATCCCATAATTGGGTAGCTGTGGGTAGTATCGTGTTTAAGTATGAATACTTTGGAATCTTAGAGATACGATTAAGTATTAAAATTTAATCAGATCCTTTTCTGGTCCTCAGTACAAATCTTGCTTTGATCTCCTCACTGGAAAGCCTAGTGACATCAAAAAGTATTGAATTAGTGAGGTATTGAAAGATATTAAATTTAACAAGAACAACAGGGTACTGAATGTCAGGAATTAAGTAGAATCAATCAATACATGGAGCTGAGAGACTGAGTTTGGCGATACTTAACAATTCAGATATTATTATTATTTGGCCCACCACGACAGTTGGGTGACACTGATGTGACCGTGTCAGTGAATAATCCACCTTGTGAGAGCAGGCTCTAAATCCTCTTATATTTACTTTGCTGTGCTCTGTGAAGCATGAAATATTTCACACCTCTGTCTCATCACTTGTTCAGCTCAGTGATCCTTATCATACAGCCCCAGGCTAGGATGAGAATACTGCAAGTCAGGCCAGCACAGTTTTTTCTTCCCCCGTCTGCCTTCATGAATCATTATGCATAAGCTGTCTTAATCGGAAAACTAGAGGATGTCTCAAAATAACTATTCATTTTTTTGGTTCTGAGTCACTGACATATGAATTTAAGCAGTATTTTGTTTTAATGTTTGAAGTGAATAATAATCATTCAAGAAACTTGATTTGATGTGAAATTTATCAACATTTGTGCAAAAAAGAGCTGAAAAATGATAAATGAGCACAAGAAACATGGGAAATAGGTATCTCTTCAAAAAACGTGGGGGAACTTCCAGAATAGACAAGACAGCATGAATGAGGCAGTTTTAAAATTATTGGATTTTCTTCGAATTTTAGGAGATTATATTTTTAACAATACCAGCTGTCATGCTTGCTCGGCCAAATTCCTGACAGGGAAACAGATCTTAAGCTCTAGATTTATTTTGCACAATCAGGAATGGAAGCACAGCTATGCACTTTGATGATCAGATATGTCAACTTATTCACACTGTGGTCATATAACATGTTGTTTGTCTTTAATATTTGTAAGATATAGGAACATGGAACCAGAAATACCCTGTTTAGGGACTTGCAAATTATAGAAGAAATTCAGCGCTGGTTCTCAGTTCTGCAGCTTTGTGTATTATTTTATGAACATGGGAACTTAAATAGACATTTTACCAGGTATTATGTAGCGGTGCCAATTTTAGATGTTCTGTGACACAGAAGGGTTAATTTAAAACGAGGGCAGTTTGAAGCAACATCCATTCATCATTTATTGTAGATTATTACACCAGTATTTAATAACCACCACCACTTTCTGTTTCTAAAATTTTCTTCCAGCTTTATAATGATTTTTGAATGTGTTGTATACCATATTATGTGTCACAAACTACTAAAATTTAACTCTCAGAGAGAAATATCCACTTCTGATAATGGCCCATCAAGAACAGTCATTCACATTTGAGATTTACTCATAGGAACAAATGTCAATTCCTGAGATTAAGTTACCCCAAACCAGGATTTCAAAGATTGAGACATCAGATATATGAAATTTGCATTCCTGTAATTATATGTTGTTTTATTATCACAGTTCAGCTCTCATAGTTCCAAGAAACATTTTTAACCTGTCCTTGGGATGTTGGCCAATGAAGTGAAGTAAATTATCAGTCAGATGCCCCACAGCTTGACTTGAGTTTGTAAAGTGAATATAGCTGTCAGATGTCGTTTTTCATGTCTTATCTTTCCCTACATTCCCCCCCCCCCCCCCCCCNCTCCAATTTATAATTTGAAGCCAAGCATAGACAGTCATGCTTTAGTAGTTTACTTGTCACTGGCATATATACCAACTGTGAGGGTTCTTTCTTTTTTTTTTTTTCTTTGTTTGTGGGAAAGATTGAGTAGTTAGGATAATTTCCACATCATATACCTCTACTGCTTTCTTTCATTCATATTTCATTCTCATTAATGTATGTTAATGTTGAACATTTTGGAAGTTTTTTTTTTTGCTTGGATTTTGTTATCTGTCCATGTATCTGTACTGAAGCTTATGTCATCATACTTGAGACTTTTATTACTGTTAAATGTCACGTCCATATCTCAGAATTACATACAGGGTTTCATACTGGAGCAATTTTGTTATCAGATTTGATATCGTAATAGGTAAGCCAGCACTCTTGCCCTCCTCAGAATGACTGGGGAAGTTTTTTGATGAAGGTTTGAAATAAAAGAATAGAGTTACTATGAGGCTGGAAGAAAGTGGGAAAGGGGGAAGGGGGAATCTGGTGTTTAGCCAAACCTTTTTTTTTTTTTCATTTTGTTTTCCAGATCACTATTAGGAACATTTTGATTGAATTTTGGGCCATCAAATTAAGTTTGTATCGGTTTGTTTAGTTGCTTTATTTTTTTTTCATGAAACAGTAGCTGTGATATCTCATATTCATCATTATGTTTACAACTTCCAGTTAAAACTTTAGTGACATGATTGAATTAAACCAACTGTGGATCAAACCCCAGTCCTTTGATCATTGTTGTGTCCTCACTGTCACAGGCTTCATGAGCATTCTGATGTGCATTTACTGAAATGTTATTCCTTTTTGCCATAGCTATGTGTTTCTCTTTCAAACGTTTTCACTGTCGCTTATGAATAACATTGCTTTTGTATCACTCACTTTCATTAACCTCAGTATATATTTTCATGTGTTAATTTTTCATCAGTCATTAGCATGTTGGACTTTCCTTATATATATATATGCTGCAGGATTTAAAGGTGCTAGAGAAATACACTATATTCCACATAATCACTGCTCTTTGGGAGCAGTTCAAGAGTTCAATTAAAATAATCTAAATTTATCTGATGACTGTAATAGAGAAAATACAGTATTATGTTGTTGCAATAAGTTTCAACTAAGCAGAATTTGTAAATACATGGATGGAGGAGGTAAAGAGTCAATTGACACTTTGAAATGTCATGAAGAAATCTTCGCAAAAAGATGTACCATATTTCCTCAGCTTCTTTTAATCTTTAAAAATATTTTGCCAGTGTACATAGTAAATCCATTGTTGATCTCAGCTGTGGTCAGTTTGGGATTTGTGGACAGTTCACAGAGAAGAAGATTTTACAGGAAGATATTGAATACGCCAGAAGCACAGTTACAGATTATGCTCAAACACAAAAAAGATTAGTGTTCTGTCCCATTTTACAAATTTATCAGTATTCATGATTAGCTATCTTGAAAAATACAAAAACTGCTGAGAATAAGCTGGAACTGAAAAATAATGCAATTTAAGCTGCATACAAATATGCCAAAAGTCAGTTTGATCGGAGTTTGTTTTTACTTAGCACAACGTATTAATAGATGAAAAATAAAAATGTCACCGACTTTGGTTAATTTATTTTATGCTCCATTGATGCACACCCTGTGCTGCATGCTACATGGTTAGGGGCAAAATATCTGTCCTATGCTTATTTTTAAGTCTACACTGTTCCATTGTATGAATGGGAAAGATGCAGAATGAGTAATAAGCAGTATGGTAAAAACAAAAAGTATATATATATATATATATATATATATATATATATATATATAGGAGGGGAGAAGAGGAAGATGTGTACTACTTTCCTAGAGATTTGCTAGAGTGCTTCAGAATAGTTTGTAAGTTGGGTTATTTTTTTTGGCCATGTATTTTTAACCTAATCATAATTTTATGCATTTACAGATGAACAAGAAGGAAGAAAGGTGATCAATCCAGTGGCCCCAAGATTCTAAGATGGCAAACCCATCAGCAAAGTGACTGTCATGGGTCCAAGTCTCACAGCCAGCGGTCCTTTGGAATCTTGTATATGCTATGGCCTCTTTAGGCTGTACCATGGTCTCACATGGTAGATATCACTGAGGGAGGGGAAGAGGATGTTGTTATTGTTTTACTGAAAAAATCCTTGAACAAAAAGAATACAGCATCAGAAAGAATTTGGACAAATTGCTTGAGGAAGAAAAAGGGTAGGGTTTGATTCAGGATGGGGGAGGGGATGGACACTCTTTTGGGCTTGTAATCAGAAAAGATGCTGTCGATGTCCCAAAAATGTGCATTTCGTAACTATTTCATGTTATTATTATTTTGCAAAGGGGAAGGCAGTGTGAAATGTTTCTCCCTAATTGTGTAATGCATGAATACTTGCAAATCTTTTGATACCGAAGTTTTATGGAGGAAAAAAAAAATTCAGTTAACATGAAATGAGATAGAACTTTGTCAACTTTTTATGAAAACAAAATATTGATGTACTATTCTGGGGTCCTGTTTCTTGCAATCATGGAGGGGTATTTTCTGATACTGACTGTACTTTATTTTATATTTACTTTTTGTTTGTTTGTATATCCTTTCATACCTCTATTAACTACATTCTGTATATTGAGGGAAGATACTTTGTTATAAGGAATTACGGCGTTTTGATATGGGAGTGCCCATGATTTTGTGCTTTAGACAACAAACTTACATATTTAGTGTGACCGCTCATTGCAAAAAAAGTCACAAGTTGAAAATCTTGACAAAATATGTTATTATTTTATTTCAGTGTGAAAATGAAGGTAGTTGTTTAAAGAAGATAAAAATATTATTCTTTGAAAGATGAGAGATATGAGTGAAGAGTTCAAGAGATGTCTTGACTTACTGGAAAATGTAAATGGAGAAACTGGTTCTCAGAGATATACGTATGTTTAGAAATACAAAAGTGATGAAATCATTTATATTTTTCTCTCAGAGCAGAAACATTGCTGATTAAGTATACTGTGCCAGTGCCCTGAAAAATGATGGCCAGATTTGATATTTCCAGAAATTTCTGGAAGTTTGGCAGTTTAAAATATTATATTATCTGAAATATATATGATATACATCACTTGCATTTCTATATTGCAGTGGGACCAGCTTTTTTCTTATGTTCAAAGTTTTGACATTTAGTCATGCTCAAATGGCATTTTTGTTAATGGAAGAGTATAACCTCGTACAACTTTGGTTGAATCTTCAGTAGAATAGATGTCAGCAAAACAACGAAGTTGAAACCCAAGCCACTGAATTCAGGCAAAATCCTGACTTTCAAAGAATTGGTGTTGTTCAAAACTTGTTATTCAACAGCAGCTTGTGACTTTTTTTGATATGAAGGGTCACAGTTGTACCATTTCATCACTGGTGTATGAGATGTGGATCAAGTGTGTCAGCTGTGTTAATACTTGAGGAGCTGTGACTATTACTGTCATATGTCATGAGTGAAAATTTTAGGTATGTGTGATTGACCTGATTAATATTTGTATAGCAACTTATCTTGAAAACTGAATGGATGAATTTTCCTGTAATGGGATAGTGGGTCATTTATGAATGAACTCATCTCATCATGATCTATGAATCACATTTGTGATTTTATCCATTTGTTAACCCGTTGTGCTTTTCTTGTCATGGATTTATTACAGCAAGAACAATGTACATGTATGTTCACCATTATTATGAAAATATGTTGTTTCTGAAAAAACCAACAGCAGAAACAGGTGATGAATATTTACTTTAGCAATGTGTTGTTTAGTGGCTTGTGTTATTTTATGCTGTTTATGAGCTGTTCATTCTCTTGCAATGCCCTTTTATGCTGAGACAATAACTTATTCATTCCATATGGTAGGTGTGGCCTACGCTTATTTTGTACATTTTAGAATGTTACCCTGTCAGTGTCCAATGTTAGCCAAATTGCTTTAGTATGAGGGGAGCTCTTAAGCAGAAACCTGAAACATTTTACTTGTCTTGCTTTCAGGAAGTGATTCTTACATGTTTTGTAGGTTGCATAACTTTTAGCGTCATTCAGAAAATTCCAAATAGGATATGCTGGGCATTAGCTGTGGATTTTCTTCTTGGGATTATGATTTGGTAGTAAGTGGCGTTCTAGATGTAACAGAAATGATTTCATGATGAAAACCTTATTGCATGACCGGTTCAAAGCAGAAGAAAAGGACATCTTGCACTTCTAAACACTAGTAGCCCCAGGCTTCTGCGGTCCACATTACGCCTAAGCCTTTTGTCTTTATGTCAGCCATCTATTCATTTCACCCTGAAGACAACTACTTTCTCAATTGTGAGACAGCTACAGGGGTTTGACGTTTGCGTCTCTTAGGTTGCCACCAACACATGGAAATATTTGAGGTTCACTTTTAAAATGGTAACACATCTGTCAAAACAGATTCAGTGTTTGCTTCACAAGATTTAAGCTCGTGAAACAAGACTGGACTTTCTGCACAAAGTCATGAAGTCAAACAGGAGTCTTCAGGTACTCTGAAATTTTCTCAAAAGTGATCGGATGATACCAGCGGACATCTCATCTTGTTCTACCTCAAAGGAAAAATGATAAAAGTTTGTGATGTGATACAGTTGTGAGGTCTTTCAAACTTCTGAAGTCCATGAATTTTAGTAATGGGTTGTCAGGCCTGCAAATGTCTGTAAGAGGGAAGTTTCAGTTGTGTGATCTTTGAAAATGTTTGTTGATTAATATACCGCTTTCCAACAGTCAATAATTAATAACATGAGGTTTTAGCATCAAGGTTGAAACAAATAAATCTACCTTTTACTAAGTCTCTTCATTTCTCCATACATTTAAAAAAAAATAAATATCTGGTATGGATCCTGTTGTGGCCCAGATTTAGGTCAACTGGATGGGCAGGCTTGCTGTTAAGAGTGTAGATAAGAGATTTCCTTAGAGCTAAACTTTTGTGGTGGAATGGGAATAATGTATCATATACAGTGCAGTTCTGCACATAAGCATATGAGCTTGGTGATATTAATTAGTGATTTTTACATTCATAGCTCAATTTAGGGATGCCAGTTTTCTGTAAATTTCCTGAAATCAGGATACAGCTTGTGCTTACAAGTGATGTTTCTTGACATGTACTGTTTCATGTTTCCTTTGCACTGTATGTATGTGCATGTCTGTGTACAGACTTGAAAGTTCCGAGTGATACTTTGGTTGAATCTGGCACCCCTATCAGTACTGTGTAGTTGTTTGTCTCAATTTCCACAGTTCTCAATGTATTGATTAAATTATGACAGCAAGACTGCCCCTGCTTCTTGTCTAGAGTTCAGAGACCAACACTGAATTCACTCTTCTGATCACCATCAAGCAGGACCTTGGCTTCCTTACCGTGTAAATCCCTGTACCCTGGGCTCCAGAACAAAAGATGATACAGGCTGGGGGGCTAAGGGAATAACGTTGAGTACTTTTGAGGCCAGACCAAGATATCTGATTGGTCTTTAAGGTTCAAATGAACATGGCTTCATGGTATTTCTGATTTCTTTCATAGCTGCCATGAAATGAAAATGCACCCTTCATGATATTTACTTTATGGCAGATAGTGAAATTGCTTTTCAGATCCTCAGAATTCCATTAAGGAGAATAAAACAGTAGATGTACATCTAGAAGTTGTGGCCAGGGTGTGACCTAAGCCCCCACAGAGTGAGGGCAAAAAGTGAAACAAAAGCCACATCATTTGCATAACAAGAATATCTTCTTGTGAACACCCACAGCTTTCCTGTGTGTGATATTGACCAAGATTAGAGGCCAGTGGACATGTCAGCCCAGTCTCTGCCACATCTGAAATTTGAAGAGCATGATGTTGCTCTAAGAATATATGAGCTGAGGAATGTCTTTGCTAAACATAAGGGCATCATTATCCCTCCTTGTGATATAACTATGGGACATAAACGAACTTCTGCAGTGCCTTCTGAATAGAGCAAGGTTTGTTCTCTATGCAGGAGCCAGAGAATGCATGGATTAGATCTGTTTTTCTCTCAACAGGGTAATTGCATCAAATAGTGAAGTGTCTCATTAAAATTCATATTCCTTGAAAGTGATTGGGAAAAAGATGTGAAAGGTAGGGTGTGAATGTGAGTTTTCTCTTGCAGTTTGTGATCTGCTTTCTTTCATGTGATGTTCTTGATAATGATACCTTTATATTTTGACTATGGTGTAAAAATGTGTTCAAGTCATGCTCTTCAGTGCTGTGTATGACAAACAGATTGTGTGACCAATATATGTCATTTTCAGCTCGCTTTAGCTTTCATTTTGAAGTAGTGGCACAGATAAATACATGCACAGCCTTTTCACATTTTTGCTGTAAATCATCTTATGCTTTTCTGCCATAGGGGTTGCCAATGGGACAAGAGAAGTTGGTTCCCAAGAATCTGAGTTATTCATGCTTGATTGTGTGTTTAGTTGACAAATGTTGTGAATGTCTGTGGCAGAAAGGAATAGTGTGTGAGAATGATTGAACATTTAGGCCAACATTTGCCAACCAGTTTGTCAGTTAAAGTAGTACGAAATCAAAATGTGTCTTTTCCACCTGGGCAGTTCACACTTTGATTATTAAAGTTAAATGCCATAACGCCATCACTGGTTCTGAATGACTTCCAGTTCATATTTGTCCATCACAATAGTGGTGTCTTGAATGAGGCCCACTGTTATTTTTAGGTCTTGAAGCCTTGCACCATGGTTTCGAACTGTATAGCATGAATTCAAGAACATAAACACCAACTTCTTGAGGTTTGTTGACAACGTAGAAGTTTTCAGAATATCTTTATAGAGTAGTACAATGAAGTAGAGCCTTTGTATTTGACAGAGGAGGGTCTTTTCTTTGTTGTTATATTAGGTATTAATGTCTCACTCTCTGTTGTCTGAAGCCATTTGCTCAGTTGCTGTTCAATACGCAGTCAGCAGAATTCGTCTTATGTGGTTTGTTGATGATTGTCAAGAATGACTCCCATTGAATTGGTTGTTGGTATGTCGTTGACCGACGGGAAGACTGTTGTAACTAAGTTTTGAGCCAAAAATAACTTTTGACACCTCATAGGAGGAGTGGCTAAGGCACAAATCTGGCGAAAAGAGGAGTCCTCTGGTCTACATAGAAAACAAGATAATGCATTTGCAAATTTGGTTATGTTGATCCTTAACATATTTTGTGGTCCCGCTTGCAGCACTTCTCAAGACTCTTCTGCCCAGTGCTTCATTTAGGATTATGGACAGGGTTAAAAAAGAGAACATTACTAGACAATGATAATGTCTAGGGACTGTCTCTAAGTTGCTTCTCTTCCTTAACCCTACTGCTAACTGGCCTAAGCAAAGCACTAGGTGGGAGAGCCGAGGGAAATTCTTGCAGTTTCATGCAGTGTTTTCTTTTGTTTCTCTCCGTAAATTTTGTTTTCTTTCACTGTTGTTTAACTCGGCAAACCAGCAGGGTGGTTGAGAAACACAGCACTTGTCTGTTGATGCAAAAGGTCCTGGATTGAAGTCCTAGTCGCAGATCTTATTTTCAGTATTTTGCAAGGTGATTATAAGGTACCTTTTTGTGCTGGCCTTGGGGGATATCCAATCTTTATCTCTGAGGTAGACATAAATGTGCTGAAAAAGGATGTTGAAATATAATACAAAACAAAATCTCAGTGAATTTCTTTATCCACCTATTATGTCTAGAGAACCAAAGCTCCGTGTAGTGAGTCAGTAGTGAGAATGAAAAGGTCACAAGTTGGATTCAAACTGCTGATCAGGAGACAGATTGTGATATAAAGTGTGCCAAAATAAGCTGAAAGATTGGAAAAAATTACATTTCCACATAAATATTGACTTCTCTGTACTTTGTTAATCTCTCTGTGAAATCCTAGTAACTCTGTTGAAGTAAAGAAAGACTTACTAGCATTTTAACAGAATTTTGACAATACGACTCTTCCTTTCATTTGTCTTAAGCTAGGAATGTTCTCTTCTTTTGTATTGTTCTGCTGTTGAGTCATTCCTTGGGTTTTTTTTTTTAACATTCTTTACATGTAAACTACTTGAGCTGTATATTAGCACAGATTGTACATTACACTCTTTGTTTTAATCACTATTGATTTTCTTCACATCATTTTAATACCTTTTGTGTTAAGGTAGAAAAGTTTAACCTAGTTACTGTAGTTTGGTTTAGAGGAATGTCCATTTAGCTAACTAGTGTACCCTGGACTAAATGTATATGGTGACTGTCATTTTCTGACTGTACAAAAATTAGAAGTGCCTGTAAATAAAGCACAATCAAAGTCCTATACCTTTGTGATAAAGCACAATTTTGTTTTAATTTTCCTTAATACAGTTCACTTTACCAATTTCAGTCATTAGTACATACAGTGATGAAGTCTCCAACATGGCACATAATCTATATTAGCTCATTACCATGTGTTATCAACTGGGATGAATGCAACATCTCCAGATACCATAGGAGCAGGTACGTATGTTTATTCACAAATGCCTTGTCACTGCTTTCGTTGGTGTACTCTTCAGGCTTCATGCTGCTCCTTCAGGTCCTTAAAAAGTGCTTAATTTTTGCAAAAATAATTCTGGATTCTAAACTAGTCCCTAATTTGTTGAAAAGTAGGTCCTTAAACTGCTGTTGTCTATAACAGCTATACAAAAGTTGCAGTTTTTATAATTTACTGAAAGTAGGTAAAAGTTTTGAAAATCTACAGAGGAGAAAGTGCCATTCCATCATTTCCTGTTTTCAGTAATTGGTAGTTTTGTATTACTGTTACTGACTGTGAGAAGAGGGCAAGTAGATTTGCTGAAGAAAGTCCTTAAATGGTCTTCATGAAAAAAAGGCATGAACTTTTGATTTTCTTAGGAGGCGATGATTATATCAACATTTAGTAGTAGTAGGGCTAAGCCACAGACAAATGTCTTATGTGTAAATGTATTGACATCTTTTAGACTGAAATACGATGTGATGTGCCTGTGTGGTGCTGCAGAGCCCTAAAAACTATTTATCTTGATCTTGGTGAAAGGAAATGTGGTCCTTAAATGCTGCCATTCCTGTGTACTACACATTACAGCTTTATGTAGGCCAAAAACATCAGAGACTTGCCAACTCCTAATGCACTCTGGAAACATCAACACTTCAAAGGATAACTCAGGGATGGAAACAAGTGTCACGGTTTCCAGAATTCTCACCTTTAAATCAATAATGTAAGGTCAAAAGATTAGTTAAGACAATCTGTAATGTTTTGGGCCTGTGCGGGAAAAAACCCCAGACTACTCCATGTTTTGTTCCTTTTCTGACATGATATCAAAGTCACTTTGGTGCATTCAAGCTATTTTTCAGTACTTCTTTTGTTTATTGGTGACAGACCCTGGGAAAATTTGCATCTTAAAAGTGACCAAACCACAAACAGTGTATATGAAGATGATTATGTATGCTGGCATCCATTACATGAGCACTATAATATTTTGCACCTGAATGCCATTGTATGGATTATATTGTTTAATGACACCTGGGTCCAGGAACAGTTTGTAGATCAAAAGGTTGTATGGGTGCTTGGCGTGAAATGGGGAATGGAATGCTTATTACTGATGCAGAGTTTATGCATGGGCTTTTAGAATCCTTGAAAGTCTTTTGTTCATTTAGACATTAACAGATCATAATGGCCTTAAAATGTAATTAAAATTGAAATTTCAATGTTTGGGTCTATGGAAAGCATATGATAGTGGTCTCCTGCCATCCACCCTGTGTTTATCATTTGATAATTAGGACTTTGGGGTCTTTGATATATTACTGTGTTTGTGAAGAAAAGACCAGAACAGAACTTTTCTTTGTATTTTGAGTCCTTACATTTCCTGAAAAGTCCTTAAACTGTCCAAACTTTTGTATAAATTCCATGATGGTTTGACTGATCCATTTAAGCATTTCTCCATATGAAAAAATTCACCAATTCACGACTCATAGTGTATAGAATTTGTGCTTCAGCTGCTCTATTACATAGACTTTTTTGTTATTCAATTTTTTTTTTAGTCTCTATTATGTAACCCCATCATTCACAGTGAAAGTTAGCAAGGCCAAAATCAGTCAATTTGAAGTGAAAAAGAAAAAAATCACATTATATGAATAATTTATCATGAAGTCCCGTAGAAATCTTTCATCATCATAAAATTTTTTTTTTTTTGATGATGATGAGAATTTTTTACCAATATCTTCAAAGTGTTGGCTACTTTTCAGCTTGGTTGGTGTGACATCACTTAGTCTTGTGCTAGTTTTGGTCCAGTCTTGCATGAAGATATCATGTATGTTTACTGTGCAGCTGTAGAGTGTTTAAGGCTGTTTGTAATATTGTACCGTGAAGATGATGAAATGTATAATTTGCAATTTGCGTTACAAGATCTATATGTGATACCTAATCATGCTGTTAAAAAGAAGTGATTTCCTCTGATAAGTGGGTTTTACAATCTTTTGTGGGGTCTTTATGCTTTTAATATCTCTTATTTACCTGCCTGTTATAGTCAGAGTCTACAGGTTTTTCAGTGAGTTTGTTTCCTTTTTTTTTTTGCATGATTTTGTGGGATGTCTGCAGCCAGTGGAAGTTGGTTGTTTTTTTATGGTCTGTAAAATAATGGAAACAGCAGTGGAAATAAAAGTGATTGGTAGTATGTATTGGTTATTGATGTGTAGATTCTCTACAAAATACAAGCCACACTTTGATGCTTTTCTTTGCACAGCAGTAAAGCTGAAAGATTCTTATCCAAGACACATATTTACATTCACCCTGCTTTATTGTGTTACAGTCGAACCTGGTTTTTGCCGTCACCTGCTGAGAAGACCAGGCCTGAGGAACAACAGTTTCTTTTTATTTTAAGGTTTCAGCTGCACACTGGTCACCAGTGTTATGCAACAGTGACGGCCTTCTCCAATATCCTCAACATTATAGGGGATGACAGTGTCTAAATTGATCAGCAAAAGCAGTTTGAAGCACAGTACCATCTGTTCAATGGTGTTTTGGTCCAAGTATTTTACAAACAGCCCTCATCCTTGCTTTCTTACATAAGTACGTCATATGCAGCTCCTCAGAGCATTTTTGTAGTGAATTTATGCACTGTATAGATTAATTTATAACTAAATAACATTACATTTGGTGGTCCCAGGCCTGTGAACAACTGACATCAACTTGAAATAAGAGGCTGAGGAAATAATTTGCGAAGACTCATTCTTCAGACACCAATCTCATATTGATCAGACCAAAGCATCCACTTTAATAAGTAGGAATGCAAGATAATCACCAAATGTTACAGGGAAGTTTGTCTATATCCTCTCTGTTTTGGGAGTATCACGCCCTTCCATCTTACAGCCAATGTTTTTCTGCTTTATGAAGATAATGATGGGTGCTGATGTTACCGAGGTAGGTCTTTAATTTCTTTTCTGTTTTTGTCATTTGTGTATTTATGCAATTTTGCTTTTATCACAACCCATGGGTGGTTTGTAAAGTTTTATTTTGATCCCTGTGCCTTCTGTGGGAATTTCAGTTGGTTTGCATGTACAGTACTTGAATTGCCTCAAAACCGCTGTTGAGTTGCCAGCCTTCATCGCCAGAATGCAAAATCCTGATAAACACCATCCCAACCAAGCTTTGGATTTCGACATTTTCATACCGCCAATAATGTCGCACATTTTGCGTTAAAGCCTTAGATCTGTAGCTCCAATAGTTTTTTGGTGTGAAAGGAAATTCACTATTTGTTTTAGCGAGTCACTGGTATGAGCACATATCAAGATATTGCACGCTTTTGTATAGGCATTTCACAAAATGTCACATATGAGAAAGATAGTACTATTTCTGACTTTTGTAACAAATGCTGTCAGTGACAAAAACCAATAAATCCTGTTTTCCTACTGTATCTCACAGTTCCAACTTAAAAGACAATGTTATACATTACACCGCATACACCAATAGAGATTACTTCTATAGAATTGCTTTGCTAGGTTCAGTTTCATAAAAATGTGAGTCGTTTTTGCTACTTTAAAATTTGGGTTTTCATGTTTATCAGGATATTGCACTCGAGCAACAGTTTATTTGTTTTCCTTCACTGGCCAAACCTCATGTCCCACTTGATGTGGTTAGGTACAGCCATAGCATTTAACATCTTCCTCAATTACCTCCCTTTATCGAGCTTCTGTATTCCTCATAGTGTTTCTTTCGTAGCTATTCTGTTTCCCTTCGCACATTACTACTGCATTTTGCTAACAGTAGAGAGCTTTTATTTTCAAGTTCCTATCTTCTAAGACAGTCATGGCACAGATGGGCTAAAGTGTTTGGCCTTTTCTTTTTCTGCGTTGACTGTCTTACCTTCAAGTTTGTTCTGTTGGTGAATTTGATGGTCTTCTGCAGATCTGAGAGGGTCCTGACAGCTTAGTATTGAATGCATGGGGCATTTCCTGGTTTTATGATAATACATTTCACCTCACAAACTGTATGTGAAATTCACATCTGATTTTAGTTTGAAACATGCAGTAGGATCATAACACCAGAAAATGCCATAAACCGTGACAGTCTGTAAGAGATCAGTTCTTAAAAATATAAGCTCTCTGTTAAGTATTGTTGGTGTTATTTAATGTCCGCTCGAGCGGTTGTCCTAATCTGGAGCTAACGTCATGCTACTGTATCATTCCTTTGTATACTGTTTCTTACTTAGCAATGCACTCTTGGCTTTGTGAATCTTTGGTATGGTTGAATCGGTGGGTGGATTGTTTGTGACTTTTATATTAAATGAAAATAATATTTGAAAAAAAAAACAATCAGCAATTTGAGTGTTGTATTTGCAGAAGTTCATCTGTGTGCTGTGTAAGTTGGAGTCTGCGCGGGTATATTTTTGTATTTTGGAGGGGAGGGGGGAGGCTGAATTGAGGAGGATTAAAGAAAATGGAAGCAAACAGAAAGGGTTTTATGGCAGTCATATTTCAACTGCTAAATATTGGGACGTGCTGGTGCAGCTCTCTTTTGAGTTTGTAGATGAGCAAGTAGGTAGAAAGCTTTACAGAATCACGGCACAATATATGGTGCCGTGATTCTGTAAAGCTTTCTACCAACTTGCTCATCTACACTCCTGTTTTTAGCTTTACGGCAATTTCTTTACTTTTGTAGTCTTTTGAGTTTGACGTGGGAGACTGCACGCCAAAATGCTAACTGATACATTAATTATGGTTGTAACCAAAATATGAAGGAGAATAAGAAATGGCTATAACCAGTAGCATCAGTGGCCATTTCCTGGAGGTTGTGATATTCCATCATCAGCAGGAGACTTCTATTCTCAAAACGTAGCCATTAGTGTGTAGCAACACGCAGTCATCAAGAAATCTCATGTGGTTCCCATTCTTTGGGAATCTCTGTCAGTGACCTTACTAATAAAATTAATGTATCTGGCAGAGTTTTATGATGTGGTCAGATTATCCTTTCACGCCCTGCCCAAATGTGCAAGGGATTCGCCCGTTTGGTATCAAAGCGATCAGCTAGCGACTTACACCGCAAGACAGGTTCAGGGCGTAATCAACCGACGCAGTCAGGCGCTCTCGTGTTGATGGTAGCATTAGCACAGCGCAATGAAGTGACAGAGGCGGGTCATCAAGTCAGTGGTGAGAGGAACAGAGACAGAAGATGCTGAAATAGACCAAATGTCATTAATTTTAGGTCTGTTTTCCTGCAGGAATCTCTATTTACTTACTTCAAAATGCCAGCCTTAGTAGCGTCATGAATGAGGTATTTTCAGACGGGTCACTTACACCACGTGATCTAGGGATTGCTAGGATATTTCGATAAATGACAAGTAATCATACATGAGCAGAGCATGTAAACAAACCAACGTGTGAGCAAGAATTCCTAGGTCACGTGATGGAGCTGGAAATACCTAATTTGTATTTCTTCTTCTACCCACCAGACTGCATATCCTGTATTATTTTTATGAATAAAATTTTTAATGAAGCATGCATCACTTCGATCCACGGTAGAGCAATGGCGTGCAAGGGTGAAAACTCCTCTCGTGCCGTCTCAATGATTTGTGTCATGAACTGACATTGACATGTGGGCTGGATCTAGACCAAGCTCTCCAGACACCCACACTGTGCACTAGTCTACAATGAATAGTGCGTGGAACCTGTGTGTGTGGACCGTAAACGGAAGCAATTTTCGTGTCAAGAAACGCAATGATGCAAACACAACATACACAGCTGTTAATTTCCCTTAATCGTAAATTGGCTTAACCAGGTTTCCCATTTAATCGCAACAGTTCTTTCCTGAAAACAGTCGACTCTGCAGCATAATAAAAGTTACCTTATTAAAAAAAAAAAAAGTTGCGAATATCCAATCAAATTTACATAATTCTGTACGGTATTCTGCCGCGTTAAAAAAAATGTTGCTATGGACTGGATCACAGTTACATGAAGTCAACCGAAAACAAACATAGCATTACTTAGCTCACTTATCAATTCATCTGAACCTTTTTTTTTTCCTACGTGATATTCCAGGTAAGCAAACACATCTGTGTTAATAAGACTTAAATTCTAATCTCACTGTGAAAGACGAGGGCTTGAGTTGGCAAAGCCTTCTCTGCATCAGTAAGCTGTATGTGTAAATATCGCAGGTTGAGAGTTAAAAGGTTCTGTTTGCAAATTTGATCGTGTTTGACGTAAAGATATCTGTTAAAAGTATCCAGTATCGATTATGAATATTCTCGTAAAGAACATTTTTTCCTCTATTTTAAGCTGGTCAAATCTGTTGTGATAATAAATGCTATGAGCTGATACTGATAGAAATTTGTAGATGGAACCTTTTGATTTTCAACCCGTGGCCGCGATGTGTTTACCTCTCGTGTCATGAAGTTTGTTTTTTTCTTGTCAGTGAAGTTACGTACACTTTAAAACACCCGGAATACCGCTTATTGATGTAGGTTTACTTCAATCCCTCATGTAAAATAGTATTGGTGAAGATGTAGGTTTAGTGGTGGCTTCCCTCTGGGCCTTTTTCATCCTTCCTCTACCACTCCTCTTTCATGACGCTCAGTCCACAAGCTTCTCCTAATTCGCTACCTTTGAAAATGTCTATCTCTTTCTCTCTCTCATTCATATAGCCCCCAACTTCCTTTCATTCTCCCTCTCCTCTCTACTTTTTTTTTTTTTTTTNNTTTTTTTTTTTTTTTTGCGTGTATCGATGGTCGAAATGGTTTAAGTTTCAGAGGTCCTGGTACCGGTAGGTCTTTACTGGCAAACATGCTAACGGCAACGGTTTGGCTGCTTTTTTTATTCTGTGCCCAGGGAAAAGAGGTGTACATGGGTGGGCGCCGCCACAATGTCTATGAAGTATAATCTAGATTAAACTTAAACTCCCCGAGTCATGAGTAGAAACTGGAACGCGTTACACTTTGTCGCCTGGATGCAGTATGACGATAAATGCCACCCTGACGGCAGTTTGCGTTTGAGGCATTTGGACTGCCATTAACATAGCGTATGATGTGCCAAATGACAGCTTGAGCATTAACGACGGCATCTTTTACCAGCGTAAGAATTATATCAATTCTGCATGTTGCACGCAACTGAATGTGCATTCAGCACAAATTCCGATGGTAAGAGATTTCATCGTTCTGAAAAACCTCATCCCCCCGAAAGCCTCAAGTATTTCGTGTTAAGATAGGAAACTGCGAAATACTTCTTTTTACTGTAGGCTATAATTCATCGATAGAAGCTCGTATAAGAATACTGTAGGTCTACACACTTGTTCTGGCACTTCACAAAATGTCACTAATGAGAAAGCGAGTGCTCTTTGAGTCTTTCCCGACATGACCCAGTGTCAGACTTTTGCACCAAGTCAGTGACAAAAAAAAACAACCCGATGGACCTTTTTTTTTTTCTTCTTAGCTCTGTAAGCTCTGACTTCACGCTCGGGATTCGTAAATATATCACTGCACTTACGAATTGAGCTTTACTCCAAGCATTGGTGAGTGCACGTTTACGAAAATGAAACTTTTTAAAAAAACTTTTCCAGTAAAATTTGGATTTTGGCTTTTATCGGGATATATCACTCACACGGCAGTTTACTGTTGCTTCATGAAGTCCTCACGATACGATTTCCTCATACCCATCTTATTTACATCCGATGTAATATTACAGTATTTGCATCTTTGCATGAATTTGTGTTCTCTGTGAAGCTGAGTTTTGTCTTGGTATGCAAAGAACAAACATGCGATTGCACATACCTCTCCCCTTGGAAAATTGCAGCCGCAAATTTTTGCATCTATAACTGCTATAAGGCTTTGCTGGAGTTTTGCAAATACCTACAAATTCAGACATGTTCTGCACATTTTGCTGATTTGGGCCACACAGTGCTTTTTCTGCCACGGTTGCAATACTGCTTCGACTGGGAGACAGAAAATGGGTTGTTTCTACAACAGTACAGAATTAAACAATGCAACGTGGTTATAAATAAAGCAATGCTACGAGGTTATTGTTGCAAAGCATGGCACAAATTGCATCACTTTTTGCATGTAAACTTTGCTATTCTTGCTGCAAATTTTTTTGGGGTGGGGGGTGGCGC
>JAWQUT010000109.1:1137362-1147823 GCA_033807755.1 Ellobium chinense
GCTAAATTCGTACATAAATTAATAAATGCTTAATAAAATAATGTACTTCACGTATAGGCTTGCATGGTCTTCATACTTAGAAGATGTCATTGATTCTTCCAAGATGGAACATATCCTGTAAGCCTTCACCATCTATGATTTCCTCTGTCTTTACAATACCCTTCATTCTCACTCTGTATATCATACATGCGACACAATCACAGTCTCAATGAAATGCAAATGAAGAAAGCAAAAGCCCAAAGTTTTATTTTGTGCTCTGAATATAAGGTATTCTGTCATCTGGTTACTACAATGATCACAGAATCATGCAAATATTGAACATGAAAAAATGTGGCAAAACAATCATGATTTGACATATATGCATGGTGACCAAAATACCTCATAAGTCACATCTCCATAGCAACGTTTTGTGTAATATCAGTCACTAGGCTCATATAAATTGCATGGAAATTATGGTAAACCATTTTCTAAAAACAAACAACAGTATGACATGTATGAGTCTACCTCTTAAATATTGGTCAGTCCCCTTTAGAGTGTCAGGAAATTAGTTGGGGTTAACATGTTTGTTGATGGGGGAATCATTTTCTTTACATCTATTATTTTGGTCTCCACAATAAAAAATTTCCTTTAAGCCTAATCCCATTTCTACTGAGTATTATTTTTTTCTTGTGAAGCAAGAAGTCCTCACCTTAATTGGCTCAAGAAATTTTGCTGATACAATACACTATTCTCCAGGGATAATAACTTCTTCCATTGACTCATGCGGAAAAATGTCTATGTCCTAGTGAAATGAAAAAAAAAAAAATGCACCAATGCCAAATCACCAAGTCATCACACTGGATTATGACAGTACCTTCCTGCTGTGAAATTTTCTTTCCTGAGCTTGCCTTTACATCCTTGAAGATGCTGCGGATGGATTTCCACTCTTATACTTTTTGTTTTCACCTTCTTTTGACAACAGTTTATTTTGAACAAGAGTTAGGTCACTATTGACACCAACACTACCATGATTACATTGCAGTGCAAAAAAAAAATATATAATGAAGAGTCAGTAAACATAAGAAGGAATCGCTTCCACAAAGGCACTTCTGTTGCATAAAGGTAATATATATAATAATTCATACTCCAAAATGGCTAATGATAAACACTTTTTACAACATAAACTAAACACTTTTTAAGATCAAGAAACACTTTTCTGAAACTCTGAAAACAATAACCTAAAGATTTATATCCTTCAGATACTGCGTATTATTATCACCACAAAACAATTTACCATATTCTATGAATCTCAAAGATATTTTATTGTAATATCTTAACTATTCTTTTTTTTTTAAGTGGCAGTTTGGTAGTTTCATAATTCATAACTTGTGAATTATCTATTACACAATACAATAAAAAACATACATTATTGAATGGGGAAAGGATACTGGCCGTCCTTGTGCACGGTGTAAGTTCTGCCCAAAAAATGGGAAAACGTTTAAACATCATTGTTAAGTTACATCAACAAAATATTTCAATACAAACAACATGCCTGCATTAAAAAAAAACAACAATAAAACGCATCACTGTGCAGAGTTTGTTTCATATCCCAAAACGAACATCGTGTCCTAGTGTTTCAATAGTGTGCTTCTAAGTATTCTTTTGCAGTTTTGAGAAAACACCCGAAGAAGTTCCTGTGGAAAAAACAGTGGGCATCTATGCAATTTGTTGGGTGGAATAGCGGAGGGGGGCATTGCCACATTTTTTTAATTTTTAGATGTCAATAGGGGGCCTTGATCTAATAAGCAATATGGTATTCTCACTCCATACTGGCCATATTGTGCCATTTGTGAAAGCAGAGTGATGATTTATTCTCACCATAATGGTGGAATAAAGGTGACAAGTTTAATGTGGAAATTCACACCTGGATTTCATAACAACACAGAGATTTTTTAATATATATATGCACTTTACATCCAAGAGGATACAGGGGAACCTGTTTATATGGTGATCACTTGTTCATTTCTCGGAAAAGTGATCAATTTTACAATTGGCATGCTTACAAAGATGTTTATCTCTTGGTCAAGATATAAAGAAAATCTTTCTTTCCCAGCTTTTGACTTGGTATAACACAGTACAGCAATTTACAAAGATAAACCGTATACCCAATTTAGAAAAAAAAAACCTGTTTAAATCTTATCATTGGCAGCAAAATCACTGAATAGGATTTAGAAGGTTTCAGGGTTGGCAGTTGACAATCACTTGAGACAGTGTTTTGTCCATGTTTTGCACTACCTGCAGTTGCTTTAGACAGATAATTGCCTTATGGAGATCAAATATAGGAAAAACAAACTGTCATTCCTGAAAACAGAAAAGTGTTGTGATATCCAAGTTATTGTCAGAGGAGGTTTTCAACTGCACACAAGAGTGGGCAACTTTGACAAAACATTGTATTGACACTTCCAATTTAGAGCATATCTTATCACCTTCCCCTCCTTTCATCCCCTCTTTATTTTACAATTTCTTTTATAACAAGAAATACATGCCTAGGATAATTATGCATGTCCACAGAAAAGAGAAGATTAAACATCAAATAACACCAGTAATGACAGACCTATCAAGTCAACAGACTGATAAAGTTCATGCCTACCTCAGTTTGAATCAAATGAAGTTGGCAAATCACTTTTTTAAATCATTTTTGCCTCTCTTGTTAGAGTGATTCTGGTCACTCGCATCAATCAACTGTTGAAAATTGAATTTCAGGGCTTTAAGTCCTGTATCAACCATTATGCACTTCCTGTCATACTGTTGCCAGAAAACAAGGATGTATTCTTACGGAACGACTGTATATGCCAAAATCACAATTTTACAGATAACACGAAAGTTTTTGTTAGCCCTCACCTCATTAACTACCAAATGTTTATGTGGTTGGCTACTGTGGAAGCTATAAACACCACAAGAGAATTATCTGAATAAATGATGGAGCACACTAAATTCTCTATAAGGGTGCCAAAAGATAAATTAATCTGGTGCATAAGACACAGTCTTTGTCCATGAATCGGCATAAGTATCAGTCTGCCAAGTACAGTACTACAATTTTTATTGCTCAGCCACGGCAATTTTAATACATTAATAACAGTAACTAAATAACTGTCCATTTATTACTAAAATAAAGTTACTGGTACAAATTAACCGATGATCTGATCTGTCAACACTCTGTAAGTGCTCTCCTATGGTCCATTTTACCGTACATACCAATCTTTCCTCTGGACATATCATCATTCAAATTTTGTACTGAAATCAAGGAATGCAAGGCTGGGCTGGCACTGATTTAGAATTTATGGCAAGTGTATGTAGGTTACTGGCTACTGACCAAACCATGAAAAAAATCTGGAATACAGCATTCTGACTCACTATATTTAACATATTAAACATGAAATGAATGCCTTATCAAGTTTCATTTGCAGAAACTGTATGTTATGAGATTGCCCTATGACTATAACAGAACATAATAAGGCACAAAGGCCTAATATCTCATATAATTCATATAACAATACAGTCTTTGCGCAGGCACCCCTCAATATCTTAACCACAGAATATCTGTAATATTACACGTATTTGAGCAGAATAATATCATTTCACAACACAGATGGCATAAGACTGGCAAGGGTGAAAGTGAAAAAAAGAGGGGAAAAAAAACCAAAAACAACCCAACCTGAAATGCAAATTTGGCCAGTGAGGGTGTAACAGTAATCTTATGGATACATCAGCCTTTCCCTAAATGGAATATATGGCTTCAGATGGCTGGGGTTAAAACACCAAAAGAAATGCCATGCACCATTTAAACAAATATATGTGATGGTATGGGCAAACCGGGCAGAGTATAGTGCAGAAACAAGCAAATTTTGGTTCGTAGGCAAACCTTCACACAGTTTTAGATTTCTGCATATTAACAGTCTTTTTCCATTTTGGAATCTATGGGTGAAGTCTTATAGGTACATGAATTCAACCGATATGTTTTTTAATTACTTTTGTAAAGCAACCAGATTCCCTGATTCATCACTTTCACATTTACTAGACTGCATGCAATGCCAACTTTAAAGTCAGATTTCTCAAAATTGGGATTTGGGGGATGACCTCATTAAAACTGCCATAACTAAGTCATTTTTTGAAGATATTCAGAAAATTTAAAATTCTCCACACTCAGCTATGAATTCCCTTTCTAATGATACCAAATACTCCATATCCATAAAATTGCACCTGCACCCTGTTTTCCAATGCCACCACACATACTGCACACTAGTTTTGGAATGCCCCTGATAAATCCATTCATCATGGATTTACAGTCTATATATTCTGTCCTTTACCATACATTCCAAAGAGAGTGGCCTTATGAGTTTATGCCCTATGCACTTTATCTATATCTTAAATGCTCCACACAAAACAAAAAAGAATAAAATACTTTCTGTCAATGATTTTCATAAATACTTCATTTTACTCATGATCCCTGACCTCAATAACTAAAATGGCATTCCTGTAACAATGCTAACAAGTGCTCATTTTGACACTCACAGAGCTGTAATGTTGGGTATAAAACAGATATTTTATTGTAAAACAATGGTTGCAATGACCAGCTGAATGAACCAATATATAGGCTGAAAATGAAAACACCAAAAGGCTGATTAAAGATAGCTATATCTATATATACCCAAGCAAAATTATCAACCTTGATAGATGAATTATTCTGTCAAAACATGATCACCACCAACTTGGCAGATCCATATACTATGACACCATATAATACAATTTAAAAAACCCGCAAAATCCGGATCCTGTTACTCTCTTCATCATTGGCAGTTCTCAAGTGGTGAACAAACTGGGCTGTCTACAACACTTCAAAGAAAGTTCCTGATTATATAATTATAAGTTCCTAGGCTGAAAAGGCATTTTAATTATTTTCAAACATTATTTTCAAACATTATTTCCACAGATATATAATTGACACTCAAAGCATAAACACACTATTCTGACTTGAAGTTCAATTTCATTACTGTCAGTTAATCTGAATTGTAGAAAGTACTGGTTATGTCAGCTGCAGCTCCTTAATCCAAATGATTTCATTTACAGCCAATAATCTTCCACATTATCAGTCTTATCAAAAGAAGAAGTGTCACCTCATGCAGTGTATGATACATTTTAGTTTGGGCGTAGCTCATGTTGTACTTCACACAGTCTTGGTTTTATTAGCTTTTCACTGCTGCCATGCGTTTCTGGTAGTCCTTTCTGATTGGATGGTCATCAGCTCCTGGTCGGTTGATAGGTGTCCACACTGGTTCTCCCACAAACAAGCGCTTTGCCTTGATGTAATTCTGGAGAAAAGAAAAAAAAAATGCTCTCTTTCTCAGTGTTTTCTCCAGAACAAGCGAACGTGCAATTCACCCCTCTTAAATTTCATGATCCTACTAAAAATACATTGAACATATCAATCTCCCTTCTTTCCTACACTCTGACTCTGAGGTTTGCATTACTGAAGGAAAAAAAACAACAAACTAAAGTCTCTCTGCAAATTTACCATTAACCCCTCAAATTTATCACAAAGGATGAATGTCTCTCAAACTTATATATGACATAGAGAAAACACTAATTTCATCTTTTTCAAAATTCATGCTCAGAAATGCTTGATAAAATGAGTATATTCAGATAAGCACAAGGCTTATTTTAGGTGATATATAGAACAATGTATTAGGGCCTGCAAAGAGTTTCACAACAGCGAAGGTTTTATATTTTTCAATAAACATGTCTGAGTGTATCATTAGACTATATGATGTGATGCTATGTCCCCAGCCCCAAAGAATTGCTGTCTAATCAAGTCGACTAACTTATCTACAAAAGCCTAATAAATCCTTAATCTTCTCTGGTAAACTGAAGTGGCACTGTAGTGAAACAATTCAGCTCCCTGGAAAGTTACCTAAGATCTGCAGTGTTTTCTCCAGGCCATGCAATCACATCATTTGCCCCTTATTTTTGTCAAAATCTCCTCCTAAAATTCATTGAATGCCCATGGATTTGTGCCTTATCTTCTGCGCAGAAACTGAATAGAATCTGAGAAAAATCTAAAATTTCAGCTCAGTATTTACAAATCCCCCATCTAAATTTATGGGGGGGGGGATGTTGCTCCTATCTCCTAACAGGACCTAGGAACACTGGATCGGGAAATGGCACCAACACCAAAAAGCCATAGCAATACCGGTATTATGAACATACATTGGTGTCCAGTGTAAATCTGTGGTAAATCCCAGCTGGCACAATCAGCATATCGTGTTTAACCACCTCCACTCTTATCCACTTGTCATCATAATCCCTCACATCGAAATATCCACTGCCTGCAACAATGAAGCGGATTTCTTCATCTGAGTGAATGTGTTCCGTGAAGAAAATCTTCAGCTGTAACGACAGAGATAAAAGAAGTCAGCGAATTCCTGTGCCCTGAACTTTACAAATCTGTTGAACCCATTCAGTCCCACAACACTTGCCAGCACCTACTGCCATCGATCCTACAATGCCTGCCAACATCCACTCAAGACGCCATTTACTAGTTGCTCTCCAACAATGGAAATATTACTGTAAAACCAGAAACATGCTGGCAAAGAGCCATTACACAATCCAGGAGGTTACTGAACTATTATCAAATTTCACTGAAAACTTTTCATTTATAAACAGCATTATCTATGGCTTTGAATTCTTTTGACAGTATGATTATCCCCTTTGACCTAAGATATCAGGCTACAAAATTCCAGGGTTGGGCAGAATCCCGTTCATATGAACTAAGTTCTGAAACTTAGTTCCGATTTCGTGAACAGAGTGAACAAAGTTCCACTGTTTCAATGTGAACACGATCATGAACAGAGTCTGTGATTTTTTGCGAATGGATCGGAATACAGTTCCTTTTCAAGTCCGTTCAAATTCCGTTCACACATCAGCAACCAGGATTTTATTTTTTCATTTTGTCAGCAGTTACTGAGCTCACTGCACTGTGATCACCAGCTACGTTTGACCTGTCAGTTTTAATGGTCATTCTTTGAATCAGCAAGACAGATCAGTTTGTCACTCCTGCCCTTAAAGGTGTCAGGTAAATAAAGCCATCAACACGAAGCTGCTGTTCCCATCCACATTACACAACAAGGACTGGCTTATCGCCTTTAATCCCAAGTGAAACGGGTCCCCTTACTGATAAAGACGTGATGACACCCAGTATCCAGGACTGTGTCACAAGGCTTGACCACCTACTGTCTCTAACAAAACAATGCTTACGCCCATCAAGAAGTCTGTATCGCGAGTGGTGACTGACTGCTGAACACCAAATTTTAAGCCATAAATAATTACCAAAAGCGAGATAAAGGTTCATTGGTTAACTAGGTAGCAAGTATAAGGGCGGAGGAACTACAGAACTAGGGGCAGGATGTTACGATACACACGAAGAGACCAGAATACGGCAATGGGTTTGGTAGATGGTGCACTGGTTTTCATTCACATGACATCCTTGCCTTGTACTGACTTCCCTTTGATGGAGTCTACAAAGCTGTTCTTTACCATTAAAGCATTGCTGAAATTGTAATTGCAACAATTTTCAGCTATATTTAAAGCTTACTGTATCTTAGTAATGCAGAATCAGACATTGTTGCTTGTCAAGGATCCTTTAAAAAATACCTGTCTAGCACCAACCAGGGCCACGGAAAAGAATATGTTGACTTTAAGAATAATAAATGGCAAGATTTACTCTAATTGCGACTCTTGTCCAAAATAGTGACTTATGCCTGCCTTATGATCTCGAATACATCACAATTCCAATTTTTTTAACTGGTTCTGTACAATCATAACTAAATTCTCAAATTTATAAGTAAGAAATCATAAGATTGTATTTGTAATTCTTCCAGTTTCTCTCTACTTGCAGTTAATTCTGGAAGGAGGAGGGGCTCCAAATTTTCTTTTTTTATGATGCACACTGCACTTACAGTTGTTAATCATTATTGGCAGGTGGCAGTTAATATGAACTTCTGCACCTGTGCTAGTGAATCTGGATTTTGTCTATCATTTTCTTCTTCACTAAGTAACAATTACAAATGCGACAAAATCTTGTCCAACCCTGCCAAATTCCTGATGGTCCAGGAAGAGTGCGTAAATATTGTCCGGATTCAGCAAAATTTGTGCCCAACAGAGAAGGCATAGTTTTTTTTTTTAATGAGCATGAACTAAAGCCAAACGTCAACATATCAAAGTAAAATTTTCTGTGAAGAAGATTTTCAGCTGCACTGGTAGAGAAAAAACCTAAACCAATTGAATATATAGAAGTCAGTGAAGCGCACACTTTACTTGTAAAACCAGTGCAATCTCTCTGCACTAGCAGTGCCAAAAAGAACAGGAATAATGTTTTGTGTTAATAATAAATGTGCACAGAAGCATGCAAATTTCACAAACTCAACATGCAGGAATGGCAAAAGCCAATGGCAATATTTATACATACGATGACTAACATAAATGGCTCTATTCAAAATTGATGTTTTGTAATTCTCTCTATTCATTTAGAACTTCAATAAAATGTGGTATATTTAGGGATTTGATTTCAGTTTTCCAAGCTTTTTGACATTCTGGCATTCCTGAATATGTTTTTTAATTCCCTTTAAAATTTTAGTCCTTGAAATGTTTTGTTATTTCTCTCAGAACCACCTGTACCTTTTCATCATAATTGGGCATGGTGTCGCGGGAAATCTCGCACACATCTTCATAGGAGTAACCCCTGTTTTTTTTCAGCGCTGCATAACCTGGATCAGTTTCCCAGTTGTCTGCATCAAACTGAAAATAAAATACAGTAGCATTTATTATCTGTGTGACAGAAAAAAAGCAGGTCTGCTTCATTTTCATCCCAGATCTGCACCACTTTTCTTTTTTATTCCAGATTCCAAACTTCAAAGATAAGTCTTTACTTATCTATACTCTCTCTTGCAAAATTTTCTACAAGCCCAGCAGATAAGATAAACACTTAAAAAGTCCCTTTGACAATGGAAGTTCAGCTACCTCTTGGGATAGCACCGCAGTGGTAATGATACAGTTCGTTTGTCATTTAGCCTTCTGACCAGTCTTGAATCAATGCTGTCATGAGAGAAGGCCGGAAATGCTTGCATGTTGCTGTGTTGTGTAAGAAAGTTATTATTATTTAAATATTTGGGTCAAAGCACTCAGTAACAGCCTAGTGGATATTTTCTATTAATTAGCCTAGAATGTGTCAGTCTGCATATATCTGCTCCATGTGGCTGAACAATGTTGAGCACTAGAAAATAAAGGTATGAAGATACCAACAGCACCTAGCATAAAAATATGCAATTTTAAACAGTCCCTATAACATCAGAAAACAGGCCAGGGGAAGGGGGTAAAGGTATGAAGATGCCAATAGCACCTGGCATAAAAATATGCAATTTTAAATAGTTCCTATAAAATCAAAATATTGGCCATGGGGAGGGGGGGAAGGGGTTAGATTTTAATTTCAAAGGCTTAGATAGGTGCAAATATATGTGTAGACTCAGAATAGGTGAGGTTTAGTCACTCAAGTATAAAATTTGTGATTGTTGCTAGGTGGGTAAGGTTACCCTGTTTACTGAGTAAAAAGGCCTAAAATATTAGGGTGTCTGCTTCACTGCCTAAGTTCTCAAAATCTAACTGGTTCAGGTGCATTTTTCTTTGTGTCAAAATTTGGAGGAAGAGCTAAACTACATATTTGGAAAGTATTTTGAAACAGCACCCCAGGATGAGTTAATGAGAGGTGTAAAACCTAATAGACAGCCAACAGTGAAAAATACATTGGCATCTTCATACCTAAAGGGGTTGGCTATAATACTAACTAAATGGGCTATAGTTATAGACACAAAACAAGGTTATTTAAAATTTATTGTAGCTCCATTGGCTCCATTGCAGAACTATCACTGCTATTGACGCTACATAAAGTAATTTTTTTGCAAGATCTGTTTATGAATAAATCTTACTTCTGTTAAATAGTTTAGTTTTTTTGTTTTTTTTTTCACGTTACGGTTATGCGTTATGCAACGCCAGCTGTGTGGACTGTGGTTGGAGAAATCGTCCTACCTTTAAGTACTCAACTCCAGTTTTCTTCTTCAGCTCCTCTAAGCTGACAAAAGCTGGGGGATCCAGCATATGCGGTTCTCTTTGGTCCGCATTGCTGTCATCCATGTACCACGCACGAACCATGATGCTTCTTTCGTCAGCTTCGAAATCTTCCCCGAACTGTACCAAGGCAAGTAAGTACACAAGAACTGGGATCACTGCACACGACGATGGTAAACAAAACAATCGGGGACTCGGGGTCGTGCAGTCTTAAATTAGCTGGTCGATAGCGATACTTAACTACTCGAGTGCTCGCTTTTTTTTTTTTGCGTGATATCTAGACCAATGAGTACTCGCCCCCTCCTCCCC
>JAWQUT010000109.1:1170387-1219728 GCA_033807755.1 Ellobium chinense
TGTGTGTGTGTGTGTGTGTGTGTGTGTGTGTGTGTGTGTGTGTGTGTTTTGAGTTCGTCTGAATATTCAGATCATCCACAGTGTGCAACTCCGCAGAGGTGTCCTGAACGGAAATAGTCTGTTTTTGTTTGGACCCAGCGAGCCGAAGAGACGAAAAAGAAGTCAATACTTGAGATGCGCCGTGATGTGTTGATTGTTGTAACTGGCAAGTCATAGCGCAGCAGCACGTAATGTTAGGGCTCAGTTATAGTATAGTAGTTGAGGGACCTTGCGGCATATTTGACGCAGTTTACTGTTGTACCTTGAATAAAGCATGAGTTAATTTGTTTCAGTACATAAGAGATGACGTGAAAGTTATCATGGTGATACTGTCTCCGTACAATTCCCGGCGCACGGCCGCGTTGAAGATAGAACATGCTTTGTTTTCTCCCCACGAAAGCCCACCACGGCCTGTTTCGCACGAGCCAGAATGGCGTCATTGCGTCGGGGGTCGGAAAAAATCAACAGGCGAAGTCTAAGTTACAAAATTTTAACATCAGTAAATTTGCATCCTAGGCTAAAGCATTTTCAATTTCATTTTGAAATCAGCGTATAAAAATCCCGTTGGCGGGCTGAACATCTTGCAGATATATGCGAATCAGAAAAAAAATTGACAAAACTTTGTGAATTTTTAAAAGAGAACAACAACAACAACAAAAAATAAAAAAAGAAGAAAGAAGACAGTTCCTACTGTTGGCAGATCTATTCATTCAAAAACCATCCTTCGCTGCTCTAACACGCAAGGGAGTTTAGATTCTCCATCACTCTCAATTTTTGCAATCATGGCTTCTTGAAATGATGAAGAACTTATTGTTTACCATGGAGTCACCGCACATAACACTTTCGTACTATGGTCACTTTTTGTGGTACGACACAGTGGTGAAACATGCGCCGTGAAACGCACAGCTCCAGTATAGTTCTCGCCTTAGCCAACGAAAGTCACAAGTGACCAGTCAACTTCAGTGATAGCGTGTGTGTGTGTGTGTGTGTGTGTGTGTGTGTGTGTGTGTGTGTGTGTGTGTATCTGTGTGTGTATGTGTGTGTATGTATATGTGTGTGTATATGTGTGTGCGTGTATATAATACGTGCGTATGTATATGTGTGTGTATGTGTGTGTATGTGCGTGTGTGTGTATGTATATATATATATATGTGTGTGTGTGTATGTGTGTGTGTGTGTGTGTGTGTGTGTGTGTGTGTGTGTGTGTGTGTGTGTGTGTGTTCGCTAATCCGTAAATGGACGGTAGAGATGTTTATGGTGGGTGAACGCTTGTGAGAGGCAAAATATTGATTCGAAGACATTGTTGAAAACATAATATTCATTTCGCAGAATATATTGATCGACCAACACAAGATAAGTCACACCTTGTTCCAATCCATCTTACAGACAGTCAGTATCAACTTATTATTTCTTAGTGAAAGGTGAAACAATAATATTTTCTTTGAGCTCCACTTCTTAAATACAGTAATAGAAACATATGACATCTCTGTACAACCAAACAACTGAAATAATTACTTTTTACTATTTACTCTTTTCAAGTTTAGAAAACGAAGGGAGATTGAAAGTGAAACTGCTTCCAACTGACCAAAACTTCATCCTGTGTATCAGCAAGGAAACGTTTCTGAATACCGCTACGTCACTTTGACTTGAACGTGTAAAATCTGAATTTTTATTCCAGTATTAAATTACTCAGAATAAATACACACATACAGACACACAAACACAAACACACGCGCTCTTGCACGCATGCAGATTTTGTTTCTGGGAAGTGTGTCTTTTATTTTTCTCTCCCATCATTAACCAACAACAGTTATAATGTATACATAAACCTATAAATTAATGTATTTAAGTGGCAAGGAGACTAACAGATCAAGATCTGTATTGCATTTATTATATAGAAAACACAAGATAAGACTGTTCTTCGTGTGTGTGTATAGCCATGTCATTTTTTTATCTGTATGACTTTATATCTCAAGAAGAAGAAGTCATATGACAGTTTTCCGTGTGTGTGTGTGTGTGTGTGTGTGTGTGTGTGTGTGTGTGTGTGTGTGTGTGTGTGTGTGTGNGTGCGTGTGTGCGCGTGTGCGTGTGCGTGTGTGTGTGTGTGTGTGTGTGTGTGTGTGTGTGTGTGTGTGTGTGTGTGTGTTTGTGTGTGTGTGTGTGTGTGGTTTTTGTTGTTTTTTTCTTTTCCCGAGCACCCCCTATGTTTGGGTAACAAACTAGACGCGCAGATCCGTTCACCCGATTTAAACCCAAGGCTTAGTCTTTTCCTGTCATTTTTATATAGTCTAGTGATAAGCCGTTTCAGAGCGTAAATTACAGCAATAAACTGGGCTGAAGAGATACGTGCCCCACTGTCTGCTTTTGCCGCGGCCTGCAACACACTCCAGCACGCGAGCGTGTAGGCTTATTGTGTTTAAAAGTGTTATGGATGGTGGGGAATAAAATTGAAAAGCTGAATGTGTAAAATGCATGTAAATGAACCACAGCATTAATGTAGCAAACAAACTGCCTAACAGTCCTCTCCTCCATCCCCCAACCCGTCCCAAAGAAAGAAATAAAATCTTCTCACAGCTCTGTCTTGACATACAATGCATACAGTGACTAACTGAAATCGGAGTTTCATGACGTGAAAAAAAAAAACGTTTTGACGAGGGGTGCCACGAAAATATGTCACATGGAAGAAAAAATTTAGACTTGTCTACATGGAAGAGAAGTTACGCGGATAAAAAAAGAATTCACATGGAAAAGTAGTCACATCTTGTGGGTTTTTTTTTATATGCGACAAAGATCATGATCTGTTAGTGTAGCTGCCATTCTTAATTACATTTGAACACTGATGTAAATTATAACTTTTGTATATTAACGATGAAGGAAAAAAACCAGACACACTTATCAATCAGAAATAAAACGTATGTGCACGAACAGGTATGTATCGTTATGTTGTGACATCTAAAACTGCCATAAAATTTAGAAAAGTGAGATTTACAAAATCAAATGAAAGCAGCGTAGCCAAAACCAGCTCTGTTTTAAGAGCAGTTGATACATAGGATGAAGTTTCTATTAGCGAAAATTAGTCTTCTTTTCCATACGTATCTTTTGTATTATTATTATTATTATTATTATTGTTATATTATTATTATTATAGTTATTATTATTAATATATTATTATTATTAATAAAATATTATTATCATTACTATTATTATCATATATTTAAAAAAATAGCCTCGATTTTGTATGTGGCATAACATCGTTACCGCTGTTCGAATCGACTTGAAACTTTCTGTGTGCCTCTGTTTTATTTGGTCAGTGATGGTTCATGTTCTGTCCCCGAATTTGTACAAAATGGATTTTCCCACAACCGAGTAACTTGCTTCATTTTTTAACTCTTGACATCCATATGCGCATGACGTCCCTTCTTTTTACGTAGCCTAATGTAGTGTCTGCAGCCAACTTAGCGTCTTGAAGCCAAATTTCTCGAATGTGGCGGGTTTTCAAGGAGGCTGGGGCCAATAAAAGTCGTTTGGCGTGTTATATATTTTCTCAGTTTAACCGATATGTTTGAGCATAATAAATAATAAAACAGAAGCAGTGTAAATGCTGCAGTAGCAGTTTGGTCGTTTGCTTCACACAATAATCCCGCAAATTTGCGGGTGCTTTGACTAGTAAGTAATGAATGGCGATATTTTCCAGGGTTGCAAAAAGCTACTTTTTTTAATAGTTGATTAACTACAAGTTACTTGATCACTAAAGTAATTTCACTACTCTAAAACTACTTTCTATAATTTGGTATTCTCTACTTTACCACTACTTTTCAAAATGTACTCACTACTTTTTTCACTACTTTTATCAGCTTGTATAATATATGATTATGAAAAACAACATAAATGATTCATGTAGTTGATTAAAACAATGTCACTGTTTACAGAATAACATGTATTCATTAAATAGATAGAAAGGATAACATGAATAATAAACATCAACAGTTGTTGTATTTCAGAACGACTTAAAAGCCGGTCGTGCCAAAAAAAAAAAATAATGAAACCCGGCGGGCAAAAAAAAAAAAATGACGAAAAAAAGTAGCGTGAGTACTCACTATTTTTTTTTCTACTTTCACTACCGTTACAACTACTTCTCTAGCGCTGGTTTTGGCTACGCTAAAAACTACCAATTTTTGTCAGAAAGTACTAACAACTTTTTCGCTACATATTCGCTACACAACTCTGATGTTTTCAAATAATATAAAATGTCGTTGTACAGTGGTCACTGAATCAGATAGTTGTATAATTTACGAAGTGGATCTCTAAAGGAGCAGTAGTAGTAGCGTAGCTAACTGTGTTGATTTAATTTTGTGCTGTATTTCTGTTTTGCCATCTTGTCTTCTTTTGCTGAAGATTATTTATAGTATGGTACCCAAACGATGTTATGTGTAGCCTATATGGATGAATATGTGCATTTATTTCTAACTCACACAGTTAATTATGCGCAATATGTTGGGGCTATTTATTAACCTTGTTGCTTCTTATCCGCATGACTAAAAAGAGGCATATAACGTTTTTTTAAACGTTGATTTGTTTTTCTGAGATTCTTGTGGAGGAAAGGGGGATAGAGGTAGGTAGGGATGGGGATGGAGGGAGAGGGAAGTTGACTTAGATCAGATCAGTCAATGCTGTTTGTCAGATCTTCTTCTTTCATGCCAAAAACAGATAATAATTATAAGTGCATATCGAACAGAATCTTACATGCACAATTACCTGTTTCTGTACTTACAATGTTGGTTTTTCTCTTGGGTGGCTTTTTGTGTTTAGCAAGTCCTCCATATCAAACGTTGGCAGGTCCAAATGACCAAACAAAATCTTAGACCTCCGGGAAACAGCTTAATTTTGACTTGCAGGCCGCCGATGATGGAAGGTCTGATAACCAACTGGTCGTCAGGGAAGTGAAGATCACAAATCTAAGTTGTTTCTTTTTCTTTACCCATGGCGAAATTCTTCCTCCTTCCCACATCTTTCGCATTTCTCATATTGTTTTTGTTAGCGGGAAAAATGTGATTTTTGGTTTTTTTTGGCCTTCTGTGAGCCCATCTCTCGATCTGTAAGTAATGGCACATCACACATCGGTATATTATTTTTTCTGCTTTGTGCCAGCTAGGCCTAGCCGAGGAATACGTCTAATGCCTTGGATAACGTGCTAGTAGGTAACTATGGAGGACGTGACGTCATGCATATCCAGCGAGGCGATTGTCATTGTGTTACTATAATAAGCTATGGGACTGCGTTCTTTTCTGTAGTCTCTTCCAAACGGTTGAAATATGATAGGTTCGAGACTACACTACATCATGAGTCTATGTTAGACACACTTTCATAAATCCTGGTACTGGGAATAAGACTTCAAACCAGTCTTTCCAAAGATATTGTTATTGGATTTCAATACAAATGTAGACAATACCTTTTTAGACAATGTGTTACATTTGGATTTCAAACTACGTTTGGTTACAGAAGTCTAATCCGATTTACCTCTTTGAGCCAATAAATTGTTTTCTCTACGGTCACAAGAAATTCCGCACTCTCTAAGTCTTCTTCAGTAGTTTGCAGTATTCGATGAGCTTATTAAAATAAATTTAAAATATAGGTTTTTATTTTTGTTGTCGATCTACGAACCGATACATGGCAAGGTGTAAATAAGCTTACTAGTTTCCTGACCAACAAGTGCTCCATACCAAAGGCCACACCGAAATCGAAGGAAATGACCCAAATTTTAGGTTTAATTCACAAAATCAGGAAAGAATGCTTCCTAATTCGCAGGCAGGTTCACAAATCTGGGGCCTATTCTGTCCAAAGGACAATTTTTACTTGCATATAATTAAAGCCTATTTTCATCCAGTTAGGAGCCTGTAACCATAAAAAGGAGTTTACACAACCCTGCTGACTAATTTGGATTTATTTATGGTCCATTATGGCAAAGTGGTCCTATTCGGAGACTTTCCGTTCTTTCCTGCTATCCAGCTCTGTTCTCAGGTCTTACACGCTGGCTGATATCATCCCTTTCCGCTGTATTTATCCATTCCTCTTAACATCCTTTCCTTCCAACTCTCTACCTCTGCATTATACCCTTCTACCTGCAATATCTTTTCCTGCTTTTCCCCCACCATCCCCAACCCCACTGTAATGCAAGCGATGATTTTCAATCATATTACATTTTTTTCCCTTCTAGGTGACAATGCCTTACCAGTTAAGATTCATGATCGCCGCCACATCACTCCTAATTGGAATCGAGGGTTGTGGCCTTGGTCAATATCACTACAAAAGAATGCAAATATGTGTTAACTGCCCCAGTGGAACCTACATGAATGATATCATCCACCTACATGATAAATGTTATCCGTGTCTGGAACCTGATCCTGCAAGGGTAAGTAGGTTTTTTTGTCTGTGTTCTTTTTTTTTTCCGTGAAGGTCTATTTTTTGCAAAAAATCTGATATCTTTCGGAAAGGATATCTCTAAGCTTTCAGAGAATACTTCTCAGGAATTCAGACAGAGTTTATAGTGTGTGTACACCCAGAACCAGGGGCGTAGCGTTCACGTGATCTATGAATCTGAGACTACCAACATGTTATCTATTTGTCTAATACAATTTAATTAATTTTCAATGTTTTCTAAAAGTTCAGTCGTCACCCTTCGTCCTATTTCAACTATGAGCCATTTCCAAAGCGTGACAATACAGTTCTACTAACGTTAGCTAGTTTTCCTCGCCGATAATCTGGCATACACTGTCTTAAAGATTCAGAAATCCAATAGCCACAGTCCAAAGCATACAAAGGCAATGTATAGAGAGAAAATTTTAATAAAGGTGGCCAGTAACCTGAGAGAAACTAATTGCTTGTACCCTATTCTGACGGTCTTTTACTGTTACTTTTTACGCAAGATCTTTTCCGTGCACGACTTCACGAGTTTTATTTTCCTTTCGACGACGAGAGACTGGCACCCTACCAGGGTTCCAGATTTGGCTCTTTGGGAGCCAAATACCAAATTTTAGAATTTTAAACAGTCATTAACTCCCAAATAACTGACTGTTTGGTTCTTTGTTAGTTCCAATAGAGGTAAGTCAAACTGATTTTTTTTCAAAAGTACATGCTCTCAAACTATTTGGTATTTCATCGCTATTCTATCATAATTGATCGCTGAAAGCGAACCCAGAACGATCTCAAGAGTGTGTTCATTTGACAGTAATTTCTTAAGTTGCTCTAATGTGTGTAAAAAGGCTAATGATAACTATAATACTTATGCCAGCACATAGTTTGAAATATATTTTCCCTTGTTATGTTAAATCTTGACACCAATCGGCCCTTTCCAGATAATGGTATTTTTGGGGACTCTTTTTCTTCAACAACTTGGTTCGGACTCGGAAAAAAAAAACCCCAACAAAACAACAGTACGGTAACCTTGGACAGTAGCGAAGACATTCGAACATTGCAGATTTCCTGTTGAATACAGCTTTAATTTGCTTTCTTTGATGGGAATAATTTCTAAGATCACTAACCTACTCACTGCTTCTTTGAAATGGAGCACAAGAAAGGAGATCTTAATACTTCAGCTGTTTTAAAATTAATGTATAAATTAAAAGTGTCTCGCCATGGTGTGTTTGACTGGTGTCATCGTTGCTTATTGTTGCTGTCACCGCTGCTTAACCCTCTAGTGCCCAGCTCTATTTACAATGGCACAAAAAGTCCGAGCTCCAGTTTTTGGATCACTTCTGGATCCACTATGCTGGAACAAGCATCAAAATGATAATAAGAATAATAATAATAATGCGGTTTATAAGTCTCATATTCAGGCTAATGCCCGCTCATGCGACTTCACACTATTATGGTGGGGTGATGATCTTGGTTTGCTTTTTCTTTATTCCACGAAATGTATCAGATCTGATACGCTGGGCACTAGAGGGTTAATGATAACTTTGTTATTTTACCGTGACAGTTTACAGTATTATGAGTAAGGTGAAAATGCCGGTCTTGACAGAGACATGGCGATTTTTTTTTTTTAACATGTACAGAAGCATTGATAGTTTCAGAAAGTCAGAAATCAATGTTTATGATTTAGTAGAGGAGAAAAATATCTGATGCTGCTAAAAAAAAAGTAGCAAATCTAATATGCAACATTTCCCCATTATGCCGCCTTTCCACCAAAAAAACCCCACCCAAACCTAATATAAATGCTAGATTATATTACCAACAAAATCACCCTCGCTACGCCTCCGCACCGAACCAACACTGCTTGCAGTGTTGATAAACTATATAAACATGTTTAATCAAACCATGAAATTCGAAAAGTTTTATTGTATCCATGGAGCTATAAAGAACACTGGAGTGCGTACACCCCTTTTCGCGTACACCGCCGGCGCGCAACTAACATGGCGGACGACCTAGGGCAAGATACGAGTGGGCGGCTGCTTGGCTGCCTAGGGTATTAGTAGGCCTACCCTTATCTAACGCTCTCTCTCTCTCTCTCTCTCTCTCACTCTCTCTCTCTCTCTCTCTCTTTCTCTAGCTAGGCTTTCGTTTTGTGGTGGCGATTACAAGTGGTAAATAAAATACAGTGTTAGGAAATTAAAGAATAAATAAACAATTACAATAGTAATGAATAAACAGCAGTTTTAGTATCGTACTGTGGTGGCGCTAGGTTCTTTATAAAGGGACAGGTAATAGGCCTATCAATAGCCTACCATCAATTCTAGGTTAGACTAGTGAGACATCTGCTCTATCTAGAAATCAAATGGACTCGTAGCCTTGTTCAAGTCCAGAGAATTTACTAGACTATATCTAGTCTAGACTTACACTTACAGAGGGAAGCCTTCCCTCTTCGTTCTCTGTGGATCATGTGTCCCCCTCCCTCATAAAAGAAAACATGCCCTCTAAAGGATTTAACTGTCTCTATAAATCGATTAAATCGATTATAGTCTAGACTAGACTAATGTGTCGAGCTATCCACTAATCCTCAGTAGCAGTTAAGACCTCTTCATCAGAATCAAGTCCATCTTCAATAATGACAATGGCCTTATTCATTCGGCACGGACACAGCAATATTCGAATAAAATCGGCATTCTTCTTATCTATGGAATGAAACTGGAGTTACCTTGGTTCATCTGTTGTTGCAGTTCACAACACAGCAGGTCTGTACCATGGTTACGACGTAGTCTGGTGAAAAACAAAATTGAAAATCCCTCTCTCCGCCTTCATTCGTCGCTGAACGTAAACACTGACTCATCCCTAGCCAAGATGGCGTTATTGTCTTCAACCTCGCATGGCCAAAATCACGTGATACGCACTCCAGTGTTCTTTATAGCTCCATGATTGTATCAATAATAAGGTGTAAAAGATATGCACATACTTAACATGGGCCAGGGTCATGGTCATACACATTTAAGTCAGAAGGAGGACGCGTGACGGAGGGGAAGAGGACGGGAGGGGNGGGGGGGGGGGGGGGGGGGGAAGAGGGAGGTGGTTCAGAAGGGTAGGAGAGGATAGAAGGAAGAGCGTGTGCGAAGGGAAAGAGAGGGAAAAGTGATACCAAGGTGGAGAGAAGGCACGAGAGAGGCGAGGCTGGGACGCAGAAGATAAATAACGATGAGTACTGTAGAGGAGAGCAGCAGGCAAGGGGGAACGGGTATGCTACGGAATAAAAGAGGCAAGAAGGGAGGAATAGGGGTGGGCTGGAGATGGACAGATGAGAAGAGAGAGGCGGAGTATAGTGAGTTATAAAGTTGATTTTGTACTCTCTTATCTATCTGTATGCCAGTGTATGTGTGTGTGTGTGTGTGTGTGTGTGTGTGTGTTTGTATGTATGTATGTGTGTCTGTCTGTCAATCTGTCTTTCTCTCTATCTCTTTCTCTCACTCTTTCTCTCTCTCTCTCTCTCTCTCTCTCTCTCTCTCTCTCTCTCTCTGTCTCTCTCTCTCTTCCCTACCCCTTTCAGATAAATGTACATAATGTCTCCATCTCTGTTTCTTGCTATCATTAACTACGTGTGTGTCCCACAATCTTGAATTACAAACTCCATGTACAACAAACTGACGGCAATTTCATTACATTTTGTTGTCTGATCTCAATAAGTTCTCATTCTTGTTGTTTGGTTGTTCATGTGGCTGCAGAAACTGTTGATAGTGTTGGCTTATATAAAAGCTCCTTCTTAGTTGCTCTTATAGACCTCCTTTTATATTGCAGCCAGAGGAGATTAAGGTACAGAATTGTACCAAGACAAGTAACAGCGTCGTCCGTTGTAGAGATCCTTTCTACAGGGTAGATGACCCCAAGTACCTTTCAACCGGCAGCTGTTATCGGTGCTCCCAGTGTGGGATCGGAAAATATGAAAATGATCCATTTGAGAAGGAGCCATGTGGGGACTATACGGATACAGTATGCACCTCAACTAAGCCACCGCAGACAGAGAGAATCGTCAGTACCAAGGGATCAACATCACCGGCATTTCCCTCATCACCACTGCCAAATACGACAACAACAACAACAACAACAACAACAACAACAACAACAACAACAACAGCAAAGGCAACAGCAACAGCAACAGCAAGAACAGCAACACCAACAGCAACAACAACTCCAACAGCAAAGAAAGATAACACGTTATTTGTTGTAGCCGGCGTTGTCCCCACGGTTGTTGTCCTTCCCATTTTAGTATTCTTGATATACATTATAATCAGAGACTGCAGAAAGGGGAAAACAGGGGCTGCCACTGTCTGTGAAGGGGAGGACTCCGGCGCAACCCTTTTGAACATGCCAGAGTAGTACTTGGCATATGTGATATGGACTAGTCTATGTAACACTGAATTTATTTTTATAATTCCAATAAAACTTAAATAGTAATTCATTTATGAAAGAAACACCTCTTGCCTCAAGCTGCATTGAGCAACCAAAAAATTGTTTTTTGTAGCTTTGGGCCTATGAAAGATATCTTAATTGTAATACATGTACTGTACTGTAGATATATAAATTTGTAAAATTTTAATCAAACATCATTCCAAAACTTCTCATTCCAGTCGTTCCTTTTACTTCTGCTTAAAGATGTCTTTCAGGGTGAAACTTAACGAGAAACAATTATTTTTATACAGTATACCAAATTCACCCATCGAGTGCTGTGGGCTTTGTGTATTTATTGTAAAGGCATTACATCGTTGTGGAAAGGTGCTAAGTGGCCAGGAAATCTCACATTTGTCAGCCTGCACACGAATCCTCATGTTTTTGTTCTACACGTTGATGCATTTCTTGTTCTTAACATTTTGGCTTAATTATCCCTCTAAGTAGAGTCCATGAACCTACAATGGGTAAACTGCAAGGAAAGTAAAATCAATAATCTATCGCTCCTTACGTGTGTTTCACTTTTTAAGTATGATATATATTCTCACTTTACTCCATGACGTGCGTCCAAGAAACTTTATCTTGTGAAATTTATCTACAAGTTCTTAGTGAGAGAAATTGATTTTAGAATCTATCTGTAATTATATGGTAAAAACTGCATAAAGCTGGTCCTTAAAATGTATAGTTATGCGAAAATTGCATTCTTTTTTGGATTCTTAGTATTTAAGGCCGGCACGTTTTGAATGTTAGGAATTTGTTTAAGTTATAATACACAATTAATGTAAATTGACAAAATAAATATAAAATTTAAATCATTCTAAAACCTTTGTGATCGGCTTATAACATGTTAATTAGGTAAGTGGGGAAAGGTTAGAAAATTTCACAGAATGCTTGTAGAGGTTGATCTCTTATACTTTGGATTGTTAGTATTTGAAGTCAGAATGTTCAGAGTATTTTGAAGATAGGCCTGTATAGAGGACAATCGGTAAATTTATTTATTTGTCACCTTTGGTTTTTTTTTTTTTCTTATTAGGATAACAATGGTAAGCTCTGTGTTAAAGATTTTATGTTAAAGTGTTAGAGAAGTGTAATCTGTGAATTGGAACAAGTCTAGCAAAAATGTACCATAGAGGAAACTAATACATGGTATTATTATTTCGATAGTGCTGCTGTTGAAGACAATGTAGTTCTTTATAATAGAAATTTCATCAAAGGGAACAACATTGGCAGGATAATATAATTTTTTTTTTCATGTTAGGATGTATATAAATCAGTATTCTTCATTGGTCTGTCATTAAATTGTTGTCTGATTGTTTGAAGCCTTTTTTTTTTCACCACTGTGTTTGTTAATATGATGTGTAAATATTTACATCAGCTATTGCACATAAAAGTCCTATGAACTGCACTAAAAATGTACAAAATAAGCCACAGCTAAGAACTACCAAAATAGTAATAAAATGCAAATTTCATAAAGGAAGCGCTTCCTTCATGAAGCATGTAAGTAGAAGTATTACTAGAAAGCGATAGTGAAGTGAACATTTAAGTAGAAGAAAAGTTGTAGATATAGTCTACAGACTACAAAAGTAGAACGGTAGCAAGGGTTGGGTGAGAACTATTCGGGCTAAAAATGGACCATTGATCTTCATATCACATTCAGTAAAGAGCCTGCACCTTTTGTGATATATATTGCTTTTAGTTATTTCTCATACATCGTTGTGGAAAGGTAGATCTACGGATTTTTCCAGATGTGCAGTTTGCGGGGCTTTTTTATTAAAAAAAATAGGTCACCTGTTGTGTAAATTATACCGTTAAACCTCCCAGTTTTAAACCTCATTACAAATGCTCTTGTCCAGAATTCCTTATTTTTTACCTTTGATGTTTTTACTGAGGGATTCAACCACCGACTTTTACAATTGATATTAGGGCCATTCCACAGAGAATGTCCTGTCAGTTACTCTAACCTGACATACACTGTAGTCAGTTTATGCCAGTTCATTTCCACAACTTCCCATGGATTTGTTACTATTAACTCAAACAGGGGAGTTGGCCAACACTCCACAAATTGAAGCTGCTGTTCTGTTATGTTGATTGATTCGACAAGTTACATGGAAAGATTCATTTTGGAATGATATCCTGAAATGCCAGTTTATAGGTTGTACTTAGTCTGATTCAAGACCGAGATGATGTGACAACAGCTAATTAAATCTTACGTGTCTACGTTAGTATGTTTTCAGGGAATTATTTCTTTGTTGACCTTCCGATTTTTTTTTCTAAATTATGCAATGAAACAATCAGGCTGAATGAATTCTTATTTTTCAGTGTGATCCGTACAATTTCAAGCTTTCTTTTTCATTTTCTCTGTATTATAAAATATTTGCATTTATATGTATTTAGCAGTGTTACAGCCCAGAACTGGTTCACTGTTTACGGTTCTGAAAGTTATGGACATTGTTAATCGTAGACAGTCTAGCATATTATGAAAAACAATATGCAGAAGTTATATGTAACATACAGGAATTCGTGGAGGGAAACATGATTTACCTCTTGCATTTTCTAAAAGGCTGCAAGGCCACTTTGTTTAATCGCTTAAAGCACTTTATATTTTCTGAGGAGAAAAATCAACGGATCGAAGAATACAGTAATCGATCCCTTGACAAGTGCGATTTTCTACACAAACTCTCCTTAAAGATGTTTCTCTCCGCACTCTTGACTAAATCAGCTCAATACATAGAATCTCTGCACATTTTTTATGAATTTTATCTGGTTGTTTTTGAAGTACTGTAGTAATGTTGGTGCCTTAAATGACATGCTACTTACATTGCTATTACAGTGGAGCACGGATAAGGCATACCCCTTGGAACCGACCAAATGTGTACTTGCTAACAGAAATACGTATTAACCATACATGTACTTGTCCGTTGAGATGAAAAATCGAGATGAAAAATACTGTACTCATTATTCGTGTTTACGTACTAAACCTGTCAAGCATGTCCGTATTAAGTGCGCTCGAGTGTAATCTTGAATGCGCTTGTGTCTTTACAACGTTAGGATAATAAAGTTTCTTGTATCTTGTTTTTTATTACTGTGAGTTATCAGTGACTAGTAGCCACCACAAATATTTCATGCTGGTCAGTATCCTACTTTCACCTTCCTGTGGTGAGCAGGGGAAACAAATTATAATAAAGGTTTCAACAAATTATTTGGCAGGCCAAGGAGACAAACGTTTATGTACGGACAATGCACTCATCAGGAAATAATGTGTTCTCTGTTTTCATGTTTACTGTTTTACCGTGATTTCAAAATCACTCGGATGAAAAGTTGGCTGTTTCAGGGTTCTCCGATTGAAATGTGAGAAAAACGCTTCCTTTGACCCACACTCACGGACAAAATATAAGTAACAGAGCATCGCACAGATGTTCTTGGTCAAGCTCAAATGAAACTTAGTGGACAGTTTGGTTGAGTACTATAGAAGGACAAAAATGCCAGTCTGATTTCAGTGAAAGTGTATTGAAATAGGCGAAGAAACTAGTAGGGGCACCCCGACTTCAAATAAAAATCTTGATTTCAGCTCCGGGTATTTTTCCTGGGCTATTATCACTGCTTGATTATACCATCTCATTGAGCCAATCAGACACTGAGGCGTTGCTGAGGAAATTTGTTTCAGTCTTCATGTAGCGCTTAGGCTAATACCGTTGGTGATTTTGAGGAGGAATTTTTCTCTTCTGTAGTTTACTTTCCAGTTGGTCTTACTTAATAAACTCAAAGGAAAACAAGTCTAGGAATATGAAGGTTATTTGTTAAAACAATGTTGTTTTTGAAAGTGGTCTAAGAGCGTACGTGTCACGTCATGTGAACGAATGTGGTTTACCATACGTAATACTTGTTTAGGACGAACTAGCTAGTCGATAGCGGGCTTTCAATACTGATTTTACCGCAGGGTTGTGAGTGTATTCTCGATCTTTTCTGTGTTATTGTAACGAGCAAGTGTCAATCAGTATTGGCGTGTAGTGAAGAGGCAATGAATACAATAGCTTTTCCTTAGAAACGCCACTGACGTTGCTACTTTGATACACAAACCAAGTCTGCTGTGCAGGAAACAGAATACTTCTTTATTGGTAGCAAGGTGTAACCAGCAAATAATTCACTATGCACAGACCATAACAGCCAACTCTCTCTTTCTCTCTCTCGTGCTTTTTATACTAATGTCAGTAGAAATTCTTGAATAAATGACGTCATCATCATATGATGCGCCCAAACAAACATGCTAGTCTAGAAGGTACGAACAGCAACTTCTAGTCTAATTAGAATCAAAACATGCCGAACGCGGCCCCATCCAAACCTTCGGGAAGGCTAATACTGCGTTTACTCGAAGCACCCCACCCGAACCTTCGGGAAGGCTAATACTGCATTTACTCAAAGTACTATACGGTCGAGCTTTGATCTAGTACATACACCGCGGCCGCTAGACAGCACTGCCGCCTTAGTTAAAAGAGAGGAAAAAACAAACTGATTTCAACAAGGTCAGCCACAACATTCTCGAATCGTGGAGGACCGGAGCCGCTGTCTAGGACCGTATAGCAAAGTAAGGGGGGGGGGAGCATCACAAGCATCACAAATGTTACCGTTATGTTGTCTGAGAAGTGTCTTAATTAAATTATTCGTGACAGTCCACGTTATGCCGAGAGACACGTTTTAAAAGTGTACATGGCGGATGTAGTGGTCTTGTGCAGGGTGGTAACTCGTGGTCTGCCTCTTTAAGGGGCGATCTGCAGTTACGCCACTTTGGCTGTGGGAGGGTTTTGGCACCTATTAAAGGGGCAAATCACTCATTTTGTACAACCAACTAATCCGCTGATATATAAAATCTCCCTTTTTGGGGGCCCTGCCAGCCAGTGTCAGGGTATGGAAATATGTAAAATGACCTGTGATCTAAATAAAACATCCAGTTTTAAAGTTTCAGGTACAATTTGAGCCTTCTAGATAAAAAAACAACAACAAAAAAAACAAGTGTGTAGGCCTATGTATTCGCACGCAGTCAGAACCAGCCTAATGAAAAATTGAAGACCAAATCAGAATTCGAGGTGACCTTTTTCGCTTCAGATTNTCTTTCTCTTAAAAGATCGGGCAAAAGAAGTATTTTAACTTCCATAGAAGAAATTTCCAGAAACCACAGTGGTATAACACAAAATATTAATAGGGCCAGAAGAAGCAAAAACAATAGGTTCCAAAGAGCTGAGAGACTTAAACTGTGTTTCTGTGAACTAAAAATGTTGAATAACCATTTACACGTTCAAGCCGGCAGCTAACATCCTGATTGCTACTCCTCCATGTTGCTGGCTCAGTCATTGGCGATGTAAACAAAAATTGTGGTGCGGCGTGAATTTCAAAACTCTCTTTCTTCAAGGGTAAAGTTTCAAACTTGCACATGTCTTGTCGTAATTTTATCTGTGCTGATTTTGTCTATTTTCATCTTTGCTTATGATTATCTTTCCATTAATACTGTCATTCAACTGAAACTGCATGAGCAAGTGAGCAAACCTCAAACGCAAGTGTGTGCCAAGTTGTTTTTAAGTTCGTCCAAGAATAAGACCTGCACAGATCCCATCATTATGATGTACATTTTCCTCCACAAGTATTTATATTGTGTATACAATCCTAAAGACACGAGTTTCAGTTGATTTGTGGCATTGTATTTGTCAACTCATTTGTCAACCCAGTTTTAAGGGCATTGAGAATTTTGGTTTGGTTGGAAAGGGCTGTTTTATTTTATCATTCTGAAATACTGTACTTTTTTAAAAACTATAACTGGTATTATGACTTTCCTGTTTTGTAGCTCGTGGGTTGCATGCCTGTTTAAAATGCAAATGTTTAAAATACAAATATTACAGATATCCTAATACTCCAAAAGCTCACGAACTCTTCTCCAATCAAAACAAATATATCTTCTTAAATTGTGCTAGTTTTTGTAAGATCATCTTAAAGTCAAGACGTTTTGAGCATTATTATTCTTGTGTAACATTTCGTCGTTCAATACTGAACGTCAAACCCATTGTTATCACCATACAACTTATAAAATAATGCTGTGTCAGGTTTGTGTCTTTTTTTTAATTAGTTTTCATTCAGTTACGTTGTTTTGCCTGTCTTTTCATTTGCCATGCATATTGATGTATGAAAACCCATATTATGTTATCGTGTTCGTAATGTGGGTTCAAATACATGTGAATATATTGAATGAAATAGTATTTCTATCCCTCATTCCATTGCTACCCTCGCGCTCGTCCCTTTTTGAACCAAGTCACTCACAGTTTACTACAAAGTTGGAGCGCCAAAAAGTCATTGGTGCCTTTGTTTAATATTTCTGTTCTTGAAAGTTTAATGCTGTAAGTATGTGACCATGATATTGTTCTGCTAGTCAGTTTGTGTTGAGTAAGCAGTATTTTTATTGGCGAGGGCGTATAGCAAGCATTTGAATGATCAGTTGCTTGCCTGTGGCCGTATGCATAATCCTTATGTTACCGGTAGTTAATGTGTTGTGTTAATGCTAATGTTTTGAGAGCTTCCCATGGTTACCGCAGTGCGATAACCAACGTAAGAATTATGCATAATATGGCCACTGGTCTTTGAGTATGGCCAGCTTTTAGACTTCTCACTGTGTAACGTCCCTCTTTTTGGAGACGTTGGAAATGATAGTCAAAACTGCTCTGAATATGTAATATAGATATAACCTGTTTCTCTCCAGTCAAAGTGGGTAGCTATGTTGAATACTCTGCTGGTAGTATGTGTCTTGTTTTAAAGAACAGTATTTCCAACCTGCAAGCATTAATTGTCATTCTTGTGTAGCTGAGAACTTGTAGGTTTTGGTATCTGTTCAAGCCGTTGAACATGGCGAGAATAAAATGTACAACTGAACCTAAATTAATCTGGTCGTTTTTGCATTTTTGTATTGGGAGTCTTGGCTCTTATCTCCCCTTACCACGCACTTACCCACATAAATTCAAATAAATTTTAATTTCAAGTAACTACATTGTATCATCTTCTTACACCAGCTACACATCTTCTATCCTGCCCAAGTTCTACTAGGAGAATTACATTTTTATTCTACTCCGAGATACTGGATATCCCCCCCATCTCACGCCATCATCCCATTGACTACCTGTAACAAAATGGCTTGAGCAGATCTGCACGTGCAACTTGTGTGTGTATGTCACCGGGTGGCAAGGCATACTGATATAGCATTCTACATTATTCGCTATTTAAGGGGTAGGAATGTGAGCTCAGTGTGATAATTTTTCAGATGTTGCACATTATCTTAGGAAGTGTGTCTCCAGATATTTTACCAAATTACTGTAATTAATTATCCAATTTGAGAATATAGGCCAAAAAAATCTACACTAGAAAATTTCATGCCCCAACCGCGAATCGAACCCAGGGTCTGTAGCTTGCAAGTCTGAATGTGCTACCACTACACCACAGGGACGCTAACTTCACAGCAATTTAATTCTTATATATACCTACCGCCTGAATATGTTCCGTAACTTCCACCTGCGAGCCTAAGTGTTCACCGGTGACCCTACCACATTTCCTGACTGCTCACATGTAGGGTCAACTATGACTGGAATGGGGATAAGGGGAGGGTGGCGGGGGCGGGGGTTGTACATAAGTCAGGAATAGGACAAACAAACTTAAGAGGACTAGATATTATGTATTATAAAAACGAGAGGAGAAGATTGCCCCCACCCCCATTAAAAAAAAACAAACCTTCCACCGCATACAAAATAAAACAGATTGAAGATAAAGACAAAGAAAATAAAGATGAAACAAGGGGTAAATGAGATTGAAAGAAACGGCAATGACGAAAGAAAGTAAGGATATGTGTGTCGTCGTGAAAATTTGAAGAAGAAAGTAAAAATGGAAGACGGAGTAAACAAAAGAATGAAGATAATATTATTTTGCTTTATGGACTGACTGAGTGTTATTACATGAAGAGTGAAAGAAAGAGCCAAGATGAAAAAAGGAGTTGCTTTAAAGAACTCATGACACTGAAATTTTCTTATTCTCACACCCTTCCATAACGTCTCTCAGTTGTTCTGTCTGTTTCTATTTCTAGCCCTCAGAGTTTTATTCACTTGCTTTTCTTTGTCTGTCTCTTATTTCAGCTAGACTATCAGTCTTGAGAAAGTGCCCAGACACGAAACGTTGACCATGTATTAAAATTAATTCACTGTATATTTTTCAAAAATTTTGTGTCAAATTTGGGCAGAACCATATTTAATTTCCGTGAAAGAAGGAGTGTGCATGTAGGGAAGAAATGGAAGTGTTGTAACTGCATAAAACGGATTGTGACTGTCTTATCTTAGGTCCATTCGGTCGTAAATTCATTCAGTTTACTTTATTTAGATTGGTTTAGCCTTTCACCCTTCTCATTACCAGAGATCAAATAAAAATATTTTGCTGAGCCGCAGGAATCGCATGCTGAGGTGTNAGGGGAGAGGGTATAAACTAATGTATTAGTGTAGTTACCTCCAACAAGAAGTTCATGTTTCCATCCAAGATTGTTCGTATGTTACTTGGTTTTGCAATAAGACAGATCTAGTCTAACTCAAAAATGTTGCCAATCGATATGAGTGCAGTTTGATTGGAAGGCTTCATCTGTTCTAGAATAGACATTATCAAAATTTCTTCCTTTTTTAAGGAGTATGTGTGCGTGGTGGGGTTGAGGGGGAGGATGAGGGAGGGCATAATGAGGCGGTTTTTGTTCACTTGTGATCAGCTCTAGGCATGGTTGTTAAAAGTTACTTTTAAAAGAAACTGTTACAATTACTTTACTTTTCTGAAAAATGAGTAATTGTTACAATTACTTTACTTTTTTGATAGCAAAGTAACTACTATAATTACTTTACTTTGAAGTAACTAGTTACTTTTCAGTTACTTTCAGGTCTCAATTTCTTGGTTATCTTGGTTGTCTTTTGAGTGCTATCCATGAAGTCATTGAATTAATATCTTCTTTATTTTTGTTGAATTCTCAAAACAGCAGCCGTTGTTCGTTTTTGTATAAATGGCCATTTATTTTAATACCTTTTTTTCTTTTTTAATCTGCTTCTTCACATGGAAATAAACAATTTTCTGAAGTGCACATACAATCCTGCGTGTGTTAGTACAGTGACTTTTAGTCACACAGTTTGTATTTTATTATTATTCCAGTATCATCTTTATGATCCTTCAGTTGTGTGTGTCATTATTTTCCACCCCGGAAACCGTAAATCTCGCTTTACCAAACGCATTATGTTGAAAGCTTGTCCTTCTGTATACATTAGCGTGTGTGTGTGTGTTTTTCAGTGAAATTGTAAATCTATGAGATTTTAGGTTTGGGATTAGAGAACCAGAAAGGATAATTAATTGGTCATTTTGTAACTTTGATCTTCTGTGGCTTGAAATGATAGATTTAATTGTTCCTTCCCTCTTCCTCTTTTATTTCAATGTCATTTTGCCTTATATATGCCTTCCTTCCTTCCTTTCGTCCTTCCCTCCTTCCTTCTCTGCCTTCCACCTTCTTTCCTTCTTTTGGTCAGTCATTCATTCATCTTCAGTTAGATAAACTACAACATCCAGGAAAGGTTTTCCCAAAAACAATAAGACCTCGATATCAACTACCGGTTGCTACGCGTTCCTCCTTACTAAGTTTACACTCCTAATGCATCGAATTTTCCCTTCTTTACCTTTTAAAATAAACTATGATCCCAAATTACAAAGTATGAACTATAAACGTGAATGGTCCCACTAGGCATAAAACATTTTCCTTAGGAAATCGACCCCGTCACAACAGACTGGAGATAGCACGTGATAAAACATGCAGCTCGACGCCACTCGCATGTGTCGATCAGATCAATATCGCACCTAGCTTGACGGGATTGGTGGAGAGAACCACGACACTGGCCGACCGTACCATCTTAATAAGTAAGTTGTATTTTGTAAAACAAAGAGATAAAGCCTGACACCGGCTTATCCTGGCTTGCACATGACAGTTACTTTAACGTTCTTCAATCCTCACGTATGATTGATAAAAAAAACTTACAACATTTTGCGGTGTGGAGTCCGTGTTCAAATTCCACAGCCACCCTACTCAGTCCTGCCACACCTCCTCCCGACTAAATGCAGATAAGGTCGCCCCTCTTATCCCCTCCCTTAAGTCGGGGGCGGCCCAACACGACACAACCTGTTCCCCCTTCATCCCACCCGCCTGTCACTGGGTGGCGCGAAAGGAGGGCCTGATCCTATTATCATACGTCGGTCCCCTTCACCCTTTCCCCTACCAACTTCCTCTTTACGGGTCGGCGCCAGATTATTATTGCTGCTGCAACGGAGGTGATATACTCTTAAAGAAATAGCAACGACGAAGCATTCATAGTGGTTATAGTGATGGTGGTTATAGTGATGATAGTGGTGGTAGTGGTAGTGATGGAGTTGGTGATGGTGGTGAAGGTGCTGCTGCTGATAACTGATGACAGTCAACAGAAACAATGCAATTAAAAATAAAAAGCTTTAACCCTCTAAGTCCCAGTAGAAAGTATGTTTATATGTTCACAAAGCTGGTTCTTTTAGATATTTTGAGTAAATGTTTTGGATCTCTTCAACTTACTGTAAATCATATAATTATTGTCTAGACGGTTTATTGTTATGTAGTAATATGTAGTATTATACGCTAGTTCATTGAGAAGTCATTTCCACATATCACTTGTTATGGAAACACCAAGCTCATGTGCCATATCCGGCACAGTGGGTATTAGTGGGTTAAGCTAAGCAAAACAGGAGCAGCTAAGGTCGAAGGGAAGCAACCAATGAAATAACAATCAAAGCTAGTGCATCATCACTTGTCTCCCATTTATTACGACCGTGGTTTTTTTTTAAAATTATGTTCCTTTCACCACAAATTTTACACTAATTCATCCCCCCTCTGCCTGTCTGTCTGTCTGTCTGTCTGTCTGTCTCTGTCTCTCTCTCTTTTTGTGTCTTCCACTCCCCTTCTTATTCTCTTGATTGTGTTCCTAGGATCACACGGAATTTCGTTTCATCCAAGTCATAGGAAACGGGGTAGACCTCAACCACTAATATTATGTGGGTCTGCGGGCTGGCGCGTACGTGCGAGCTTACATGTGCATGTGTGGGCGTCTGCACGTATATGTGTGTGTGCACACGTGTGCGTATTTTACATTTGAGCGCGCAAATGCGTGTACGTTTGCGTACGTGCATGCGCGTCTGTGTGTGAGTGTGTGTGCTCATGCGTGCACGTCCGTTTTCTGTATTAAGGATGGTGTTAATGGTAAAGGTTATGATGATGATGATGTGCTAGTTGACGTAACAATAGGGGTTATGGTGGTAATGGTGGTGATGGTGGTGTGGTGGTAGTGATGGTAATAGTGAACGTAGGTGGTGATGGTGGTTATGATGGTGGTTATACTGTTGCTGGTGCTGTCTCTGCAGGGGTTGCCATTGCTGATGTAGTGATGGTGATACTCTCAAAGGTTACCAGTAACGACGATACATTGGTGGTGTCAGTGGGAACAATCCGAAAAAATTCCACACGTTAGGCTAGGTACAGCAAACAGTCGAAGGGAAATAACCAGTGAAATGACAATCGTGAATTAGCGCGTCCGAGATTTGTCTCCCATCTATTACGACCTTCATTTTTTACGATGTTTTTTTGACACCAATCTAGCAACACTTTATTCCTATTTTTCCTCTCTCTTTCTCTCATTCTTTTTCTTAGTCTCTTTAACTATCTCTAGGAACGACCAGCACATCATCATCATAACCATTATCATTAACATTATCCTAAATACAGAAAATGGACGAGCACGTCAACACACTCCACAGACATAGACACAGACCCACAGACCCACAGATCCACAAACCCACAGACCCACAGATCCACAAACCCACAGACCCACAGATCCACAAACCCACAGACCCACAGATCCACAAACCCACAGACCCACAGACCCACAAACCCACAGACCCANACACACACACACACACACACACACACACACACACACACACGCACGCACACACACACACACATATACACACACACACACATACATATATACACATACACGCACTCACACACACACACACCCACACACACATACACAAATACAGAGGCTCACATACACACAAACACACACACAGAATTGGTGGTTGAGACACCGTCGTCGAGGTAAGACACAACCACCACCACTATTACCTAACTGCAGCTGTACCATAACTATCACTCCCTTGGTCAGTGTATCAGCAGCAACAAGGCTAGCGACACTATCACCTTCACACCTTTAACAACATCACTGCAAACCTCGTGGATACACATAAGGTAATGAACAAGAGATTGAAAAAAAAAACTGAAAAAAAAGGTGCGCACATATAAATAAGCACACTCGCGAGCACATACGCAGGCATGCTTGCACGGTCGCACACAGTCGCACACGCTCGCATACACGCACAAACTAGCACATGCACGCACGTGCTCATGCGCACACCCATGCACACACACACACACACACACACACACACACACACACACACACACACACACACACACACACACAAATGGACAAGGGCACACACGCGTATACACATGCATGCAGGCACACGCAGACACAAGCAGAAATCGTGGTTGAGAAGTCGGTCCTCCTATTACCTATAATTTGACAACAACGAAACTCCGTGTGATCCTAAGGACATAATCTTAAAAAAAAGAAAGAGAGAGAGAGAGAGAGTGAGAGAGAGAGAGAGACAGAGAGAGAGAGAGACAGAGAGAGAGAGACAGAGAGAGAGAGAGACAGAGACAAAGAGAGTGAGTAAATAATAACAGGAGGGAGGAAGAAGGAGAAAACGAGGGAGAGAGAGAAGGGAGAGAAAAAGAAAGAGAAAAACAGAGAATGAGAGAGAAACACAGTCACAGAAAGAGAGAGGGAGAGAGAGAGAAAGAGTAATCAAGTGTGTGTGTGTGTGTGTGTGTGTGTGTGTGTGTGTGTGTCTGTCTGTCTGTCTGTCTGTCTGTCTGTCTGTCTGACTGTCTGTTCGTCTGTCTGTGAGAGAGAGAAGATGAAGTGTTGCAAAATTTATGATCGAGGGGACATAATCGTGAAAATTATACATGTAGACCGAAATTGATGGGAGACAATTCCTGGGAGTACTAGATCACGATTTTCGTTTCACTGGTTGCTTCCCTTCCACCGTTAACGGTCTTTGACACCTATTGTTTTTTCTTCTGTTGGCCCTATTAACATTTTGTGTTATTCTACATATTATACCACTGTGTTTGGGGAACTTTCTTCCATGGAGGTTATAGTACTTCTTTTGCCCGATCTTTTGACGGGAAGAAAAAGGGGGGTCAACGCCCAAAATTTTTCACAAATTGTCTTTCGAAAAAGATCATCTCAAATTCTGATTTGGTCCCCAATTTTTCATTTGGCTGGTTTTGACCGCGTGCGAATACATAGGTCTACACATTTTATTTTTTTATCTAGAAGGCTCAAATTGTACCTGAAACTTTAAAATTGGATGCTTTATTTAGATCACAGGTCATTTTACACATTTCTACACCCTAACACTGGCTGGCAGGGCCCCAAAAAAGGGGGATTTTATAGATTAGCGGATTAATTGGGTTGTACACNGGGCTAACCACGATTATCCATGCCCGTTTTACCCACTTCCCATGCAGTGCTGTAACAAGTATTTCGTTATTTTCTTCCAGACTTCCATCTCATTACGAGCGAGATTTAAGAGTACGCAATCGAGAAGGGGAAAAAATATAAAACCACACTCTTTACGATCTGACACTATCTGGTCTCAATCTGTCCACAGCGGAAGTGACGTATGGAAAGACTCTGATTTTTCACCTCTACCCAGTCGCGAGAAAGAGGGGTAAGAGAGAGAGAGAGAAACCGAGAGAGAGAGAGAGAGAGAGAGAGAGAGAGAGAGAGACAGAGCGAGAGAGACAGGGCGAGAGTGACAGCGAGAGAGACAGTGAGAGAGACAGAGAAGACAGACAGACAAACAAACAGACAGACAGACAGACAGGCACAGTCACACACACACACACACACACACACACACACACACACACACACCCACACACACACACACACACGGAGAGAAAGAGAGAGAGAGAGAGGGAGAGAGGGTCACATACACACAGACACACACACAAAATTGGTTATTGAGACACCGTCACTGGGTTCAGACACAACAACCACCACTATTACCTAAGTGCTGTACCATAACTATCACTCCCTTGGTCAGTGTATCAGCAGCAACAAGGCTAGCGACACTATCACCTTCACACCTTTAACAACATCACTGCAAACCTCGTGGATACACATAAGTTAATGAACAAGAGAATGAAAAAAAAAACCAAAAAAAAAGGTCGTCACCTAAGCACACACGCGAGCACATACACAGGCATGCTTGCACGGGCGCATACTCTCGCACATACGCACTCACTCGCACACGCGCTCATGCGCACACCCATGCACGCGTACACAGACGCACACACACACACACACACACACACACACACACACACACACACACACACACACACACAAACGAACACGGGCACACACGCGCATACACATGCATGCAGGCACACGCAGACACAAGCACAAATAAAGTGATTGAGAAGTCGGTCTTCCTATTACCTATAATTTGACACCAACGAAATTCCGTGTGATCCTAAGGACATAATCTTAAAAATCGGAGAGAGAGAGATACACACACACACAGAGACAGAGAGAGAGAGAGAGAGAGATAGAAAGAGAAAGAGGGAGGAGGAATAAATTAGTGTAAAAGTTGTGGTCGAAGGGACATAATCGTGAAAATTGAAGGTCATATTTAAATGGGAGACAAATCATGGAAGATCTAGCTTACAATTATCATTTTACTGGTTGTTTCCCTTCCACCATGGTCTGCTCCTGGCGAGGTTGGATTATTTGTGTGGTCAAAGTTGCTGTTTTTCTTTGAGAATAGCATTACTTTCAGATCATCATTCTCATCATCATCGGCAGCAGCAGCAGCAGCAGCAGCAGTAACACCACCACCACTACCAGCACCATCACTATAGGTCTTTGACACCTATTGTTTTTTCTTCTTTTGGCCCCATAACATTTTGCGTTATTCTAAATACACCACTGTGATTTGGGGAAATTTCTTCCATGGAGGTTAAAGTACTTCTTTTGCCCGATCTTTTAACGGGAAGAAAAAGGGGGGTCAACGCCCAAAATTTTTCACAAATGTCTTTTGAAAAAGATCACCTCAAATTCTGATTTGGTCCCCAAATTTTCATTTGGCTGGTTTTGACCGCGTGCGAATACATAGGTCTACACATTTTATTTTTTTACCTAGAAGGCTCAAATTGTACCTGAAACTTTAAAATTGGATGCTTTATTTAGATCACAGGTCATTTTACACATTTCTACACCCTAACACTGGCTGGCAGCGCCCCAAAAAAGGGGGATTTTATAGATTAGCGGATTAATTGGCTTATACACTATGAGTGATTTGCCCTTCTAATAGGTGTCACAAACCTATAACCAGAGAAAGAAGATGAGAGAAATAGTAAGTGTGTGCAGGTGTGTGTGTGTATTAAAGAGAGAGAGAGAGAGAGAGAGAGAGAGAGAGAGAGAGAGAGAGAGAGAGGGTGAACAAGGACGAGAGGGAGGAAGAAGGAGAGAACGAGGGAGAGAAAGAAGGGAGAGAAAAAGAAAGAGAAAAACAGAATGAGAGAGAGACAGTCACAGAAAGAGAGAGGGAGAGAGAAAGAGTGATTAAGTGTGTGTGTGTGTTTGTGTGTGTCTGTGTGTCTGTCTGTCTGTGTGTCTGTCTGTCTGTGAGAGAGAGAAGATGAAGTGTTGCAAAATTTATGATCGAGGGGACATAATCGCTAAAATTATAGACCGAAATTGATGGGAGACAATTCCTGGGTGTACTAGATCACGATTTTCGTTTCACTGGTTGCTTCCCTTCCACCGTTAACGGTCTTTGACACCTATTGTTTTTCTTCTGTTGGCCCTATTAACATTTTGTGTTATTCTACATATACCACTGTGATTTGGGGAACTTTCTTCCATGGAGGTTAAAGTACTTCTTTTGCCCGATCTTTTAACGGGAAGAAAAAGGGGGGTCAACGCCCAANATTTTTCACAAATTAATGTCTCTCGAAAAAGATCACCTCAAATTCTGATTTGATCCCCAATTTTTCATTTGGCTGGTCTGGACCGCGTGCGAATACATAGCTCTACACATTTTATTTTTCTATCTAGAAGGATCAAACTGTGCCTGAAACTTTAAAATTGGATGCTTTATTTAGATCACAGTCATTTTACATATTTCTACACCCTAACACTGTCTGGCAGGGCCCCCCCAAAAAGGGGGATTTTATACATGTATATTAGCGGATTACTTGGCTTGTACACAATCAGTGATTTGCCCCTCTAACAGGTGTCACAAACCTTAAGCGGTCCTTCTCGTCATTGGCACCTATGTTTTTTTTTCATCTTGAGGCCCTGAAAATGAATAGTGTTATTCTTCAATTTTTCTTTGATTTTGTCAGTTTTTACCCAAAGACGTTAAAAAATTCTAATGCTGTATTTTTTTTAATAGGAAGAAAAAGGGAAGTAAGCACCTAATTATTTGTACAAATCTCTTTCAAATACAAGCAGTTTCTGACATGGTGCCTGATTTTCTGAAAGGCTGATTTTTAGGGTTTGGCAGATTCGATCCTATAAGCTTCGATTCCGGATTCGATTCCAGAGCCAGGATTCGATGGATCCGAAACTGAATTCGAGGCCCGAGGGAAGGGAAATATTTCTGGATTGTCCACTTGTACTTGTTTAAATGAAAAGGATAATTATAGCCACTAGATTCTTTATGACTGAGATTTTCAATAATGTAGTTAATTTTAATAAAGCTTAAGGTTTACATCTGTACACTTTAACACTTAGCTTGACGGGATTGGTGACGGTTATATTTTAACACACTCAAAAGATTGATACTCTCTAAGAGAATGCCCTTTTCAGGCTTAAATTTGAAAACTACCCGAAAGTTTAAAAAGGTGAAATGTTTCTTGAGCGACAACAAGTGCAGCACACATTGCATCGTTCATTTGGGTTTGAGTTTTACCGTATTTAAGGAAGATACACAAAGCGTTGGTCTAATCTTGTGCAATGGTCACCATTAAGGCCAGCCACGGCGTCTGGGCATGGGATTAAGTGTAATTTTGCACAGCAGAGTTAGTCTAACCTGAAAGTAATCCATCAAGTAATGATAAAATCCATTTAAGGTTTTTTTACCCCGATATTTTAGCTCACATCCCTGTAAAATAGCCAATACGTGCAAGAATATGTCATTTGAAAACATCTTTGTATAAATTTTGAATCTTAAAGATCTTTATAGTAACAGAAGAAGAAAATAGTTTAATATCTGAATTCAAGATTTAAAAACAATGTATTTGTAAAGCACCAGAGCATGTTGAAGATTTAAACGACAATGTAAGAAATTAGGCCTCATAGATTCCACTAGCAGATGAGTTAGTGTGTTTGCCCATATGTCACTCTAGAGTTGGTATCGTGACTGTAAATGAATTACAACTGCAAATTTCACTGTACATTATTGTACATACACTTCTACCTCATTTGCTTATCAAATATTGAATGAACTGGTTGAAAACTGACAAAGTTTAAGCGATTCTTGCCGTAAGAAACACAATTTCGAAAAATTCATGTTTAAAAATGAAACGTCCACTACAACAATGTCGCTACTATAGCAGTAATGAAACATAATAAAGTTAGTTTATAACCTTTTCAAGGCATATTGAACTATGAAATCACTCAAAAATTCAAAATGAATTCAGAAGTGGCTGCCCTATAAATTTAGGTGAAAATAATAAAATTTTGTTCCAAAATCGGAAATCCACTGCAGTTTTATAGAGCCTGAATATCAAGTGTGCTCTTGATGCATGGAAAAATTATACAGTGTATTTATTGAGGCTGAATAATTGAATATTAAATTAATATATTAACCGAATATCATTAATTTCAAGGTCAACTGGAACAATGATATGATAGAATAATAATGAACAGTTAATAGTGAAATATTATGCCTATTATATGAATCCCTAATAATGAAGTTCAACTGTATTTCTTAGGTTTTCAGAAGCCGTGTCTGGCCTCGGTGTGTGAAATGTCCTTTACAATGTGTCCATACGACATTTCCCCAATCCCTCCCCCTCCCCCCTCCCCGCCCCTCAGTATTAGTAATTAGAGACCCTAATAATGCTTCATTATCGTCCAGTTAAGTAGCAGGAGATTGAACGCGGGAGGAAGGAAGAGGGGGAGGGGAAGAGTTAAGGCCGTGGGTGGGTGGGTGCTATCGGTGCGGTTCGGCTGAAACTGAAAGCGGCAAATTACTACTGTCCTATTCCACATAATCGCAGATCGCCTTATACCAACGTCCATGTATACGGTAGCATTCTTCAGATCACAAGATATTTACATTTTCTGAAATTAAAGTTACTGGATAAATACAGCTCCTTTTACCTGCAACTTTTTCTCCATGTTCTCGAGGAGTTGCGATTAAGCGGAGTCCACTGTACCTGTATTTATTAATGGGTAGCTAGAGGGTTCCTCGGATGTGGCTCAGTTCAATGCAGTTGGGCCCAGTCAAGCTTCTCCCATTCCATGCCTGCTATAATACACTGTAATGGAAGACATCAAGCAGAAAACGAGGATTCGACGAGCCCCTTTCGCCCGAGGCGCGCGAATATTGTACTTGCCAAGTTGGCTGGTCAGAAATAGCAATTTAGACTTGTCCTAGCTATTCCAAATTGCCACTTTTCTTCATGTGCTTTTACCTTACCTTGAGAGTTATTTTGCTTTCTCTTACATTTTTTTTTATGTGAACGATACGGAAGCAAATTTGGTGAGAAAAAAAATCCTATAGTTTTACTGTTAGACACAGAAAAGTGAGCATTTTACCCACTTTATAATACTTTTCACGATTTTTTCCGACAAAAATTCAAGAAAAGCGATTTTCCCTTCTCTTTGCATAATGCCACTTTACCCTACCGTAGGGAAAAATTACTACGAGTGGCGACACTGATGCCACCGCTCAGTCAATAATCTGAGATATTCATCTTAGCGCACCTGAGGAATGGCGCACATCTTTGCCTCACACATCTTGTTGTCTAAGGGTGTGAATGCATCTGATCCGGACACCGCACATAACGTCACGTCACATCATATAATGTCGCAAAGACATGAAAATTGTGCATCCTTTCAACAAGGAAAAAGAGGTAAGGGAAAAAACAACCAAGATACAGCATAATCGAGCACTCTAGGTGCGACACGGTGAGACAGACAGAATACGGCTAGAGGTCTTCAGGTTCCACCGTGTTTTAGGTGCAAGTCTTACACTTAGGCTACACTCCCACTAGCCCCGAATTTAATACAGTAAGATTTCACACCTTTCAACTTTAAGTACTCGTCCTTAGGGTTTAGACTCTGCGCAGTAACGGTGAGGACCTCTTATCATCGTAAGATCTACACAAATGCATTGTCTGGCATTAATAACATTAAATATGCAGAGTTTGTCATTTGTACGATGTGTAAGAGATCCCATCGTTAATGCGCAAGTTCTCAAATAATTATCATAATACCAGGCTCTTCACTCCGTGTACTCTATGGTCCATACCTCCGAGATTTGCATCTTGCCGGTAACTATGGGAAACCTCCAAAACATCGGTGATGTTTCCTATTATAACCGTCAGCATTGTGTATACGACCCAGTAATATCTAGATCCAGATATCACCAAATCAGCTTCTACTCATGAACTTGAAAATTTCACAGATTCAAACTTTTGAAATGGTTCCTAGCGGTTCGAAATTTTCCTGAACCTTCTTCCCTCCCTTCGTTCTCATGCCATCTCTCTCTCTCTCTCTCTCTCTCTCTCTCTCTCTCTCTCTCTCTCTCTCTCTCCGTTTCCGTCTTTCTCCCCGTCCCTCACCAGAGGAAGAAGGACACTGCAATAATAGATCGATGAGATCCGGTAGAAGGTATCTTCCTGTCCTTACTGTTGGTGGTGGGCAAGATCGAGTCTGGACATCGATACTGAGTATCGATACTTTCGATTCACGGCTCTGTCAATGTCGGACTGGAAAATCATCTTCCTAAATCTCTGTCATTTCGTTCCTTTTCCGTTGTAAATGCCATTATGGATTGAAAAAAAAAAACTTGTCTAAAGCAAAGGAGTGGTGAACAATAATAGTGTAACAAAACTCTTCACGCGCTTTTTGAATGTTTCCTCTGGCATTTTATGTCTCATCAAAGAACCTGTTTTCTCATCTCAGCAAGCTATTTTTAGAACAAAAATGATCAAAGGAATTGGCCCTGCCAGCGGCGACGTCGAGATAAGTCCATCTCATGTCAAAAATAACGTCCCTCCATTCATGTGTCTAGTGAGCAATGGCACTACAATCTTATGGGGTCGCATTATTGTAAAAGGAATTTACACATAATGGTTTTACACTGATAGAGTTACCAGGTACATTGGATATCCATAAGCATCCCAGCTAACTCCTAATACTAAAAATGGGAAGTGATGATAAAATATCTCCTAAGGATGCAAAATAATGCGTTTTTCAAAAGTTGATATATAATATGACGGAAGACATCAAGATCACTGTCTTTATTTGATAGTCTGATCACAGTTTCGGTAAAGGCCGAAGCACTCAATGCATGGCGGAGTCTCGCACAGAATGCTTCGGTCTAAGTCTCGATTGATGTCTGTCCATCAGACAAAAACATTTACAAGGATTCCATGTGCAATATTTCAAACAAGCTACAGTGAACACCAAAACTGCATCAAAAGAATTGTGAGTTTCTTTCTGATGTTCGGTCGACCCGCTTACCGCCAACGAGGCATCAAGCTGAGACAGTTCTCTAATCTACACTTAGAAAGGAAACTCTCAATGTAGAATATAAAACATCCGATGGACGTCAGAGAAAAAAAATCTCCTTCATTCAACAGTTTGTGTTTTTATTTCCGATAGAGACTTGGCCACACCTGGGTCAAGAAAGTGCCCTTCTGTTGTTACTGATATTATTTGGAAGGAACTGGAGGATTCGAACCCCCAGTCTTGTTGTACTACCTTGTACTAGCTATAGGACTCAAAAATGGTATCGATACTTGCAAGGTCAGCCCTGAGTATCGCACTTATTTAGGTACTGAAGTATTAGCCTGCCATTACTCAAGTTCACCCTCAATGCCATGCCTCGTGCAGGGAGCACCATAATGGCGTACTTCCCTCTAGAGTTGCCTCCTAATGGCTTTTCACGGTGTGGCTCGGGCAGGAAGGATGTTGCCTCGCTTCCCGACTTCTCCCCGCCCCGCTACAGCACACAAGAAGACTTAATGATCACGAGATCCATTATCGATATTAGGTCATTACAAGACTCGTTGCTCACCTCACCAGCAGGGTTTGTCACGGCTGAACAGTGTATCTACTGTTAGGATCTTACAGACATTGCGGGATTTAGACTTGATGAGGCTGTAGGCTAAATAAAGCTTGGAAGCCTGTTATTAAAAAGTTATAGCAGGTGCGTACCAGAATAGTACTTTAGTCACCACACACACAAACAACACAAATGGAAAATATATAGACTACAGTATATGCCTTTAATTCACCTTTCTGGAAATCTATTTAAAAAATAAGAAAATTCTACAGGTGGCCAAACAAGGCTAATCGACGGAACTTTTTATTTACTTCGTAGCTCGTTTTCCAGTCACAACTCTTGTTAACCACTCACTAAAAGCATCATTCAGTCATTCAGAAACGAAGATGCCATTGTTGTTTTCGCTGTTGGCTATATTAGGTTTTACACCTCTCATTAACTTATCCAGGGGCCCCAGGCCAAAATACTTTCCAAACATGTTGTTTAGCTCTTCCTCCAAATTTGGACACAAAGAAAAATGCCCATCAACTAGTTAGCTTATGAGGACTTAGGCAGTGAAGCAGACTACCTAATATTTTAAGCCTTTTCACTTAGTAAACAGGGCAACCTTACCTACCTAGCAAGAACCACAAATTTTATACTTGAGTGGCTAAACTACATCAATTCTAAGTCTACACGTGTATTTGCACCTATCTAAGTCTTTGAAATTAAAATCCAACCCCTTTGCCCCCTCCCCACGGCCAGTTTTCTGAGTTTATAGGGACTATTTAAAATTGCATATTTTTATGCCAGGTGCTGTTATCTTCATACCTTCACGCTTTCGTGTTTCACTCTCAGACCATGACAAAATGGTCTTATTTGTCCAGGTTGGCTGGTTCGGAAAGGTGAATTATTTTGACGTCCAAAAACGAGGTACTTATAGTCAAGAAATACAAATTACATGACGTGACATGTAGTGGAACTCTCATAACACATCAATCTTTCCGACAACGCTTTTGGGGTGTGCTATCAAAAGTTTGTGTTATCCAGATTGCTTAGTTTAAGTGTAACCGGGTGGCAAGGTATATAGCATAGTATTCTTTGTCTTATATTCAAGGGAGGGAACGTGAGCTCAGTCTGATAATTTTTCAGATGCTATATATTATTTTAAGGAAGTGCGTCACTGGGGATTTTACCAAATTACTGTAAATGATCAATTTGAGAAGATGGGCCGATAAAACCTACGCCAGAAAATTTTTGTCCTTGTAGTGTAGTGGTAACACGTTCAGTCTTGCAAGCTGAGAGCCCGACAGGGACAGAAATTTTCTAGTGTAGGTTTTTTTCGGTATTTCTTCTCAAAATTGATCATTCACAATAATTTGGTAAAATCCCTGGTGACATACTTCCCTAAAATAATAAGTAACATCGAAAAAATTATCTGATTGAGCTCATATTCCTCCCCCCTAAAAGAATACTATAAAGTTACATAAGGAACAAAGCAGTCAGGGTTTAAAGGAGATTTTTTTTTCCATCTTAAAGAATATTCTGAATATTGAATTTTACTCCAAAAGAGATAGCCGCAACCGCTTTTTTTTTCATATGGGCTTGGAGTGAAGGAATGGCGTTGGTTGTGGAAAGGGTGAGGAGACACACTATGGCTGTAGCCATCCCTGCTAAAATTTGTGAAACTTTGTCGTTGTTATTGTTGTTTTTGTTGTTCTTGTTGCCCTTGTTGTTGTTCTTGTTGTCGTTGCTGTTGTTGTTGTTGTTATCGTGGTTGCTGTTGTTGTTGTTTTTGCTGCTGCTGCTGCTGCTGCTGCTGCTGCTGCTGCTGCTGCTGCTGTTGTTGTTGTTGTTGTTGTTGTCGTTGTTGGAATTTTTGATCAACCTTGAGTAATACAGAATGGAATAAAAATGAACCATAAGTTCACACATAGCTTGGTAATTGGTTATTATATTATGGCGTGACTTTTATCTTTTCTTTGAACCAGTCGAAGAGAATAGAAAGTGGTTGGAATGGTCATGTCATCACTCCAGCAGACCTTGCGAAGACGACCCTGTAGGACATAGTACCAAGAGGCTGAAGGATGGTGCAGACAGTAAAAGTGGACAGACTGTAACGTTTACATTGGTACATGTCACTGTTCATTACCTTCCCTTGTTACGTTCTCGCCTTGTCTCGCGGTTACCAGATTGGGTGAGTGGTCCGGTGTGACCTTGCTTCATGGACAGACGAATGAGTTAGGAATTTAGTGTGTTACGTTGACGCCTCAGTAACTGAAGTTAGCTAGGTAAATAATGAGCTGGAATTTACCGAAGAGGTCAGACGAGGATTTAGAAGCATAATGAATGGTTGCGTCTGTTGCTTACAGGTTCCAGGAGCCAATTTGGTCAAAAAAAAATATTGGACCAATAGAGTCGATAGTAGCAGAGTATAAAATCTGTCCCTTGGACAGATTGTGTAGAAATAATTGTATAACATGAAACCCCACCGCAAAAGTGGTGAAATTCAGTCGTGAATTTGTTAAAAAATAACTGTTGCTGGCAGTGTTTCCCAATGGCTTCAGAGAATTCCATTTCTGCAGGCCTGTGATCTGCAAAAGAAGGCCAAATTTTTTAACCCCTTTTCATCTAATTTAAATTTATGCAAAATCTAAATGAATGACCCCCACTGTAAACAGTAAATAATTTGAGCACATTGATTGCACCAGACCTGCAGACTAGCCTTGGTTTTCTCGAAAGGTTTATGTGGTTTGAGGAGAAATTTTTATTAAATGGCTCAAAAAGGCTTTCACAATTTGGCTCCTGAAGTTGCAGGAGCCAAATTAATTGTAAAAGCCATTTTGAGCCATTTTATAAAAAAAAATTCTCCTCGAACCATAGGAATGTTCCGAGATGACCAATTAGGCTTCTGCAACCTGAACCGCCAGGTGGAATATTCTTATCACGTTCGCCCGGACAGCGGCAGCTAACCCAAGCTTATTCTTCTACGATGCAAAACTGTCAAAGGATTTTTAACATGCGTAATGTGCAAACGGAACCTCTCAGCTTTTCATCCTAATCCAAGAAGACTAGATACCAGTTCTCCTACTCTGAAAGCCAGACGCAGTTGTTCTCAAAAGTACTTCTGTTATATATTTACGTCACACCTATTACCTACTGCTGCGACATAGACATTGGAGAACATGAGCATTAACGATGGGATCTCTTACCATAATAAGAATTACATTGTGCATCGATGCCGAATGCACCATTAACGTTCAACAAGCAGAGTTAATGTAATTTTTACGATGAGAAGAGATCTCATCGTTAATGCACGAGCTCTCTCTCTTTTCCACTTACAGCCACTGTAAATCGCCACCATCGATCAACACTTACAGTCGCTGCAAGTTGCTGACTCCGTTCTCATCACATCTTGGTTGAACTACGTCGTCTTTGTTGTAAGTGGCCCCGGGTGTGTAAAACTGATGTAGTAGTGCAGTGAAAAGATGTGGCAATAGGAATTTGATTAATGACGCACTGTCATTGCCAGTTTCACTTTTATTGTTATTATTTTTCCATAGATCTCCTTGCCTTACACCGATACGTCCATGTTTGCCGTGGAATTATATAAAAGACGACATGGATGTTCCTATAGGAAGTCTCTCCTCTCCTTCACGGTATGAACTGCAGCCTTAAGACAGCACGTCCAGAGCTGGCCAAGTTCACCAAAAAAAAATTCAGTTCAGATCAAGTTCAGTTCACTCCACTCAGGGAAATAAACCCTAAGATCAAGTCTAACTCAGTTCTATGAAAATTGAGCAGTTCCCTTTGCCTTTTGAAATCGACACTCGCTTCTGATTTTCGAAGTAGACGTGAACTGAAATAAGTTTAGGTAGAAAATTAAAGTTCAGCTTAAGCACCCAAAAAAAACTGCATTTCAAATCCCGATCAGTTCGTCCAAATTAGCCGGTAAGCTCAGATCAAGTTGAACATAGGCTTAGGAACTGCGTTCATATTATTATGATCTCAGTTCTACCCAACCCTGTACACGTCTTGACGCCGCACAGGAGTTCAGGCCCTTGGTGTGTGAGCGGTGTACGAGTGAAGTCCCCTCAATCAAAGCCCCAGGGCAATTATTTTGTCGGCGAAAACAAATTTAGTTAATCTGGCAATTTAAAGGGCCAGAAGGGAGTGGCGAGCAGAGAAGACGGAAAAGAAAAAGAACGGTCGTAGACTAGACTAGATGTGCACTGGCCGATGCAAAACTAAAGTAGTCGTGATCGAAGAAGGTGCACTTAGCGATCAACAGCGCGGCGTAAAATTTGCCAATACATTTTGCAGATGCTCGTGATGAGATTAAGAAAACTGCCGGGATGTGAAGCGCCTCACCGCCTTTAGAATTGCACCTTGTTACACGCCATTTCACATGGCTGTGTCTGAATGTGAAGAAATGGTTAGAATTATACACGTACTAGATCAACATCATCCAGACTCAGAGGCAGAGACTGCCGAGAGCTCTCTTCACCTCCATTTCCCCCTCCACCCCACCCCCCACACACACACACACTCACACACTCACACACACACACTGGCAGAAAAAAAAATACTGTTTCCCATTTTACAGGTATCAGTGAGGGTGCTCGCGAAAGAAAAGGTCAACCGACAAACAGAGTCAGTTTCCAAGAAAAAAGTAAACTATTAACTAAACGAATACTACATCGGAAAGACCAACAAGAATTTGGAAACTTAAGGATAAACATCGCATCTGAATTTTCGGAACAACCAGCAAAGCATAGCTGTGAATGCTGAGTCTTTGGGTCTAAGTTTAATGGAAATGTTAAGTTTGATTTCAAAATATGAAAATCACAATCTGGATATTCCATCCATATTACCCAATAGTCATTAAGATCTGAAAACTGGTCCGATAAATGTGAGCAATACCGACATAAGGGTATATTGTTTCTGAATGATGATATTTCTTTATTATGTTTTTTCCTAGGAAAAAGAGGCAACTGATTTTTTTAAACAAAAAAATGAAGTCTCTGATAACGAGTGTCATTTCGCATAACTTTTAATATTGAGGTCGCAGACATTATTTTACAACTAACTTTTGTAACTTTCTTACAGACCGGTAATGTACAAGCTTTATTTTGATCGACTGTAAGGATTCTAACGTAAGTTAATTTCAAAGATTGTTTAACTTACGGCCACTAACTGCGCAAGCTCTCCACTAATTAATGGTGATCAGCAAGGACAGCGTAAAAAACTGGCGTCTAAACTCTCAGTTATATGGTGACAGCGGTGCACAGCTTTGATCTGGTTTTTATATCACAATGTTTGAATTAAAGAAATGAAAGACACAGGCTAACATTTCTCACAAACCAGGAGAATGCCACATACTTTGATTCAGAATAATAGTTCAGAGAAATCTCAATATAAAGTACTCTTTTAATAAGTATGCTNGGGGAGGGGGTGGAGGGAGTCGGGGTGACTTTTTTTCCCTAGGTCTCTTTTGCCTCACCTTTTGAATTATTGAGTTACCCCTTTATCACGCCACTGTGTAAACTGCATTTTGAGATATGCGAAATCGATTATTCGACCTTTCAAAACAAGCAGCAGATGCACAGATTCGCACGTGCGGTTAAAAAAAAACTGTACATAATTTTTTGTCCACGAAAACAAGTTTTGGGATTCGTAAAAAATCTGTTAACTTAAAAAAAAAACCAACTCATTTCAAAGGGACGCTTTTACTGTATCACATAATCCAATACTTGTGTATATGTTATTGATTAACATTACAATTTGTCTTCTGAGAGCTTGCACATTAACGATGGGAACTCTTACAAGGTAAAGGTACTCTTACAAGGTAAAGGAACTCTTACATGGTAAGAATTACATAAGTGCGTTGGTGCTGAATGCACCCTTAGTAGCGTTCAACATGCAGAGTTAATGTAACTGTTATGATTGTAAGAGATCTCATCGTTAATGCTCAAACTGTCGTTTGTCCAGTTTGTATTTGGTCAGTTAGGTGCAGCAAAACATTTGAGAACAATTGATTTTAACCAATTGCTTTTCCCTCTTACACGAGGAATGTAGTTGGAAATTGTCCACTGTGCATAGCAAAACAACAGGCTCTTGAGATCAAGATTTCTCCGTCACATAAACTTTGAAGTTCTTTACTTTCAAACACTGTAAGTTTAGGTTTTTATCTGATCTGGCATTTCAGTTTTCTCCACCAGACTTTTTCATTACTGAGGTATTCCAGCACTTCCCGGGAATAGAGAAAGGAAAGGCAACAGTAAATTTATGTTACATCTATGTGCTTTCATATTATCCTTCATAAAACAAACCCACTATAATCAGACCTATCAAGAAATTTGGCCTTACAACGCCAGCTTGGCAAACCTTCCCTGCAAACTTCACAGGTTTACCCGGCCAATATGTAACATGCGTGCGCAGCTAGCAGCAACCCCCCCCCCCTTTCCCCCCCAAAAAAAANCCTTTCCCCCCCAAAAAAAATCACAGCCGTGGGGGGAGAGGGGGGGTGGGTTCCCAAGGCTTGTTTAAGACAAACCAATTTTAAACAAATACTTCAAGGTCACCCAGTCTAACAAACCTGAAAAAGGACCACCTCTGGGACAAAAGAAACTTGCTTTATAAAATTTCATGTACTTCTGGGAAGAAATAGTCGTGGATAGACTTTTCAGAAACCGAGGGTTTGTTTGTTTGTTTGTTTGTTTGTTTGTTTGCTTTATTTTAATATATTATTATTTTAATGAGTTTTTAATAGACGTTATCCGGAAATCCGATTGCGGGGGGTAACTCCTGAAAGTTCACACTTAAAGGAGTTATGTCCCCTTTCCTGGACCCACTCGACAATACCACGAGTTGTACACAATGTGAGGAAAGCGTGTTGCAGAAAGGGTACCTAGCGCATAGACAGACTGGTGAACGTGACATACGGACCTGTTTATACAATTTTACACGCCATTAACTTATTGACCGCTCGGCCTATTCGCATAATTTTTAGCAAGCTCAATCATTTCCATTGATATCAGTAACAGTACATTCCAATACGTAAAACACTGTAGGCTTACAGCTCGATGCATAAACGTAATCACATTGTACATCAAAATTAGGCCCAACATTTGTGCAGAGTGCAGATCTGTAAAGATATTTAATATACGTGAGAAATTTGAAAAGTAAAATTGTATCGAACGAAGGCCAAAAAGGGTGTATTCTGCGATACTAGACTAAGTCTAGGCCTAGTCTAGCACAAATGGTCGTTCGATGCATGTGTTTGGTTTTTTTTTTTGGTGTGGGAAGGGGGAACGATGGAGGCACATTAGACACAGACGCATGAAGAAATATGGAAAATATAGAACCTTATAACCCTTTCCACAAAGACACTTTTTTTCTCTTATTCAGTATGAATCAAATCATAAATAACGGTTATGGCGTGTCTGTTGTGTTGGGAGGAACACCCAGTAAACATTCTGAAATGCCTAATCCTCGAACAAAAATTAAATCGCTACACACTGTACTTTTCAAAATCACTGAAGCTTGTAAATGGCAATATTCTGACCAACCAATTAAATGTTTAATCATAGATTAAGAGTTATCGTAAACTCTTGAAAAGCCTAATCCTAGAATAAAAAAATTAAATCATTACACACCGTACTTTTCAAAATCACTTAAACTTGTAAATGGCAATATTCTGACACGCCGATAAAATGTTTAATCATAGATTAAGAGTTATCGTAAACTCTTTAAAAGCCTAATCCTAGAAGAAAAAAAATTAAATCATTACACACCGTACTTTTCCAATCATTGAAACTTGTAAATGGCAATATTCTGACACACCGATAAAATGTTTAATCGTTAAGCATAGATTAAGAGTTATTGTAAACTCTTGAAATGCCTAATCCTCGAACAAAAATTAAATCGCTACACACCGTGCTTTTTAAAATCACTGAAGCTTGTAAATGGCAATATTCTGACACACCGATTAAATGTTTAATCATAGATTAAGAGTTATCGTAAACTCTTGAAAAGCCTAATCCTAGACAAAAAAATTAAATCGTTACACACCGTACTTTTCAAAATCACTTAAACTTGTAAATATTCTGACACACCGATAAAATGTATCCCATAGATTAAGAGTTATCGTAAACTTTTGAAATGCCTAGTCTTTAAAAAAAAATAAATTAAATTGTTACACACCATACTTTGAAACTTGGAAATGGCAACATTCTGACACCGATAAAATTTTAATCACAGATTAAGAGTTTTCGTAAACTCTTGAAATGTCTAATCCTAGAAATAAAAATTTAAATCATGACACACCGTACTTTACAAAATCTGTGAAAGTTGGAAATGACAACATTCTGTAGTGACACACCGATAAAAGTTTTAATCACAGATTAAGAATTATCGTAAACTCTTTAAAAGCCTAATCCTAGAAATAAAAATTTAAATCATGACACACCGTACTTTACCAAATCTTTGAAAGATGGACATGACAACATTCTGGCACATCGATAAAATGTTATCACACAGATCTAGAGTTATTGTAAACTGTTGAAACGCCGAATCCTTGAACAAAACTTTTAACTCGTGACAAAACTTCAAAAGTGTCCAGGTCTAGACCTACCTGATATCTTTCATATATTATAAGGTCCAATATTTCAGAAATTGTAAAATCTGAAGAATCAGTGGTATGATGAAGTATATGTGTAATTGTGTTTTCTGACTGAATCTAGCCTAGACACTAGTCCTTTCATCGTCGTCTATCAAGCTCACAGAGAACTCTTTTTAGATCGCCATTTTAAGCATCAAACGTGTTCGATGTTATCACTGGAAGACCAGGAACATAAAAAATATTCAGATTGATGCAGTCTAATCATATATACCAGTTCTGAGACACAAAACACAATGACAACATTCAGCAGAAAACAAACAAAACCCAAAACGCAGGGACGATGAAGATGGAAATGAGAATGTATTCAAGTTTCGAAACAGGGATTTTGATCAGCTGGAACTGTGATTACACCGGACCCTTCATACGAATTTCACGTCAAAAACCAAACTATTTTCTCTTAGTACAATGAAAACAGATTCGGTATACTATGCATTATTGTTAAGAGCAGTACGGGAAGATATGCCGGTATCGCAGACTCGGCCAACTTTATCACAGTAAACGGCGGTCCAAGTTCAAAACGCTCGACGTTGAGTCGAAAAAGAACGATTCAGTAAACAAAAATGACCGACTTCTAAAGGGCGTGGGCTCGGAAAAGGCGGCATAACTCTAAAGGAGTCAAATTTTCAGGTGTATTATTTCCCTTGAGCGATTTCCGAAGTACGCCTATTTTAAAGGAGTTTATATATGACTTCCTTGTTTGGGTCATGTTTTGAAACAAGAAAGTACAGTATGATCAGTGAGTCACACGCAGCGTGACCGTACATGCTTTGTGAATTGGTCCCGTACACGCTTTGTGAATTGGTCGTACACGCTTTGTGAATTGGTCCTATTGGTCCTATTAGTCCTATAAATTGAACACGTAAGGTCTAGGGCTATGTGGATTCGAGTCCCGGGCCGTGTAGTTGACATTATGGTGTTCATGGGAAGACACTTTACTTCTATTTGCCCTTTCGACTCAGATGTGAATGAGTATCCCGCTTTCGAGCCAGGGGGAACCAGAGCTCTGCTCTGCTGTGACTTAACAGTTACTGTGTTATAGATTTGTCTTGTGATACTGTAGAGGTATTTTGTTTGAATGTGTGTATGCATGTATGTATGTATGTATGTATGTATGTATGTATGTATGTATGTATGTATGTATGTATGTACGATCATGTACGATCTGCAACCATCCTCATGATACTAACTCACACATTCTTAACGGGTGCCAGAAATTCAAGGGTATGTACACCGAACGCCACGACAGGATAGTCAAGCACATCTACGACATCCTGTTACGTAAGCACGGAAATGACAATAACTGCACCATCACAACCAACAAACGAATAGTCATCAACAGCAACAAGAACAACTTTCCTGACAAACCGGACATATGCATTAGAGACAATCGAACAAGGAAAGCGTTCGTGGTAGAAGTATCAACACCATTTGATACCTTCATTGACATCTGTTACCATGAAAAATTCGTTAAGTACACCCAGCTCAACGACGCCCTTAACGACCAGGGGTATAACACAAAGACCATCATTATTATCATAGGGTCCCTAGGAACTGTGCACAGGAGAGCTGAATCTGGACTGAAGATGCTTGGACTGTCCAACTCTGAGGCATCGGCCTGTTGCAAATACATCAGCATCAGTGCAGTTATAGGCTCGTACAGAGTTTGGAAAAGACGATTGACAGTTAAGCCAGCTGGCAATATCGAGTAGTACGTGTACATACAATTCCGGATCGATTCGGTTTGTAAATCGAACATGTACTCAATAAAGTTCTTGAGATATGTATGTATGTATGTATGTATGTATGTATGTATGTATGTATGGATGGATGAATGAATGAATGAATGAATGAATGAATGAATGAATGAATGAATGAATGAGATGGAATGTTTAACATTACAAGGTATTATACAAAGTATTTCCTTGAGGGAAAACAAAGTTGATTAACATTTATATCTTTTTTTATGTTATTTATGTTATGTCCGTTCTGTCTTCCTGTTATTGGGACGAATCACACTCCACACAGTCCACAATGAAACGACACAACTTTGTACAACGTCCAGCGGTGGGAATATAAGAAACAAATATTATTATTTTATACTAATATTTTTTACGTAACGCTATATGCTGGAACCAGTGAATTTCACCCTAAATGTCAAACCACCAAGACGTAGTATGTTTTGTCATGCATATATTCATCATTATTTGTTGTTCATTTATTTACGCTTCATCAGATTAGATCTAGATTTATTTCAACAGTTCTGTAATTTGATATATTGACCATATGGCTAAGCTTGAAGACGAAGACAAAGACAAAGAAGAAAAGGAAAAAAAAGAAGAGAAAAAAATGTGGGTTTCCGGACAGCTGCATGATCAAAACTAATTTCTTATCGCATAGTAATGGAATTTATGCATAACTTCCTTGTTTGGGTCATCTTGACTTTATAACACGGAAGTATCATCGATGTGTACAGGATGAGTAGAGGTGTAGCGCTAAGGACGGGGACGAGGATAATATGGTGTCTCAAAATAAATAAAAAACAACAAAACACGGAGACTAGAATTAAAGAAAAATGACGAGACAAAGTTGTATCATTTTTCTTTTTTGGCTCAGACGGTGTGTGAACATTATGCACTCCGGTAATTGTGCCAAATACCTAAACACATACATAACGATATAAACAAATAGATAAATAAATGGAAAAAGAAAGAAATGAGACAGTTACGCTATTATCTAAAGTTCAATACACCTAACAATGAATAAATAAATAAATAAATAAATAAACCAAGTAAATAAGTGAGCAAATATGTAATTGAATAAACAGATGGGTACATAAATAAATAAAATAACTAAACAAATAAATATCCCAAGTACATAAATAAATAAATAAATAAATAAATAAATGAATAAATAAATAAATAAATAAATAAATAAATAAATAAACTAACTAAGAAATAAACATATTTAATTAAATAAATAGATAAATAAATAAATAAATAAATAAATAAATAAACTAACTAAATAATAAACATATTTAAATAAATAAATAGATAAATAAATAAATAAATAAATAAATAAATAAATAAGTGCCATCTTCAATTTTCGTAATTAGAGTTTTTACAAGACTGACAGTTGAGATATAAGACGTGCAAATAAAGGCAAGTGAAAAGACGCCTGAGGGCCAGACACAGGAAAAGAAACAGAGGAACTGAGAGACGCCATTTCAGCTACAGGTAGTCCCAAATTATTCCTTTGCCTTACATCTACTAGAGCACGCTCCCGCCTTCACAGCTGCGCACGCGCCTTTGGCGCCAATAAGGCCCTCTTATCCCAAACAACATTCGTAGATCCCTTGACGACTCATGAAGGTAGTGTGATCGGTGACCCAATTTACTGACGCCTACTTGAGTCACTTGGTTTGGTAGCTCATGATTGTAAAATAAATTCCTTTCAGTTGAGGAAAGTGCTAAAGGTTCTTCTTCTTCTTCTTTTTCTTCTTCTTCTTCTTCTTCTTCTTTTTCTTCTTAGATTGCTTATATAAGAAGGGGTAGTCTGGTTCCACAGTATAATTTTGTAGTTATGATTGCCACTTGATGGAGAGGACATGAATTCCGCCCTAAATGGCGGCGATATGATGAAATTAGTTTTGCATGGTCTAGACTCCATTGGCAAGTACTCGGAAGCCTTTTATTGCAGAGGATGAAACAACACAGAAGCCTTAGAGAAGAGAGAGATACGGTCTACCCTGGTTAATCGTAATCCTCTTTAATGACCATGTGATTGTACAATGCAGATCTCTTACATCCTCAAAGTAATAATAGGAATACCCGCCCAGGACTACTAATAGTTGCGTTGCTGTTCTTCTGCTTGAAATGCTTCAAATTTACACTGGAAACATTACATCAGTAAGGAGACGATTTTAGACCAAGCCTTGAATATAAAAGTACAAAATTTTACACCTAGTGCTATGCGGTCATATTTTCTTCGTAATAATATTATATTCGTGACATTTTCTCTGATATTTTCAATTACGTCCCAGTTGCCTGATTGCACCATTTAAACACAGATTTTGCTTGGAGACAAGACGTTCTAAATTTCTATTTCAATCTGTCAATGTGGTAAGTAGCCTATTATTCAGATGTAGATTTAGATGTAGACATCTTTCAAAACAATTATTTTACAAGTTGTGGTTTAAGCAACCAGCTCACGGCGTTTTTATACCAGTTATCTGTGCACTGTACAGCTGCATGCTTCATTTCCTACAGTTGCATGCTTCATTACCAGTTATCGACAATTGATGGGATTGGCAGCTCCAATTTTTGGGTCAGTCTTATCTGCCTTTGAGACAGTTTTTAATGAATAATGCAGTTTGTTTTTCTAACCTAATGTTGTTGTTTTACCCCATGTCCATTCTACATGTAAGCGATCTAAGAAGTATTTAATACGTTTAACAGCTGCTTGCAAATATTTGGAAATATTGCTTAAGATTTACACCTCTAGGCAAAATGTGAAGCGGTCGAATACGAATGGCAAAGAGTTATTACTGAAAAGTGCGAAACGCATCTTTGTCCTAGTGGAACGAATTATACTTGAATTCATTAGGCTATATTTTCATTTGCTCACAATAATTATTCCATTCTGCCTACAGCCAGTTCTAGGCACTTCTAACAGTACACGACTGTTGAGCTCATTAAGGTTTATTTTAAACTGTGTCTGGACGGTGTTCTTCTGCTTGCAAATTACCTCAATTTTCTGCTGTCGCTTGCATTTAGAAATTTGAAAACACACACACACACACACACACACACACACACATACACGCACGCACGCACGCACACACACACACACACACACACACACACACACACACACACACACACATTTCTCAGTTATAATGACAAGATGTGCGTTTTAATGGACAAAATATGCGGATCCTTCTCCACATTTTTTTAAAACTATAAGACTTTGTAAAAATCACTACCTCTAACTGCCCCATTTTCGAGACAGCACTCGCCACCTCAGAAAAAGGATTTGAGACTAGGGGGTAGGAGGCGAGAGCGGAGACATTGATGCACTGACTCCAGCTGCAGAGAAAACTGTCTTGGTACTAGTTTCTTAATCACTTTCATTAACTATGAAAAACACTGGCTACCCTCAGTTCTTATGCCTGCGCAATTAACCTAACATTGCAAGCCACAACTCCAGCAATCATTACTTCCCCTTTCCACATTTCCATTGTCAGAGGAATATGACTGGTTGATAAAGTTCCTACATTGGCTTTGATTGGCTGATTCATTATAAGGTTTCCTACACTGGCTTTACTTTAATTGGCTGATGCATCTTTTAGTTTCGGGTGCGAGATTTGATGATGCAGTCACACTAGCATTTTGCTTAGATATGGAAAACGATTTTCTTAGAAGTTCTGTCTTGTTACTGTATGAATTTCACATGCAGGGAATCACTGTAATTCTATGATTTCAAGATTTGGGTAGACCTCAACATTAAGTATACTTTATTAAACTGCACTTTAATACAAAGGAAAATAAATATTTTGGTTATCTTCCTTATAATTCATCATTGTGAAAAATACCCCTGTGTTGTAGGATGTTTTTGACCTAAAGAAAGCAATATATTGCAATTAGCAACCTTGTTGTTGTTTTTTTTTTCCGATCTCGACATAATCATAGAATACTGACAGCTGATAATAGCACAATGACACCCGGAAACGTCATAATCCTTTTTCAATATTCTGTAACAATGTCTTTAATGGTAGGACAAAGCTATACTTTGCATATTCCAATATGTTTTCTATATATTTGTGGATGCACTTTCATAAAACCCTCTGGGGTAACTATTTCAGGAGCCTTAAATTTGTCTGTGGCTTTGGGGCTGATTGGGTCTAAATCAGGCAATGTGCAACGTCTTTGTCATGCTTTAGCTCCAATACCCTTAAGGAGAGACGGGTACTCTTTCGACACCTAAACAGTTTCATATGGGCCTGTCTATTTCCGCCACTGCTGTGGAGCTTTCAGTCAAGTTTGGAATGAAAGGACAGATATTAATGCGCTCAGTGATTTAATCACTACAAAATAATGGATATTTGTTTGCTGAACTATATTTGTCTGTGGGGATAAAAATAGTTTTTAGCTTTAATACTGCTGTTTCTGCAACTTCCTGTGGACTATTTCGGCACACTCACTGAAAGATTTACGCTATTTTTAGAACATAAAACGGCGTTGAGAATAAACAAGCTCTTCTCTGTTCTATACTATTGTATGCTAATGCTAACTTTGCTCGCTTGGAGTAACAACAGGAAACATCACTGATGCTTCGAGGATTTCCAGTAGCTTCTCTCTGCGCGCAAAGTAGGCAACATTTAGCATACGGTCCTAGCTGTCTGTGACGTAGCTGTTAGTTGAAGAAGCTTGATTAACTGTAAGAAAATGGGTTCAAAGTTTTAAAGTCGTTGAAAGAGTTAACAGTATCGATATGGCACCCGCCTATCCGTTGGTACGAAATCGGAGATCTCGAAACCATCGACTGAATTTCCACGCTTCGAGCTTATGAGATCCTAGTGTTTGTGTCTGTTGGTGTAAACCGTTGTGTTAGTGAAGTTGTTATTAAAATTTTAGTATGAAAATGGTTAAATAGAAAAGAAAAAAATAGCTTTCATTGACCTCATAAAACAGTGAAGCACTTCTTTTTCAGCTGCCTCTCTCTGAATGATCGGCAACAGAAGTACCTCCCGCCTATCTCAAGCGCATAGGCTGCTGGATTGAACAAGTAAACAGTAAAGTTACTGACCACATAAGAAACTTTCATTTGCAATGGCATAGAGTGTCATTCATCCCATTGATAACACATGCGCATACTCTATAACAATATTAAATACCCAATATGCAAGAATTATTTGAAACGACTGGGTCCCATCTATTTATGTCCTTTCTCAATAGTATTGTAAACGAATGGCAATTATAATGTCATCAAGAAATATGAACATTTTCGTCAGATCTATCTAGGCAATGACACGAACTTATTGTGATTTGAGTGCTTTTATGACGTGAAATTTTACTGAGCTATAGAGCACAATGTTTCTAGCGTCTAAATCTCTAACAATAATAGCCCCATAAGGAAAAACATTATGGCATTTAGGGTGGGAAATCGGACTCTAGACTAGTTTTCTTGGATAAGGACAAAAAAAAAAAAAAGGATGCCCTTTGTGTAGTTTGCGCACATTAAAAATGCCTTGATAGTTTTAAAAGCGTAGGCGAGTAGACCTAGTGGCTGCTCTCCGGGCAAATTTGATGGGAAAAATATACATCCACTAGTTTTCTGTCAGACTATACTCAGCCGAGTATAGCAAAATTATGCCGAGGTGAGGCAAAAAACGCACACACAATAAACAAACAAAAAACAGACAAAGAAAAAAGTATAATCTCACGGCCTTAATCTCATCTACGTAAATTCCTTACCTATTTGTTGTAAAGTTCTTGTCCATTGTTCAATTTTGCATAAAAGTCGTACTTTAAGAAGTCACATACCCAGCAAAATAACTAAAAAATCAGTTGCATTTTAGTCCTTTATATAACCCACCCTTCTGGAAAGTAAATAAAAATATGAAAAGATAAATAAATAAATAATGTTAGTCATCAGTCATCAGTTTGTCATAAAAACAATTTCTGGTTCCCTCCCCTCTCTCTCTCTCTCTCTCTCTCTCTCTCTCTCTCTCTCTCTCTCAGGCACACACACGCATCCCTCTCTGCCTTCTTTTCTTTTCTTTTCCTTTCTTTGGAGCCCTTAACCTGCCCTTCCCCTCCTCTGTGGTGCTAATTACGACCCTGCAAATACTTTCCGAATGGAATTTCTGACCTGATCCTTTAAAGTTCCATTTGGTGAGTTTCTCTGTACTTTATATTATTGTGGAGAGGCGACTGTGTGTAACAAAAGAGAAGTAGACATGAGAACGAGAAGAGCAAGGGAACGAACCCTGTCCTCTGTGGAAAATTTAGGTTACAGACCTGTAATGGGATTGGGCCCTTTTTTCCTCTATGGGCTATATTAACATTTGGAGCTGCCCTCTGAACCCAAAGTTTTAACTTTCACCCAGACCCATACCAGATTGAAGATCATTATGTGGCCCAAATTTTAAGACTTACCCAACCCTAGCAAGCCCATTGAAATTTTGAGCTTGGTTGCTATTTGTAAACAGACCCTACATTTTTCACTGGTCAATGCCAAACCCCTCCTCTTCCGCCTGAGCACACCCT
>JAWQUT010000109.1:1220020-1239922 GCA_033807755.1 Ellobium chinense
AGGATTGGACCCTTTTTTCCTCTATGGGCTATATTAACATTTTGAGCTACCCTCTGAACCCAAAGTTTTAGCTTTCACCCGGACCCATACCAGATTGAAGCTCATTATGTGGCCCAAATTTTAAGACTTACCCAACCCTAGCAAGCCCATTGAAATTTTGAGCTTGGTTGCTATTTGTTAATAGAGCCTATATTTTTCACTGGTCAACGCCAAACCCCTCCTCTTCCGCCTGAGCACACCCTTGACCTGGCAGTTCCAGCCCAGGGCTAAATAGTGCCTGATAAAATAAAGTAAAATGGACACAGTTTCCCATGATATCAAAATTTCCACCCTTGAGCCTTTATTACTGGAAGCAGGGCATGCCAAAAGAGGGAAAAGGGGAGATGAAATGTAGGACCCAAAAGTGAAAGTACAATTACAGGCCTGTAACCTTTAGAGCGGGTTTTGTCAATGCGTAACAACCTGCAAGAGTGCTCTGCCCTTTCGGTAACTGCGGAAACAGGAAGCGTCTGGGACTACTTCCTGAAACTAGTGGTGGGCGATTACCTAGAATATGCCGATACCTCTGCAAGCAGTACGTAATATCAGAATTAATACTTTGACTTGTCTTTAACCCTACTCAAATTCTTCTTTTTATTTATAAAGATTTCTTGCTTTTTTTTTTTTCCTGATGTTCCAAATATGGCACTGCACAGAACCTGAAGAATGTGTCTTCGTGAATCTGATCTGAGCCACACAAAAAAAAATTTTCCAAATTATTATGTCCGGGCGAATAGCCCAGCTATGACAGTGAGCGCCATTTCTTGTCTTAAGCTGTCAACTTCTCTAAATAGCAGTTCCTCAGGAGCCTGAAAAAAAGTTGTGATTACCCAGTGATTTTGACATAAAATGGAGCATTTTCTTACGTGGAAAGTGTTGCGAATAAGCCGAAGCTGCGATTATCCTGACTGCAGTTAATGCGATTGTATGTACATGACGGTACTATTCATATATAGAGTAGGCCACTCAAATAGGTAATACGGTAGACTAACTGAAAATCATTCAACTAAGTCTGGCATGTCTGAGAATAATATGATTCTTACATTAGTCTAAATTATAACAAAGAAAAAAGGCTGTGTTCAATTCTGACGGTACTCGAGTTCTCTTATACCAGTAAAAGCTTCAGCGTCTTGAATATTCGATATCAAGACCAGCCCACAAGTAGCTCACAGTCAGTATTTATCTAAGATAGTGAGCAGACCACTCCTCTCCTTCGGTAACCAAGGAAAAGAGGAAGTGGGACCGACGAGCATATTGAATGTCCTGAAGCTGTTTCCAGATACATGAGATGTGTTTTATTATGAGGATATTGAAACGGCAAACTAGTCACGTCTCAAAAAAAAAATGATCACGCCTAGGTATAAACAACAGCTTCTCCGCTGAAGAACAGTGTCGCCGAATGGTTTCTGTGCTAAACTCCAGATCAACAGGAAGTGGGGTCGATACCCTTCCATCGTCTTGATCATGTCATGTTGTTACAGAGCTGCCTTTGTTTGGTACCTGCGGCTTCGCGAAAGGGGCCGTCCCTAACAAAGGAATATCTGAATCTATTGGGTGATGCATCTTGTACTTTCGGACCCGAGATTTGATAACGCAATCACACTTCTATTTTGCCTAAATTCGTTGTGAGCTTCTTTGAAGTTGAAACACTAAGAACAGTCTATTGTCAAATGCCATGCAATAATACATGACATGTATTAATAGTGATAAAGGTGATTTCATATCAATGTAAAAACACTGAAAAACTGCAAATTCTATTTGTCTTCGGTTTGTCCATACATCTGAGCGGATGCAATTAATCGAAGTCGAGTCTATAAAATGTACCCTCTATTATAGAGATCGTGTACTCGTAAAAGGAAGTGCAAAGGACGGTGAGTGCATAAACCAACAATGGTATGTTTTCGAACTGAAAATTAAAGGCCCGCCCGTGGTATTAGAAGAAGAGGATAGGTAGGGTGGCCTTTTGGTGGAACACTTCGCTAATTGCATTCAGTCGCATGGTTCTCATTGGAGCGGTTGTTTTGGGGTTTTTTTGTGGTTTGTTAGAGGTTTTATTTGTTATTTTCAGAATTTGTCAAATAAAACATTTCATAATGCACAGAAACTTTTCAGATAGCTAGTTCACTTTTCCTCTGAATATTATGGTGAACAAAATTGATTTTAGAAAGTCTAATTTTGAAAACAAAAATACTCAAGACCCAAGACATCATGTCACAAAGACATGTGAGGATCCAAAAGTGGTCACAAAATAACCAATAATGAAACAAATCCAGCTGAGTCGAGACAGTATCCACTTGTAGGCGAGGCTTGCCTTCCGAATAAATGATCGGACAGCGCAGCTTTAAAAGCACAATTTGGGACGCACGGCACAGCAAATACAGTAAAACTTTACCGGCTCCGATGTCGGTCGGAACTGGCTTGATGAACTTTGTAGCTGGCATTCACACCAGGGATAACTTTGTCAAGGTTTTTTTGGGGTGATCTCTTAAATTGTTTTTATCTTTTCATATTGAAAAACTGGACAAGTAATTTGAACGTAAATTTAACTTACTTTAATATTCATGGAAGCAAAATCCCCAAGACACTGGTCCATCTCGAAGAACAGCGCTCAGGGTGGCTGTAACAAGATGGGAGAAGATGAACTTGTCAATTACCAGAATGCACAATTCTAAAGAGAAGCTAAACCGAGAGTCCCTTGCACCGCTCCATCTTCCGGCAGACGCCATAATACATCACCCTGCAGTGTTACTGACAGCCTCGAGCGGTTGTACGGCTCTTTAGAAGTGCTGGACGTAATCGGTAGATTAATTTACTCGATTACTGTCAATGATTTAATTCTTAAGTAACCGATTACTTTAAAGCGAACCAAATATGATTTGAATGCAAAGATAATTACATACAGCTCTTACCCTATCAAGTCTTCTGGAAATAAATAGATTTAACTTTTTTTCTGTCCGTTCATGCCCCAATCTTGCCGCTGTGGCCATTGCCTCTAGTTTTTTATTTAGCTAAAATTTATGTTTATATGTGAACCCAAACAAGGACTAATTAATGCAATGTTATTCAATGGGCAAATAAGACCTTTTTGTGGATCTGATGGTTTGACGTGTCATCACTGTGGGGACAAAATATAACTGATGATGACAAAAATAAATCTTGAACTAAAAAAAAGAATAGAGGAAACACAGAAAAGGGAAACCTGTGAGAGAACAACATGTCCTTTTCACATCCTGCAACCAAAAGCAAACACTACAAAACAGAACAAAACAGAACGAAATGATGTAAATCGAAACGAAACGAAAACGAAACAAAACCTTACAATTTCACTAGCAAGACGGAGCATCCTCAACGTGCCGTCATGTAATTCAGTCACCAGTCTATCGTAACTCAATTACCTGTCGCTGAAGTAGCCGATTGCTACAAAAACTCGCTATATCGCTTAGCACAACTATTCAGGCAGACTGTTCATTTGGAAAGGAGAAAGACGTCAGGCGAACTTGTCAGGATGAACAGCTCAATTATCAAAGTAATCTTTCTTTCTCAGGGAAGCTACTGTTTTTGTTTAGCTTTAGAATTTCGCAAATTAAAAGAATGCTTGCCACTGAGTTTAAAGCCATTTACAAACCTCCGTATAATAAGAATTTCTAATAATGCAAATAAAAAATATTTACCAATTTTTGGGGTGTACTGGTGTTATTAGTGTGCACATTCTGAAAGAATAAGAGTGAACTGGTGCATGTAGATTCATTCATAATAACGAGGTAAAACTCCAGGTACTACTTATAGTCGCGCTTTTTAAAAAATGGTTCTAGTAATTCCTTGATGGAGAATATATTTTTTGGGGTTGCATAGGAGTCTCCAAATAGGAGATACCGCTTTAGAGGGCAAAAAATACATACCACCAAATAACCAGCCAGCCTAACCGAAGTTTCAAGATCGAGGTTGGTAATAGTTTCGTATAGTATAATCTGTTGGTAAGAGAGAGTTAAGCACTCCTGCATGTTCACCATAGCTAGAGGCGCACAGGGGAAAGAAACATTCTCTAAATCTTTATTTTCAGAGACAGAGGGCATGGCCTTATCTTCATCTGCATACTCACCGGAAGCTACCAACACTGAAGCAATTTCATCAGTTTCACGTGTTAGTGGGAGAACATAAAGGCGGCCGATTTATGTCACCTAACCACTAAGCGCCGTAAGCTATAAGAATCAATCTATACAATTTCTACAACCACACAGAGACACGGCCTACTCTCTGCGCCGATCTGTGGGATCGGTGGCAGCTTATTTTTTAGGAATTGATTCCTACTCACCGACAGCCGCTGCTCGGAGTGCCCCGTCAGTGGGCCGTCACCGGATGTGTGACGTTATAGGGCTGGACTGGGGACTTTTTCAACTGAGAGAAGTGTGCTGAAAATATGTGTCCTTTATGTTCTACCCTCGGAAAGATCGGCGCAGAGTGAGTATGTCACCGGTACGCCGAAACATATTCGGTGGCCTCTCTGTGCGGGGCCTTACTTCTGCACAGTACATTCGGCGTGTTTATATAACATGTTAAATGAATCCATGTGACCAGTGATCTGATAATACTTACTAGCCATATGGTGTGTGACTCAAATATGAGAGTGTCTTTTAACTTTAAGATTAAGCAACTGAGAAGAAAAAGAATTTCTACTGTCATTTTGTTAAAATGCAATATGAAGCCGTTCATTAAAATTGACGTTTGTTTTTACAGGACCTTCTGTTGGTGTTTCCTGATAATTTCCATTTTTGTTTTCATCCTCTGTGTTTTCCCCAGAGTTAAGTGAGACAAATAAAGAGACATTCAAAACATTTGTACTTGACCTATGGAAAGAACATATATGAGTGAGTCTAAATTTGTGACAAACTTAGTTGCGGCCGCAACAGACGTACTAGGGTTTACCCTATTACAAGCAAGATTGCCCTGAATTTACTACTTCTCCTCCCTTCCTCTTCCCTCCCCCCCCCCCCCCCNCTCCCCAACCATACCACCCGTTTGTCGACACCGACAGTATAAGATACATGCATTTCCGTGCGTTGCTGCAAAACACTATAATGTGAAAAAAGTGCACTCGTTTAAAACCTGTCATGAGGACTTTTCTTTCATTCGCCACATTATTTGGAAGCAAAAAAAAAAAAATGTTAATGAAAGTAGATTGCCTAAAATTCTTCCTTTCTTCTCTGGAGAGATAACACATAAATTTGCTTTGGCTAAACTGTAATTCAAAGTGTAGGCGTTCTCAAGATGAGAGAGGAACAGAATGAGTGATTAGTGAATTACATCTGTCCTCGCTGACACACCATATTTCACATGGAAGTTAAAAAAAAAAAAAAACGGCAACATGTGCAACAGTTCAAGTGGGTCACGCGAAAGATGACTTGAATCCTTTGCACTCGGAACAAACTTCCCTGTGCTCAATATTCCAATCAGGATCCAACGAAGATTTCTGAAGTTAGTTCTTCCAGTGTGATGTGATTCAAGAAGCGTGAAGATACATCAAACCTCAAAAAATTGTTATGTTGCTAAGTATTTGCTCTCGTTTCGGAAATTACCGTCTGAAGTGGCAAAATATTCCGAACAAACTGATGCCAAAAATACACTTCACCTCATTCGTTATACATTGGACATGGACAAAAGATGCGCACGCAAACTTGTACGACATATATAACAGCCATTAAAATTGCGTAAACAGGGCCAAATGTTTCCACACTCGACCAGGTGTCTTTTTTTCTCTCCCTACACCACGAAGGCATTGAAATTAAACATGGTTCTGTCCAGTTCTGCGGAGACATGATAGAGATACTGGATACTGGAATAGAAACATAATGTAAATAACGAATCAAGAGATGTCTATAAAATGAGAGTCCTTTTGGAGACTTGAAAGACCTTGAACAGTAAAAAGACCACCAGCATAAGAAAGACCCTCCCCTCTCCCCTCCCACATATCCCAAGGAAAACTTAGACAAATACCCCTCAAGAAACAGACATGTTATGAGACAGGATGGGCAGAAATAGTTTGGAACTTTAGTCTATGTGAAACTATACAGCAAAAAAAGAAATTATTTCCCCTGCACCCTGGAGGCCACGAAATATTAGAATACTACGCTATAAATAACTGGTGACTAGCAAACTTTAGCCTTCTCCTTCCCCCCTCCCCCTACCCCCTCAAATTCCTCTAAGGCCGCCACTCGATCAAGGCACGCCAATGCAAGTCCATCATGCCGTGTTCAGATTTACTAACTCAAGAGGACACACAGCTGATTCAAGAAAATCAATCTTCAATGCGCATGACATCTGTCAATAACTACTACTACTACTACTATTATTTCTACTACCACTACTTCTACTACTGTTGTTATTATTATTTCTACTACTACTACTACTTCTACTTCTACCACCTCAAGTCAGGGAAGGAAAAGCTGACGAACGCATTAGCAGACAACCGGACGAGGAGGAGGGAACAGAGCAATGCCAATAGATAAGAGACCATTACACAGAACTGATGTGACCACTGCAACAGAGTCTGCCACTCCCGCATTGGTCCCTAAAATCACAAGCGACGCTGACCCACCCGAACAGACAACCAGAACAGCTAAGATGCAAACCCATGGTTAATCTAGACCGACGGAGGCCTCTAGACAGACTACCACCACCACTACTACTAACTACTACCACTCCTACTAATACTAATACAAATACTAATACGAATAGCTAATAACAACACCCATTCTACAAATAAGCTGGCTATGCCTCAACCGTGAACTCTGACCAGAAGGAAGGACCCAGATTTGTTTCACTAAGTTTAAAGCAACAACTGGCGCTTATATGAAACTTTACAAAGATAAAATAAGTTGTTAAATATTATTATATGAAGTCTCTCCACATAGGAAAGCAAAGGCCACTACGCAACTGCGCATTGACCAAAATAGTGGCATGATAGATTTCGTGGGTGAAGATGGTTTTGTAATGAAATGCAAAAGCGTCACATTAAAGGTCCCCTTAGCTATTTATAGTATGATGATAATAGTCGTGAGCTTTCTCAGTCTTGTATCCAGGAAATGGTCTCTCATATGTCTTCATATAATTATCCAAGCAGGTCATATCACTCAGTAACTTTCTCAGCTGCCTGGGTACATACAGTCCTGATGACATTTTACATGTTCCTACGTGCGATCATTGTAATAGTCTCTTTCATTGCCTATAGCCAGGGACCTGTTTCACAAACACGACGACGAAAATGTGAATGAAATCGTCCCCAAGGCCTCACGACAAGAAAACGGGAGGAATCAAATCCAAAATCCGTTGGTGTTGTGGTTTTTGCCTCGAGTCTGGCGTAGGAATTATTCGGTCACGCTACTCCACAGCAAAATAACATTTTTATGCGGAAAAAACTGGTTTAGTTATTGAATTAGCATTTTTAAATTTTATGTCCGTCCCTTTTTTTTTTTTTGCGTCTGGAAGACATCAGAATTTGTTTGCAAAACAAGATGACAATCTGTTTTTTTTTCTTTTAGAGAGAGGTTTGTGGGCGGGGAGGAGCTGTAAATAATTGGCTTTGCCTAAGGCGCGAACTAGTCTGACACAAGCATGATGGGAAGGAGATGAAAAGAAGGAGGAGGCAGAAAAATTATCTGGAAGATGCATTTACAAAAACTTAACCTGTTTTGTGCATTGTCTCTAACATATCTCAGTTAAGCTCACCGTAGACCCCATATTAACCATGTAATGCGCTTGTTGTGCAAAACAGTGCTTTTAATTATCGTCTTTTCCGGTCTTAATTTGCTTTGCAATGTGACGTATGTGTATCTTGATTGAGTTTAGGCGCAGGCGGGGGCGTATGCGTGCATGCATGCAAATACGCACACATAAACACTCACACATGAACACACGCAAGCACAAGCAAAGAAGCAGACACATATTCAAACACACACACACACACATACACACACACACACACACACACACACACACACACACACACATACGAACCACGCAGGCAAGCACACACATACACATACACATACATAAACACACATTATTTTCTTGCCGTTGCAAAAGTCACTGACCGGAAGCTTCTGTTTTGTATTTTTAACCCTGTGCACTCTCTTGTGGCTGGCTGGGTTGTAGGAGGGTTGTGCCTCAGTCGATATTATCAGATATCTACTACGTGAGTACTCACATCTCATGAACCGTTGTAGGCGATATCGATACTGTGGCGTCATATTGCTTTCACGTTAGTGCTGGCAACTAAAATCAAAGTTCACAATAAAATATCGCTGGCTTATCGTAAAACAAGTCTGTCGTTGAAACTGACATAAATTATGTCTTCACATAAAATAATGATAACAATGAACTTAATTTAAATGACGGTATCGACAACATCGAGTAATTCAGGTCTAGAAAGTGAGCAATCGCTGAGGTACTGAGGGCCAATATCGAGAGTGCTTACCATCGATATCGACTATAAGACACAGCCCTGCTGAGAACCGAGCTCATAATAAAATTATCTCCGGCAATGAGAATTTGTATTCACCATTGAGGTCACGTGTTTGATGGCCACCGGAATTACTCGGAAAATTACGAACGGATTTGAATGATGCGTGGTGGAATGTTTCGGTCTGGGTTTGAAAAGAGACTCGTTAACGTTTCTCGCCATTTTGGGTAAGTGGGCGGACCCAGTGATATTCAAAGCTATCTATTAACATAACTTGACCGGGGGGAAAGGGGGGAGGGAGGGGAGTTGGTTGGATTCTTATTACATTAAGCCTTTACGTTTACCTTTCACAGCACGCATTCAGCACTGGCGTTTTTTGGTGGTTTTTTTTTTTGTTTTCACGGATTGTTAGGCCTCATGAGTGCAGCAGTTGGGTGATTCCTCTCTTCAAATTCATGGACTATATTTCATTTTCAAAATTTCATAGATAGGAAAACAATTATGTGTACCTGTTCGCATCTAGATGACCTGTTCCCGACAGTCCGTTGTTTACATAGTCACTCGCAAAATCAGGGACTTATAGATGTAGGCAATCTTTGAAAGAAATTTCCTGGAATGAAAACAGTCTTCATGTTTTGCAGAACCAGCAACCACAAACTGCCTAGTTTTTCTATTCTGTTTTTGCTTAAAAAAAACAACACAATCTTCTCTTCTGAATATTTACGCAGGAATAACCGCAAAAGGCATGAGCGGACAACGACCCCAAGTGACCTAAATATCATTTGCTGGGCTCGTATCAATTGCTCGATTACGATGGAAATTATGGATCATAATAAGCCGCTGGTCTTTATGCACTCGGAAAAGCTCGTATGCTACTGTAATTTTCTCCCACTGCACATCAAAGGGGTGTGGACTCAGAGCTCTCATAAAATATGGATTATAGGGTCAAAAGAGTTCAAGTATCGTACTGTTTTTGGCGCTGATTCAATATCTTTGGGTGTGAATATAATATTACGAAGTGAATATTATTATACTGGACAGACAGCCAGAATACACCTTACGGAGTATTGTGACCGGATTGTGTTGTTTTAACTCTTGACCTTTTTTCCCGAGTTATCTCCCTACCAGGTTTTTTTTATCCTAGGTTTATTTACTCCAATTCACCTTACCAGCAACCCGCTCCCTAGCTCAACAGATTATCGCGTTCACTCAGAATCCGAAAGGAAAGTTGCATCGTCCTACAGATCATGTTAAATCATACGATACCCTGTTATTCCAATACAAAGGCTTTTCAAGTGTCTGTCAACACGATATTATGCCTCTGCCTGCCCCAGACAACCTTCTGGGTTGTGTTATGCAAAGTCTGAATTCTTACACCCACTACGAGAGTGGCGGCCATAAACTTACGTCACTTACTCTCAACCCACACGGCCAAGCTGTCTAGGGACAGGTGATAACACCTCTGTATGAATCTTTTAATTTCATTGTGAACGGCAGCTGTGACAAACAAAATCATGCTGAGGCAAAGAAATGTAGAATACTTTACCTGGCTTACACGGTCAAATTTTACTTTTGAATTTGGATGACCAAAACCTTAATTGAAAGGTGAATAATACATTGTCAGACAGAGGTGTCTGTAATTGCTGGAACTTAAGTGACATCATCATTTTTGCCACAAGCTGCTGCTGTTCGGGGGAGGAGAGTAATTCTGGACGCAAGGGCCAAACCCATTAACTCTAGCCTCCTAATTGCGTCATAACTGCCAGATTTTTGCTTTTCCTGTCTCGTTATGAAAGGACCCTATTAACAATAACAAAGGGTCGAGGAAAATGGAGACTGAGAATACTTTTCTCCGTTACAACCGGGTTCCCGTTACTATCGTGCCCGCTATAAAGGGTTTAGCTGTATCACTTCAAAGGGCCATGGTCCTTCCTGAATTAGAGTTTCCCATATTATTCTGACGGCGAATCGGTAAACCCAGCCCAAACAGTAGTCGATTCCATAAATTCAGGTCAATGCGATCATAATCTGATAGAAGTTGACTCAGATGGTGTGTAATATTTACTTGTAGTCTCACTTCGGGGCTGTTCGATTTCCGCCTCCTGAGTATCAATTCGCATGTATGAATTCGCTCGGAAATGCATTATTCTCACTGTTCCTGTTATTGAGTCACTGACTGTTCAACACAAAGACCGTAACTACTTTGTTCGCCCCACCCCGCCCCTCCACCCCGCCTTCCTGCTTGCATAAAATCATCGCTTCAGAATCCTTACCCTCAAAATGTAGTAATCTTCTTTTCTTGTTGCCTCGGTTTTCCTCGTTATTTTGTGGGGTCCTCGGACTTTGGCCCTTCCCCCTCCACCTTCTCGCTTACGAGGGCTGCAAGGATGCTTGTTACGGTCCTGGTCAGCACGACGATTTTACGTCATCAAAATCTGCATGGTATTCGCGCACAGTTAATCGCAGTCACCTGCGACGGAGTTGACAGGCCGGTGTGGTATTACATAATACTCCCCTAGTGAAATACCCCCGGACATTCTGTAATATTACAAATTCACCAAAATAAGATGTCTCCGGCAGATTTCCAAAATCAGCGCCTTTCCACACATTTGGACCACACATTAGCATAACAATCACCAAAGTGCTCTTCGTGGTGTCTGCTCATATCATAACACTCACGTAATACTTAAGAGCGATTTTCATGAATCAGGGACAGACAGACAGACAGACAGACACAGATAGATAGATAGATATAAATTCTTTATTTCCATAAATACATTTCATATTGTACAGGCATAATAAGATAGATAGAGCCATCCAGTAGATAGATATAATAGATAGATAGATAGATAGATAGATAGATAGATAGATAGATAGAATGAATATGTCTGAGATAGCTATTTTCTTTGAGTCATCCATAGACCAAGTTTTGTATTCTTGGCTTACAGACTGTTATTAGCACATAGTAAAAGTCAATAGTGACCTCTTTCATGTTGATCTGGTCTTATTGTTATTAACGCATAGTAACTGTCAATAGTGACCTCTTTCATGTTGATCTGGTCTGAAACCCAGTTACATAAATGCTTTGTAACTTCGTAACTGTGGGGATGTTGCTCCAGTTGATTGGCCAAATCCGTCAAAGCACACTATGTCCGTTTTTTGGGGGTTTTTTTTTGGACATAACTTTCGATGAATTCAGCACCAAGAACTGGAAAATACACGTGGTCTTCCGAGTGTCTTAAATGTCTCTGAAAATGAACATGAAAATAGGACTTTTATTATCCCCGTAAGGAAATTGGTTTGCAATGTAATACCAAGATATGCATCTTATTCATAACACAATCACAAAGAACAAAATACATCTTTGGGGATCAAGTCAGCGTGGCCGTGCAGTTTGTGAGTCGTACTCAGAAACTGAAGACTTTCAAGTCTAAGGTTTATGTGTTTGACTCGCGAGCTAGGCGGTTCACGTTGTAGTGTCCTTGGGAAAGACACTTCGCTTCCATTTCCTCACTCGACTCAGGTGTAAATGAGTACCTGGCTTTAGAGCTGGGGGGAACCATGGCTCTGCACCGCTGGCGACCAGCAATGACTTTGTTATGCATTTCATTTGTAATATTATGTATTTACATGTATGTTGTGTATTGTTATATGTGTTTGTATTATGAATGAGATGTTTAACACTGTATGACATTGTAAAACAATTTTCCCCATGGGGTAAATAAAGTCGTATTTATTATTTATTTATTTATTATTGAGTATTATAGGTATCGCGATAAGTGTTAACACAATGCTGTGATGGCAAGATACACTCTGTGCTGCCTCCCCTGAGCTATAACCTGGTTCCTTACCTGCTAGTATGGTTGTTGGTTTCTGTGGCATTACGTGACAGTGAAATGGGCGTAGTGACATAGTCCGAAGAAAGTTCCAGTAGTAAACGAACGCGTTGGTTTAGTAAATATAAAATTTTGTGCATATTAATGGTAGGTAAAAAGTAACAGAGAGCGAGACTTTTTCAAGTAATGGTATCACAACATTACTATAATAAAAGTTGAAGAGCATTTGGTATCTGGGATGCTATTGAATGTGACTTTGTCGAAATACGTGTGGTTTGGCAATATTTTAGGTTACCTCTGTATTTTGACTCATTCCACACAAATAGTGATGGAGTAGGTGAAAATGCTAATATAGCCAACAGTGAAACATATTAAGCGATCTTCATACCCACATATAAAGTGGGAAGTCCCTGGAATTTACCAGATTTAATGGTTGCAGAGAGCGTCCCTAGATATTGCCCAAGGACTCTGAGAAGAGCTTTCTGGTTGCAGGAGCCTAATTGGTCAAAAAAATTGGACTATCTGAGTCAATAGTAGCAGAGTATAAAATCTGTCTTTTGGACAGATTGTGTAGAAATAATCATATAACATGAAACCACACCGCAAAAGTGGTGAAATTCAGTTTTGAATTTGTAAAAAAAAAATTGTTGCAGGCAGTGTTTCCCAATGGCTTCAGCGGATTTCATTTGTGCGGATCTGTGATCTGCAAAAGAAGGCCAAATTTTTAACCCCTTTTCATGTAATTTAAAATTGTGAAAAATCTAACCGAAGGATCCCCACCGTAAACAGTATATGATTTGAGCACAATGATGGCACCAGATCTGCAGACTAGTCTTGGCCATCTCGGAAAATTCCTGTGGTTAGAGAAGAAATTTTTATTAAATGGCTCAAAGAAGCTTTTACAATTTGGCTCCTGCAACCTCCAGCCTTGCTTCTAACACTGGTCCGAGTACACCTTGGCAGAGTCTCAGGATTTTACCACTCCAGTGTACCACAACTTGTCAAGTTTATTACCCTTTCAATCCTAAGGTTTTTCTTATAACGTAAAGTTGTGGTAAGCCTATAGATATGTCACATTTTCGGGACACTTGCACTGATACGCTAAGGTATTGTGAAACTGGGCGTTATATTGTAACTGGGGTCACAAAGTGTTAAATGATTAGTTATTAGAGAGAGAGGCTGCGTGTGTTTGGTTCCTGCTGATTAACGAAACAGGCAGTCCTTTGAATTTATGTGCGGTCCCTCAGAGATCCTAAGCAACCGAGTCTCTAAGCAAGCTTAGATGGCTGTGACTGATGCGGAAGGTCTAGAAAAGAATGCGCTGATTTTTTTAATAGTAGTTGATATATTTTTGCCTCATTATTTTACTAGCTTATATACTACCATTAAGTCTTGTCACATTCGTCTTCGACTCAAGGCCGTTGATAAAGAGTTCTGCTAGCAAATTTGAAACCCTTGATGGTGGTCGTCATTGTGGTTGAGCCCCAACTTGCGGTATAACTTTTTAAAAAAATCAATTTTTTTATTAATATCTAAATTCCACCAACTTCCTCGCAGGCTAACCTTTAGGAGCAAAACACATCCCCAGGGCCTCTAGATATTGCCCAAAAACTCAAGGCTGCTTTCTCTTTTCTAACCCTGTAGTACCTAGCACCAACCCAAAGTACACCTTGAGACCTTGGCAGAGTCTCAGGATTTTATCAAATGAAAACAACACTCTTGTAAACAAAGGTGAAAAAAGGTTGTTGAACGACAATCACGTGCACAAAGATTGATCTGTTATTTTTTTCATTCAGTGCGCCCTTATTGATTCCCTCGTTAAACCGACGGCGCAGAACAGCCTACTGTCAATAGGACTAGATAAGGATATTTAAGCAGCTGTTAACCCCCATAAAGTGTGAGACAGACTGGCTGGTTACTAGAAGTTATCAGTTTCTTTTTTTTTTTTTTTTTAAATGGCCATGGATTTTTTTTATATTTCCCTGTGAAGATCGTTAAAACGGAAAAAAAGTTTGATCATATAATAAATTTTGTTTCAAAGCATTTCCATATTATCTAGCGATCTGTTTTCGACATATTGTGCCAAGTCCCACGGTTATTGCCACAAGTCGTACGTCTTCGCTGGGCCCTGGAAGGGTTGTCAGCCGGGGGTGGTTTGTTTGGATTGTCAAATCAGGCTAAATATGGAAAGTAGGACAGATCAACGACGACAGCTTGTGGTTAAAGATAAAGACCAAATCAGTTTACGGAGATGAAAGAGGACATCGCTTAAAAACATCAAACCCAACCTCTGACCAGAGGTGGGAGTGGGTGAAGGGGTGGGGAAGGAAGGGGAGGTTTTGGGAAATGCGAAATTTGAAGCGCATGTTGTAACCTTCCCCACTGCAAATCTGCCTTGGAAAAAAATTCTAAAATTCAGCCCTCTATCTCTCTAACCATAAATCAACTTGGACCTCGGAGCTGGCATTGTCTTATTGTGTATGTGCATTCTTATAAATGCAAAAGTAAAGAAAAAGATATCAGTTTTATGAATATTCTGGTAGAATGGAGCATTCGTGAAGTCCTGAAGCAAAGAAACCTGACATGTAATATATTCAGTTAGGTTGCCTTTGCCGCTTCCACACTAGCTAGTACGTCCACTCATTTACTGAATGACCGTTTAAGCTTAACTATATCACACGAATGCGCAGGCCATTCGCTCCCCATCAGCATACGAGTAACAGCCCCATTAAAAGTCTAGTCTTTGCTAACCCTTCCCATTCGGTTTTCTTCGTCAAATTTCAAATTTCTCGCTTTTTCAGATTAACTACATACTTTTTTAAAAATACTAATGTAAATTCAGAAGGTTTGACCAGACTGTTTGATGTATGATATGCAAGTCATCCGCAAGTGGCCAGGATGGTTCACTGAGGGGGGGGGGGGGNGGGGGGGGGGGGTGGAGTGAAATTTTGATCCCTGGTGGCCCCTGTCACACTGTGAAATAGTTAGAGACCCTTCTGTGCGCCGAGGCAAAAGCTGAATAAAAGATTAAACGCTGAAAGCGAATGTAACAGCCATATAATTCAGGCAAGATCCCGGGATGCTCTCATTTAGTGCTTGGTTTAGGGGTAGGGGCAGAGTGAGAAACAGAAAGCACACATGAAAGAATTCCTAAATGATAATAATGTCTAGGGACTGTCCCAAGTGTACTTTTTCCCAACCGTACCGCTTATATTTATTTACACGGTCGTCATCAGTGAGGGGAAATTACCCCATTTTCTTCAGTATTCTCATTTGATGATGTACTCTTTTGTATGTGTCTTTCTACTTTCCACTTCACTTAACCAAATAATGAAAATGTTCCTAACAGAGCTGTGACACAATGAGTATCAATACTGAATTAGTACTCATGCAGAGGAAGACAATATAATGTACTAAACGCCATTTCAAAATATCAGGTATTCTCGTAACAACTACTCATGAGTAAAAGCACATTGTCAATATTCCAGCTGTCGCCTCAAAACCATTGCATCGTCATCATCATCTTCATCATCTCCACTATCACCACCACCACAACCGCTACTACTGTCACCGTGGGCTTGTCTGGTTGTCTGGAGACTCTCTAATGGTGTTTTTTATATTGTATTAATAAGGCAGAAGCTTTAATGAGGTGTTAAAGACTTTCACCACTGAGTCTATTATTTCCTTTTATTCCACGCAAGTGCTGTCGGTAATTGCCATATTCATTTCGAGTCTCTAGTTCTGCTTACTCTATTTTGTACAATGCCTAAGTTACGGTAAAAATGAAGAGCGTGAATCCAAAGATTGGGCTTAAATTTCTTTTGAAAGAATTAACAGAGAAATCTTAATGCATCTATGTAGACACTACTCATGTATTTTTTGGCACACGTGGACTTTTACATTTTTAGGGGAAAACACTCTTAAACAAACGCTGTATCATACTTTACTCACCAACTCGAACACCTCGCTATATCGAAAGTATGGACTCGAATTCAAATTTGGAAAGTCCCGTTGTAGCGAGAGACGATTCCAGTTCTAAGGGTTTCTTTTTGGGGAAATATTTTTTGAGCTAACTATCTGTTGCTGCCGCCATATCATTACTATGAAAGTGAATATCTTTCGCATGGACTAAATCTACACAGAATAATCACGATTTTACAGTTGTAACTTGTCTTCTAGACCTTTATGTCTCGCAGTCAGTCAAAATGAGGCTTATTTCGCTTTTGTTGCTACAGGAAGTTATTGGAATGGTAGGAAAGCTTAAAGGTGTATTGTCATTGGGTGAAAAAAGTTTTCACCTGGCAATAGTCTGGCCGAAACATAGTCATCTGAAATGGAAGGGCGTCACTCCCGCGGAATGATGTTTTTAGAAACAGAATCTAGAAAATTGTGATTGAAGAATAATTTTTCCCTATTAAAGTCATTTAGTCTATCTCGCAAGAAAAGGCATAAATTATGTATCTTTAATAAACCCATCATATCGTCCATCAAACCAAAATTTTTATGCATGGACATTATTCCATTCTCAATTTCTGCAACGGATAAACATTTGATACCGGATGGCCCTAATCACCTTTACAGCTTGCTATCTCAGTTCTTAGTCTAGCGACATAAGCCTTATTTTGATTGGCTGTAAGACATTAATACGAGATGTGATGTTAGATCTGTGCGGGTTTGTGTGTACCTGTGTAATGTAAGAGTATTTCTTACAATTTTAAGGCAACTTTGATATATGGGTCGATGTTGTTTGTCTTGATGTGATGGGATTGGATGATTGGAAATTATATTCATTTATCATGATATAATATTATGTCTCCATTATTGTTTCTACCGTTTTTGATATTAAATGTAACGAAGGCAATCATCTTATGCGGATAAAAAAAAAATCATCCGTATAGTCTTACAAATTACGTCCCTGTCTAAGACGATCTAAGACGATTTTGAATTTGCCTGATGGCAAATGACGTTTATGCTGATATAACAGCTCGTGACCACGCTCATAAACAGCAACAAACAAATAACTCAATTTAAGCTACACCGCTTTGAGAGAGTCGATAAAAGATGTAAGTAAGAAATATCTTGATAGTAGGGTTCTTTTTCGCACATATTTTATTGTAAGAAAAACATCTTTCAAGTATTTCTATGAAAGCAGTAGGCAAATATAAGAAAATCTAGTTTACACACACACACACACACACACACACACACACACACACACACACACACACACACACACACACACACACACACACACACANACACACACACACACACACACACACACAATAACACACACACACACACACACACACATACACGCACACACAATCATCTCTGTTTTAGACCAGCATTTTGGAATATTTAAAACAAAAAAAAGGAAGTCGCACGCAGATATGTTAGGGCGTCAATGTGCAAATACCCAAATTGTGGCCGTCACAAAATTCAGTTAGATTAATTAAGCTCAAGTGACCAAAAATACAACTTAACCAAAAGCAAAGTGTAAGACTTCATGCCAGAAGAACATGCGAGGTATGCATCTGACACACTGACTACGGCATCCTCTTTTTTCTCTGACGTTTTCTTTTTCCTTACATTGCAGAACTCTGCAAGAGCTAATAAACAGAACTGAATTGAACTGAATTGAATTGAATTGAATTGAATTGAATTGCTACATAGGACAATCACATTGTCAACACCTTATAGATCATGTGTCTTACAACCAGTCATAGTGAGGCGTAAGTCGCCTTTTGGCTAAACCAAGTTATCGGTATGACATAAAAGCTAAATATGTAGAGTCTTTCTCGGATACATAGTTTTGGCCTATCATTATTCTGGCCTGAAATATAGTTATTTGGGATACAAGAGGATCATCTGCATTGACAAAAAAAAAATCTGAGAAAATTCCTAGTGAAGAACAATTTTATAATAACTTCATTTGTATCAGCAAAGAAAACAAAATCGAAATCATCCACAATTATAGACCATTCTGTCAAAATATCTGTTTTAGCGCAGTGAAATGCTTCTGTTCTCGATTTTCTGAAGTAAGCAAAAATTCGATATCAGATGGTCATAATCATCTTTAACGCAATCAACCCATAAGTCCGTTTAATCACAAAGCACTATATTTGCTTTTTTGCCATAGCACTCTAATCCAGCTACATCCCAGACCCCACATACCGGCTTTGTTCTGTAATCCTTGGAATATTGCTCAGGATTTAAAATAACGAACTGATGAAAATTCCATTAACATGCCCCACTAAGAATGAAATGGAGGAGATGTGCACTTTCTCACAGAAGTTCGGGCCCGAGAAAAAAATGGGTCTCTGGAGACTGAGGTTTTAAAGGGTTAAACCTGACATCTCAGTTCCCAGTTTAGCAACGTAAGTCTCATTTGACTGGTTGCAAGAGATACGTAATGTTGTTGCTCTCGAAAAGTGATTCCATTTTCTGTGTAATGCTTGATATCCTTGCACTTTTATTTGAGGTTGTTTTTTTTCCCCTTTTTTGCTACCCAGGTTCATATTTCCTTGTAATATGAGAAACTAAAAATCTAAATTAGGATCTCGCCAATGCTTTGCGGATGGAATTACTGCATCATTTGCTCCTTTGTTTTTGCGCAGATATCCATAAATGTCAGTTGAGCCAAATCCACTGGCCACAATTTGTGTGAAAGTTACGCGAAATGTCAACCAAAACAAATAAAAATTACATCCGCATTTTGAATGCAAGCATGTTCCTTAATTTCAACAACAACAACAACAACAACAACAACAACAACAACAACAACAACAACAACAACAAACACTTCACTTCCTCGAATTGAATGCAAGCATTCATTTCTGTCGAAAACGTTTAATTCAGTCGGAAGTGTTCAGTGATCTCTCTGCATTCTTGTAATTGCTCATTGCCAACAACCCCCATCACCTTACATCTGACATTAGATTGGATTCCCATAATTCTACTTGTCGTCCTTGAAATGTCCCATCGCTCGAATTATTCGGGTATAAGAAAACATTAAAAGATGATGGACATGATTGAGAGGTTCGCAATGGATCAACAAAGGGATACTTAGTGGGGGAGGGGGGTGGGGGAAGGCTCATCCATCACCATTTAGGAAGCAGGGGCGTTCATACGGTAATGATACTGTGTTAGTTTGGGAGGCACTTTGGACTTGAAGAAAGTTACCACGGCCATAGACACTAGGAAATGATAACGTCCCAATCCCCTCCCCTTTCACACAAATACACACATACACACGCAAATACATACACACAAACACACACACACACACACACACACACACACACACACACACACACACACAAACACACACACACACACACAAACACACACACACACAAATACACACAAACAAATACACACACAAACACACACACACACACACACAAACACACACACACAAATACACACAAACAAACACACACACAAACACACACACACACACACACACACACACACACACACACACACACACACACACGCGCGCGCGCGCAGGCGCTCGCTCACAAAGGTCTGATAGAGACGGGGAAGTTCACAAGGGTTATTGTGGCC
>JAWQUT010000109.1:1260930-1275472 GCA_033807755.1 Ellobium chinense
CTACTTCTTCTTCTTCTACTTCTTCTTCTTCTACTTCTTCTTCTTCTTCTACTTCTTCTTCTTCTACTTTTCTTCTTCTACTTCTTCTTCTTCTACTTCTTCTTCTTCTTTTTCTTCTCAGATTGTGTCAGTCTAGCTGATGTTCGTTTCGGTTGCATAATATGTATGATGTCGATAGTAATGTAACATGCGCTGAGCAGCTCTGCGTGAAAACCAATCTGATCTGTTCAGGAGGAGAAAGTGGAGGAGTCATCTCCCCTTAACTTCCGCCAGTAACCTGAGGCGACTTTTATTAGCGTAGATAAGTTCGTTTCACCTCTTAATGCGATCACAATGAATCTCTGCTCGTCTGTCTTTATCGGCTTTTTTTTCAGCAGCAGTGACCGAAGTTGTAGTAGAGTGAGGCTTCAGACTTACAAAGGATAGCCGATGATGAGTAGATGATTATAATATAGGAAATGGAACATACAGAATAGGCCTACGAAAGATAGAGCCTCAGAGAATGGAACCCTCTCAGCTATTGTGCAAATTTATGCATGGCGCCATGAGCAGAGTAGTGTATTTTTCGGGAGCACAAAAGGTGATTAATACTGATAATACTCTCTGTTTCACGGGATGCTGCACTGAAGATTTAGAGTCCTCACTTATGGAATGCATGCCCTTTAGAACACCATTTTGGGAAGGAAAGTGTTTAGAAAATTGTGAATTTGAATCTGTTGTCGTCCATGTGAATAACGTTGGTTCATTGTGCTGTTACAGGAGCCTACATTTATTTCCACTCCAACTAATCAAGATGGCTCCGTGGCTTAACAAGGAAGATGATTAAGAGAAATACCGAGCAATAGGAATATAAAACAAACGAAAAAAGTACTCTTGGAGTGAATGAGGATAGGAGGAGGAAAAAATGAAGAGGGATTTTGAAAAAAAAATGACGTCATTCCCAGACTACATTTTCATATCCATAATTTTCTATGTACACCCTCCAAAGGAAAATCACTAAAGTTTCATCTATGAGAAAGAAAAATAAAAAGAATGACAATAGAATACTGTAGAAATGTGTGAGGGTTTTTTTTCCTACGAATTTAGCGAGTTTAGCTTGACTCGGAAAAAAATTTATTCAAAATTGTTATAATGGGCTTTATTACGAGAGATAGGGCCGTTGCATATTATCGATTACAGTATTGTTTTTTTCTATCAAGAAGAAGCAGGGTTGTCAATTGGGCAACTTTTGTGCAACATTCCGTCCCATCGGAATAGTCTAGACTTCAGCACTCATATACATATGATAAAACCATAATGCGGGACTCCCGAAAATAAGATCATTGCGAATAAACACGACTGTAATGGATGGAACACTGCTGAAAAACTTGGGATGAAAAATAGTTTCCTGAGGCTCTGAAAGAAACACTTGTTCTGTCAAGACAGTATCCTACGACTGTGCCGTAGCAACTCTGAGATAACATTGCAGCTGTGCACGTGTGGTTTTTTTTCTTTAAGACAAGGATACTTTGGCTGGACAGTCAGACTACCCCGTGGAGATCATTTTGGCCGGACGGCCAGATGGTAAGATTATTGTATGTGACAATACTTAGCAATATGCTTCTCAACCATCTTTTTTTGGAAAAAGACAGGTTCATGTGAAGGATGAATTTTTTTGTTTAGATTATGTGTCAGTGTGGTAATCCTTTGACCTAGAAAATAAGTTGCCGGCATAAGTGAATTGTAGTACATAAACTTGGAATGGAAAAGCTGGCAGTTTCATGGAGAAGCTGACTGTTCAGCTAGTATACTCACTCCGTTCTTTTTCTTTACTAGAAAAAAAATCTTGCCCCCCCTCCCCCTTTAAGAAAGTCAACTTCTATAATACTAGATTAATATACAAAACAAATAAACCTGAAAGTAGCGGACATATGTGAGCCAACGAAAGAGACTTGCTATTTCCAAATCGCAGTCGTCGATTAGATCTTTTGCTATAATTGTTCACCTTAAACTGTGTTGGTTTGTTGATTATTTGGGGATGTTTACGGTCTTTGGAGCTGACTATTCCATAAGGAGATTCCAAAACAACCTCAAAATAGACTGCTCTAAATGAAGAACACTAAGCGAAGTGTTGTAAGTTTTGGTCTAATTTCCTGATTTATTTATGAAAATGAATCAAGGACTTATAGTCTACCCGTCTGAAATATCGACATAGAAATTCGCTCTTACTTGGCTTCGGCGAGTGGGAAAGGAAGAATCTGGCAAACAGTAGCAGATGAGGTAAAACTGTTAATGCTGCAAACTAGTCTGAGTAACGGATTGAAAAAATGTTTCACTGATTGAATGGGTGATCGGTAGATTGACTGATTAATTGACTGCTTTATCGATTGGGAACGTAAAATGAATCAATTTGCCGCGTGTTTGGTATAATGAAAAATGATTAACTCTGTGGTGTGTCTGTTTCACTTTATCTAATTATTATTTAAATATTATTTTCATAGGGTTTTTCGATACTGTTGTATATTTTTATTGTTATCATTGTCGTCAGTTTAAATTCCGTCACTAGTGTCTGTGGTGTACCATTTCATGTACATTTATGTACAATTGGTTAAAATAAATATTCCTGTTTCCTGTTATTGTTATGTCACAAATAAAAACGCTGACTTAAGAATAACGTTCCAAGTGTGGGACTGAAACAGTGGTTCCCACAGGCCATTCTTTAAACTGTGCTTTCTATATTCCCATTGTCATAAGAATAAGTACCCAGGGTCAATGACATATCCAGCAATCATAGGTTATTTCTGTCCACTGACACTCCCAAGACTTCATCCCAGTTGCTTTTAAAAAATATTTTGAAGTTATTTGGGCTTTGAAGTAATTGGGACAACATAGATGCAGCCCTCATTTCTCAATACATCTTTCCGAGAAGTTAGAAAATGTCCACCAAGTATTCCTCAGGATACAAACGAATAAAAAAATCTTCATTACGGAACAAAAACAACAATCTAGGCCAGCTTAAAGTCTACAGGAAGCCAGAAATGACGATTCCCGATGGTACAGTATGTTTCCACGTTAAGCCGCTCTTAGCTGTAAATATCCATTAATGTTTCCTATGTAACCACACCAGCCCGCCAGCCTCAATTTAAAAAGAACGGTCACAAAAGTGCGGAGAATTGAGTTATAAGGTAATTTTGCTCCCACTGATTGTAGGTCAAATCAACAGTTCCCGTTACAAAGATCAAGAACTTGCGTCTGATGATGTCGTGGAGAAATGCCAGACATACGGTCTGAGAGATGCAGCGAGGATTATTTTTGGAGAAACTGGATTATACGGGTGAAGGAGTACTCGATCTATACTCAGACATTCTTTTTTCTGTCTACCGCTTCGGGTTTTTAAATTTGTATATTTCTATCTCATTATCATTTCTTTCTTTAAATTTTATTTACTTTCGATTTATTTTGTAAATAACTGATCTATTTCAAAAGGAACAAAAGAGCTTTCTCTCTTTCTAGTTGTTATCGTTTTCTTTCTTTCTTTCTTTCTTTCTTTCTTTCTTTCTTTCTTTCTTTCTTTCTTTCCCTTTTCTCTGTTGCACCTGCCATTTAAAGGAACTGATCATCAGCAGTGTTATGACAATGTAACATCAAACTATATAACCAATGGCAACAACAAAAATAGCAACACCAACAACAACAACAACAACAACAACAACACCAATAGCAATAACAACAATCATTCATTAGCTCTCTGACCTTGCAGCGACCCGGTCACTCACAGAGCAACAAATGTAAAGAGCATAATCCTGGTATCAATCTGCTATTTTCAGCACCACTTCTTCAACTTTAAAGAAAATTTCTTTTATTCTATTTTTTTTCTCTCAAAAATATATTGTTGTGAAAAGGAAATTTTCATGTAACAGAGACAAGATTTTTCCTTCCCTGCTTGGGGATTTTCCATCCTTAACATATGAATTTATATAATTTGTATAATTATAGGAATATCATAAAACGTATTTTGTTCGTATCTTTCTTATACTACAGCACCGATATTGTAATCACTGTAGTGCTGTAGAGAAATCGTTGAACATCATCTGTGAAGAATCTAGAAACAACGGGTTGAGTGATTTCTCACGAATGCCGGAGAGTTGGACGAGTCACAATACAAGACTGTGGAAACATTTCTTGTTCACGAGGTCTTGTTGTCTTCAAATGTAGGCAGGGTTGTTGTAACGTGTAAAAACTAATGACGCCACGAGTACAAGCAGCAGGTTTTTGAGTAATAACTACATACTCGTTAGAAGCCTCAGCCAAAGTAACGAAAAAAGTAATTGTTACGGAAAGTTTTTTGCAACAATTACAAAATCGCTAGTTACCTTGTCATTATGTTTTATTCTTTGGATAAACGTTTGCTTGACTGCCCGAGCTGGATTTTCGGAAAGAAGGAAAAAAATATATACATTAAAATAGTGATAAGAATAAGGAAATTTCTCGTCCCAAGAAGTGGAAGCCTTGCTTTTGATCCGTCATGAACTCCTATGGCTTTACACGGAAAACAAGCCCTGTGATTTCCGGTACTGAAGAGTGACACACTAAGTCTAATGATGACCATAATTATCATGCAGCTCTTTACTCTGTGACTCTGGCTAGGACTATAATAGAGGTGTAGCGTGTCTCTGGCCAACTACTGTCACAGTCGCATCATCAATCATGTGGACGAGTTGGATAAAGCTGCACAAATGGAATTGAGAGGGGAGAATCATTCCGGGAGACAAGAGAAAGAGAGGGGGAGGAGCGGTGGCCACGAGACCGTTAAGGAGCGTATATGATACTCTTCTCCTTTATTTTCTGAATAATTTTGATTGTTGGTTTCCTTTGGACGTATTCTTGGCGTTAACGTACAGAACCTGTGCAAACTTGGGATGATCAAGATTTACTAAGTAGACTAACAGCGGTGCTAAATGAACAGTTTTCATCTATTACGCGTGCACGGTCGTCCTGCCACCGCAAGCTACAACTTCAGCAATCATTGCTTCCGTCTTCCACACTTCCGTAGTCAGAGGAATGCTGGCATGGTCTGCTACTTTGGCTTTTAGTGAGTGATGCACCTTTTCCTTTTGGACGCGAGAGTTCATGACGCAATCACATTTCTATTTCCTTAAATAGAAAGTGGACTTCGTTGCAGCTGATAAATGAAGAAGCGGCTATTTTCAGCAAAAAATACTACGGCATCTGCACTGGCATTAGATCTAGCCTAGTCACTTCAGTGTTTAGATGGAGCGAGCAAGAAAGTTTGACAAAGGTAGCCTGTATTTATAGTCTATAAATTTTACAAATAATGAGTGTACAGAATATTAAAACGTCATGCCCATTCCACATTTGCCTAAGTTTTTTTGTGTTTTCTTTATGATTTGAAGTGTTGATATTATTACTAAGATCTTCCATTTATCACTTTTTTCCTACGCAAACAATGCAGAGTTTGACTTTTTATTATATACACATTTCACGAGCTGAACCACATCTGCCTCATTGTTTTGCTTTGAGCAATGCACTAAACTTCTCAAAACCTTTAAAAAATGACTTAGGCATAATGCAGGAAGCATGACGAGATGTCCATTTGTATAATCTTAAGTTTAGTCTGTAAGTTATGAGGAATAGCCATTAACATAGCTAGAAATAGCAAATGAAATACATCTTACTGAAATAGCCTAACATTCTGAGTAAAGTCATATTTTGTGTGAATGAATCTCATTATTCTTGGACATATTATTATCATTATTATTATGTTACATATTTCCTCTCATCGTCCTGTATGTAGGCCTACATTTGTCTCGCGTCTCACGAAACATGGAAGAATTTAGAAACGGCTAATACTTTGCGTGTCCCTTATATCCGATAGGTATACAAAGGCAAATCACTTTTAGATGCAACCAGCCGTAGACCTAAGCCAGATGCTTCGTGCCTTGTCTATAATAATGGTGAACAGGATAAAATAATCAACTTCTGGAAGTAATTCATCATCGGGTCCGTGCTGCTGACAGTGGAGTTGGCACGATTACGAGTAATTCTACATTTAGTTCCAGCCTGAGGGTAACTCCACATAAACACTTTGTGTTCTTCCGTGAAAGCAAAATTCCGTCCATTTTTAGTTTACATTAGTGCACCCGTATCTGAAGAACGCGACTGGGCTATATCAAGGATTTACGTTATGAAAGAGGCTTTGGACCTGAGAGGATAATTAACTTTTGTACCTATTTTTGAGTGCTCACACTGTCCTTGCGACATGAGCCAGATAAAGTTCTTTGAATCTGAACTCTTTACAGTGCTGTGGTACACAAAGTGATGAGCCATGGCACAAAGGTTAATCGCTGAAAGTGGACATAACAACACTTGATTCGGTGGATGAGCAGAGAAGCGCAAGAAGTTAGGAATTGCCACCTTCCTCTCCCTCCAATAAATCCTGCCGAGTCAACCATTTTCCACACTTCAACAGCAAATATTCAGTACTTTTAAATCTGCTTTCCTTTCTCATGTGACGACAACAGACAAGGGAAAACTACCAGACTTTTGCTCCTAGGAAAATAAAGTCTGTCGGAAATAAGGGAATCGTTGCTTACACTACCTAAATCAACACGTTATGTATTTCAAAGAACCTTTCAGTTGAATCTGTTTAGGTTCAAATCCCAAAATCCCAAATTCCAATTTCCTGACATGGTGTGAAATGAAACACTTGCTTGTGTCTCAAAAATATGTGTTGTTCCCTCCTTTTCCTTTTATTTTCTCCACCAAGTTAAATAGGCTATGCATCAATTTTAAGTCCAGATATACAGTAAAGTGCAGTGTCGTTTGGGTACAATGCCTCGATAAACCACAAAACACAGATTACATGGGAGAAATAAAACAAGCAAAAAAACCCACCTCATTATCGTAAAACTGCACTTAGCTAAGCTAAGTCTTTTGACGAATTGGTGAATTGTGCGTAATGTATTGATAGACTTCAGTCTGTTGATTTAGAACTTGCTGGGCTACAAATAAAAAAGACTGAGGTTTTGTCGGTCTTTGTCGATGACATTGTTTGCTGCAAAGTCCGACATTGGCTCACATCGGTTTAAGAACACTGGCTTTGTTTAGCCACAGGGAACAGTAGCTAGTGGTACAAAAGGCACTGAGACCTGGCTTTCTTGTGAGTATCTTTCTGTGCCGCCCCCTCCCCCCCCCNTCACAAAAAAAAATATAGAAAAAATTGTGCATCATTTCAATTATGTGCTATTATCCGTGCATTAGGTTGCAGGGGCCAAATTGTAAAAGCTTCTATGAGCCATTTAATAAAAATATCTTCTCCAACCACATGAATGTTCCAAAATGGCCAAGACTAGTCTGCAGGTCTGGTGCCACCACTGTGCTCAAGTTATAATATACTGTTTACGGTGGGGGTTTTTTGGTTAGATTTTTCAAATTTTAAATTACATGAAAAGGGGTTAAAATGTGACCTTCTTTTGCAGATCACAGGTCCGCACAAATGAAATCCGCTGAAGCCATTGGGAAACACTGCCTGCAACAATTATTTTTTCACAAATTCAAAACTGAATGTCACCACTTTTGCGGTGTGGTTTCATGTTATATGATTATTTATACTCTGCTACTATCGACTTGGATAGTCCAATTTTTTTGTTGACCAATTAGGCTCCTGCAAGCATTACTTGAGCAAGCATTTCGAAGTTTCTTATCGTATTACGAAACTACTAAAGCTGAAGGCTTGAGATTTCAACACAATATGAGCGACGTTATTAGCAGCCCAGAGGTGTCAAAATTCATATTTTGGTTAGGCGTCGGTTATCGAGCACTGCATCCATGGGACGACTTTGGCAGCCAGTCACAGTACTATCATCTTAGTAACGAATGGTATCATGATCTCTAGGCAAACCATCCAGGATGTTGGGTGTAAGGCGTGTACTCCGTCCAGCTGTCGAGATCAGATCAAAGACTATTCTTACAACCATTTAAGGGCACAGGAAGCAAACTACTACCGGTCTGTACACGTCAGTTTTCTAGAGTTCTGGACATAGGTCTTTGTAAAGTTTACCATTGTATTAGCTACCATCAAATTAGCAACAACAAAAAAATAATTTTGTAGAGTGATGCCACAGAAACTATCTCCACGTTGAATTTTTAATTAAAAAAAAATATATATAATTTTAACTTTGATTTCTACATTAACTTCTGCCCAGTCTGGATAAGAATATGTGTACATATAATTGGGACGGATGGTTTGTTGTTTTTTTTTTAAACAATCAAAAAAAATATAAAGTTTGATACATGTAGCCATTTTTTATCCGAATATTTCAAATCATTATGTGGTGAGACGATGCTGTGTTAGAAACGTTAATTCCAGAAATCTAAGATTTCTTAAAAGCCATACAAGATACTTACATATTTCTCTGTATTAGGTTTCGCTGGGCTATAAAGCATATTTGTGCACAATTTCAATGTATTCTACTAACAAATGAAAAAACAAAGAGAGATCGTAATTGGTTGTCAAGGAAAAAATCTTTTCAAAAAAAGCCATTTTACTATTAATTCATCCCATAAAAACTTTTTTAAAATCTCAATTTCAGGCTCGCCATTGAAGCTCAAAACCTGAGATATACTGGATCTCTCTCTTGTGTTTCTTGTCTAATCTCTCCTTTACTTGAGCTACTGTACGCAGATGTTAACTACATATAATTTACTTTACTCTTGGTTAAAAAAAATAATAAATGCATAAATATCGACAGTTTAAGCGAAAGGACACATATTCTATTCGAATATTCTATCGGCACTGACGACAACATGCAAACAAATTGGTTCCCATAATTTCTCATATCTAGCACTTTTATGCACTAATTCATGCAGTAATGCCGCCGAATACTGTGACATCGATACCACTTTAAATTAGTGTCATGCTGAATGCATTAGTAAAATTATTGGGCAGGTTGGTCGATAAGACCACATTTACATTTTCTCAACTTTTGATATGTTAGTCATTGACTTTTCTGTCCAGGAAACCGAAGACAAACCATCTTTAACAACTAATGCGACCCTCCCACTATGGCAAATAATCAACTGACTGGAGTAACAGAAGCACAAATTTCATTACATATGAGTTAGAAATAGTCATGAGGATGAGGATGAGAAAACAACTTAAGTGTAGTTTCATGTGTATTTTTTTAATTCATGGAGACACATGGTAAAACATCAAAAAGTAAAAAAAAAATCTCCAAATCGACATTTTCGGAGAAATATCGAATTTCAGGATCCTCTTTCCCTCTTCCCCCAGCCTTACTCCAAGTCCAAAGTATAATGGGCTTGAGCCTATATAGAAGTCCAATTAATTAGTCACTGGCTGTTTCAGCTCTTAGTGTATCTCCGAGCTAATGGCTTCTCGTTAATGAGGTATTTAAACCTAGACAGGATAGTCAGGTCCAAGCAAATGGATTCACATTAATGTGACATTTAAATCTGAACAGGAAGTGAATTTAGTGGTGTTAAGTATAGAATATATAATTGTAGCTTTCAGGGATAATTTTATTCTGTTACCATCGAATTGTCCCATAATTTGCCTGACACTATAAAACTTAAGATCTATTTATTATTATTCCAAAGTTCAGGCTATAACTGGACACTATTTTTTGTCTTTATTTTTCGACATCCGTTAATACTGCCATTGTAGAATTTTACAGTAATGGTTGAAGCATGGTAACCTTGAACTCATGTGGCGATGGGAGACTGTCAAGGCCATGCTGTAAGGACATCACTAGTCCACCAGGCAGAACTTCACTAACAACAAATCTGTAGAAAGTGAAAATGATAAGTATAAATGATGTTCAAGAGTCAATATTGACAAGAACATTTGCCGACTTACAGAAATACTCATAAAATGGTATGTTTGTATCGCGATAACCCATTAGAGATAGTTCGCCGCAGAAATGCAGCAATTATTGCCAAATGTCAAAGTTTTGGAATTAACTACACTGCACTTATCATCCGACTAGTTGTACATAAATCATAGAAATGTCTGTCGCCCAATCAGAGATATTCACATTGTAGAATTTTACAGTAAAAACATGATAAAACTCTGAACTCATTTAATTTAATGAAATGAAATTTACTAGATTTATTATTAATTAATTATTAGATAAATAAATTGATGAATATCAAAGTTTCAATTAAAGGAGTCTTTTCTGTACAAATGAAACATGGGTTAAAAGGATACATCCTTGTTTGAGAAAATTGATTATGTAGTTTTACATAGTAATAAGCAAGTATGTATGACCAGCCTTGGCCTGGATGCAGTACAAAAAGTAAAATGATCGATTAAAAAAATCGATTGTTTTTAGAGTGTCTTGAGAAATAGCCTGTCACTCATTGCAAAATTCTTTAATACAGGTTTGCACTGTCAATGTGTACTAGTCTAGATAGTAAAGGGTGGCAAATACAAAAAAAAAATACTTAATTCCAAAATTGATTGTATTTGATAACTCAGATTGTGCTTTAGTAATTTGGAACAAATTAAACCAAAGACATTGTTTCTTAACGGCACCATATTGAAATATGTAGAGTTAAGAGTTATGGCTGGGAAACGAAAAAGAAAAAAAGCAAAACGACACATTAGCCCCGGCAAGTCAATTTTTTGATACGCTTGTTTTTTCATTATTTGCGTAGTGACAAAAGTGTAACATCTAGAACTAAGTCAATGTAACATGCATAGTTTAAATCCACCTATAAATATGCCCTAACTTTCATTCCAGTTTCTATCAAAGTTTTGAAATTATTGGACTTTGAGCTTTTTAATCATCTTTGTGCCACCCTGGCTCCTAAAGTTTCTTTGAGTAGTTCCTGGCATAAAATATACGATTATTTCTCAGTCTATTTCATTCTCATAACGCTACGTATTGGGTGCAGCGAGAGAGCCAGGCCGGGCCAGCTGGTTATGCCTTGTTATTACTTTGGTGCCGTTTGATACCGGCCGAACTAGACCGGCCTAAGCTTTTCTCGGTTGGGCAGGGGATGGCGAGTTAAACCGGCGGCCGCATCAGATGTAGCTAGTAAATAGTGCAACCACAGCCAGTTCCAGCGCTACAAGGCCCCAGTGTGGCGTTGATTTTTTTTTTTTTCACTTTAAATGACCGTGTATTCACATCAAAATATTGAAAGGCCAACGATCTATCTGGCCAGCGGGTGTCTGGAAACTAGGTCAGGGACATGATTTGCGTCAAGCTGTCAGATGTCAAACATCATTGATACAGTACAGATAGTTCACACAGGGCACAGGAGTCATATGTTAGACCGAACACTAATGAGCCAGACTACTATACATCACAGTTGTCACCCTGTAATTACAGCAATTTTCAGCTCCGTTCTTCAGTGCCTGACCTAACCTCTGGGTTATGTGAATGAGACATGTGTAGATTCCATAAACCGACTGTCTCCTACTGTAACCTCCCCGGTTACTTAAACCTCTTCTATTGTTCTTAGCACCATGTAAGTCTACAGAAAATGTTGTTTTAAAATATAGACAGAATCTTTCTTTATTTTTTGAGCCAAGATGAGGTAAATAGACGCTGATTGTTTTATTGTTTTGCCTAAAGACCACTTCTTAGCACACAGATCAACACATTCATCGATTACATTATTTTCCTTAGCAACAATCATCTGGTTAATTACAGGTTCGTAAGCTGTACAAATTCTGGATACTAGATAGACAGTATCAGACAGAATGGTACTTTTTTCCCAATGAAATCAAAGCCAGATGTCACTCCATCTGTCTTTTTTCTCACGATTAGGGGACACGATAATGAGTTCGGATCGAGGTAAATGAATAAATAAATGCGTCACAGGAGATAAAATCTGTCATTGGATGGGGATTACAAGGAAATAATTGTCTGTCCGGCTCTTCAACTCGCTGTTTTAAATAGAGGACCAGAGAACTTTAACACTGGAAGCAATTTAAATGCCGGCTCCTTTAAGGTCACATGATCCCCACGTGCTCGAAGATAATGAACACATCGTCCCTTCCTTCCTTCAACCATTCCTTCCCCTTCCCCTCCCCTCTCCGCAATACACACGCTTGCCTGGGGTGAAGGGTCCATACATTAATATGAAGTAATCACTGATTACTGTTTGAAATGTTCGTAGCAGACAATGACCCTTAATTGTCTTTTCCTTTGTGCGGTCAATTCGACCTAAATGCTAAATATGAAGTCCAGTCTGGGTGGGATACAGGACCATAGACTGGAGGTAGTCGTGGGTCTTGTATAGCTTCTTTTGCAGCAGGGCTCCGTTTGGCCAGATCTCCAACCTCTGCCTGGCATAGATAAGGCAGTCTTGCAGATCGTGTTCTGACGTCTATCAGTCGGCTGTGCAGATATAGGAAGCTGGCGCTATGACACCGCTTATGTGCAGGTGAATCCCTAGAAGTTCCAGGAGCCAGACTGTAAAAAGCCTCTTTGAGCCATTTAATAAAAATTTCTTCTCGAACTACAGAAACGTTCGAAGATGGCCAAAATTAGTCTGCAGGTCTGGTGCCACCACTGTGCTTAAATTATATACTGTTTACGGTGGGGGATCCTTTAGTTAGATTTTTCACAATTTTAAATTACATGAAAAGGGGTTAAAAATTTGGCCTTCTTTTGCAGGTCACAGGCCTGCGCAAATGAAATCCGCTGAAACCATTGGGAAACACTGTCTGCAACAATTATCTTTTTACAAATTCAAAACTGAATTTTACCACTTTTGCGGTTTGGTTTCATGTCATATGATTATTTCTACACAATCTGTTCAATTTCATACTCTGCTACTATCGACTCGGATAGTCCAATTTTTTTGACCAATTAAGCTCCTGCACCCTAGACCGTCGTCATAAGATACAAAGGCGAGTATGACCGAAGCTACGTCCGTCTACAATTGACAACGAGACTGTGTTGAGAATATCTCTGGTTCTTAATACTTGCCATTGTACGACACACAATGATCTCTACACATTATATTATATTTATTATATTATATTATATTATATTATATTATCGCAATGCATATTAACTGAATAATTATGTCTTCCTGAATCTAACCTGAACCATAAAAAAAAAAAGGCAGCAGGCGGCACTTAATCATACCGTTTTTTTCATTGTACGGGTCAGAATTATTCTCCCTTCAAGCCTTTTCCAGATCCTGAGTACTGTACCTTATTCGCTGCTGCGGGTTAACCGCACGTGGAAATGGACTCGTTAAGAATTTGGAATCTTTGCGGTAGACAGGAAATGGGAGCTTAGCAACAATGGTGGCTGTTCTAGGAATAATGTACGGTTTTAAACTTGTTAATGAACTGTTATCAACAGTTTTGCATCAGTTGAGGATGGGGTACGATTCGACGGTGGTATGTAATAAATGAATCAATAGAGCAGACACCACTTACAAGCCAGCTAACTCTTTTTCAGCTCTTCCGCATCACTTGCAGCCATCTTGGTGTGCTTAGAATTTAGATCCTGGTACTTAAAATATACTTCTTTCCATTTCCTAAGTTGTTAGCGACTTAACTCAAAAACACAGCTAACCATCAACAACCAACATGCAGACTATCCATTTATAACTACACGGGGTTAGTTTTTAGTTGCTATCAATTTTCAAAGTAAGCCTCCCTAGTAAACATTATATCGTCTCTCTCCGACTATGCTTGCCTTATCATAACGACCAGTCTTCGCCCCTGCCTCGCGCGCAAGCACGGATGCATCACGTACGCACACACACAGTCACACACACACAGTCTCTCTCTCACACACAGACACAGACACACACACAGACACACAGACACACAGACACACAGACACACACACACACACACACACACACACACACATAACAAGCGAGTATTTTGTTAATGAAATCGATCCGCGCTTAATCCCGATCGGCACAACAGATCTTTGAGCTTAATCGTAACAAGTTACAGAAAACAAAATATCTCTAAATGGCGAAAACAAACACGTCTCTGATCACAAGACTTTGCTTTATCATGCCAACCACGGCTCTGTGATTATGCTTAATCCACGAATTCATTGAGGTGATCTAGAGCTGTCAAAAGCAACGTTTGTTAAGGGAAATGAGAAAAGGAGGGAGCAAGGAAAGGTTATTGAGTTGGATGAGGGCTTAGATGCGAGTTGTTTTCTACCGTCTTGCGAACAAGGACCGCTCCTGTATATGCCAGACTATGTATTTGAACCCATAGTTCTTAGTCTTCCCATCTGGAATAGTCCTCGTGTTGCTTGTATAGTTTTAGTTAAAATACAGGCCATAGATTAACTCTTAAAGTAGGTAACTCAGAAATTTCATTATATCCCTCAAGAATATAATTTGTGCAGTCTTGTATATATGTATGTGTGTATGCATGTGCTTGTATGTGTCTGTGCGTATGTGTGTGTGTGTGTGTGTGTGTGTGTGTGTGTGTGTGTGTGTGTGTGTTTGTGTGTGTATCTGTGTGTCTGTGTGTGTGTGTGTGTGTTGTTTAATATGTGTGTGTATGTGGGTTTTTGTGGGT
>JAWQUT010000109.1:1293074-1310982 GCA_033807755.1 Ellobium chinense
AATGCTTTATCTCTGTGGTTTGTAACCTACTAATTCCTAAACAAAATAATGGGAGTCCCAGTTAAATCTTTACCTGCCTCCAATTTTCTTTATCATTTGAACATCCACTCCTGTCAACTTATCATCGTCAATGACCCCATTGTTTAAAGCAAAATTCCACGATGCTACTCTTTCTCCGCATCCAGAATTACAAAAACAACAGACCTTGACCGCCACCCGAGTCAGATCAGATTGGATTTCCCGTGAGATTCTGTCCGCCAGACAAAATCTAAGTTAAGTAAAATTTTGTCCCTAGGAAGAAATCTGATTGCGAAAGTATGTCCCTTTCCTCCACCGCCCTCCCCCCTCCCACACTGAGGTTGCTTATTGCTCTGTGTTTATGAGTGTGTCATTTTATCTGTTTGTCAGTCTTTCTCTCTCTCTTCTTTCTCTCTCTTTCTCTCTCTCTCTCTTTCTCTCTCTCTGTCTCTCATTCTGCCTGTTATTCTCTTAGTTTCTATCTCTCTCCGTGTCTCGCAGTCTGTCTGTCTATCTGCCTCTCTTTTCTCTCTCTATCTCATGTTTCCCTGTTTATCTCTTTGTTGTGCATGCCTTTTAAAACGTACTATTTGAAACCTAGTTGTTATTTTGTTGTCATTAGACGTAGTAGCTAGGTGGCCCTGAAGCCTTACTCCCCTACACACACACACACACACACACACACACACACACACACACACACACACACACACCTTCTCCCAGAAACGAACGGATTTTACCCAATAACAATGTTGTTTCTTCCGCGGTAAAACTAAAGATAAAATAAGAATATTATATTTCCCCCTAGAATATATTACTCAGAGGGGGGAGAGAGGGGAAGAGTAGAATACAAATCATAATCTTTACTGACTGGCAAGCGGGGAAAAAGCAGAAGGAGGGATGATGGGGAGATTACATCCCTTAAGTTTTTCTTCAGATGAGTGAAAAGCACATCACTGGGCTCTGACAATTGGGAAAATCTTACCGTCTAGCTGTCCTGCCAAAATACTCTCCACGGAGTAGTCTGTCTGGTCAACCATAATGCCCCTGTCCTTTTCATGAAGTAACATCATCTTAAATTGTTTGGCTGCTGATGAACTGACTATTCGCACTAAATCCCTCTCCTGACACCGAAAACCGTTGTCTTTATTCTTCATTCTGAGACACTAAAAAAGTGATACGTCAGACACTTTTTATTTAATCGGCAACGATATCGTGTTGTCGCATATAGATACATTATAATAAATGTAGAAGGGCACGCTTTCTCTACGGTCAATTACGGAGTGATTGCAAATGAACTCAAGTAGGGATTTGAGCACTGCGCGACTTAATATTCAGAGTTTAATGAAATACCCTTTGGCACCGTTAGAGAGCATCCCGCTTGTCCCACATTTTAACTGCTGAATTTGAACAATAGGCTCCATAACAGTCAATAATGCGGGTGGGTTTTTTTTTTTTTCAACTTAATATGTAGCCCGCAATTTAGTTCGGCGTTCAGATCATTTTCTCCTACATTTAAGAAACTAAAATTTGTGTCGTCCTGCCTTCTAGTCGGGAAACTGTGCATTGCACAAGCTGTTCGTCGAATTTCTCAGAAACCTTCTGTTAGATTTCTCTGAGCTGATATTTTGAAAAGTACGAATGGTTGAATAATCAGGAATATTTCTGTAATAATTGATAAAGAAAATTCTAAATGAGCACATTTTCATTACGTCCAGACTCACTTGAGGATGATGTAAAATCTTAGAGAACTCTAACAGCAGATTCGATGAATGACAGGCGGAAGGCAAAGTTTATGGACCATAACATTCATCGGCCAAATTAACTTTTCGCGGCCACGAGCTCTCATGACAGACCCGCTCTTGTTTCGAAACAGTTCATTTAGCTCAGGTACTAAACTGTCTAGCTCACGTGATCACACACAGTAAAAGGAAGGTCCAGCACGAGGGTTTCTCCTATAATATGTACTGTTTAATTTATTTATGTTACCGCAAAGATAAGTTTTATTGCAGCCTTATTTACATGACAACCCTCAAAGAAGAAAGAAAACAATAGAAATGTAATCCCTCTAGGTTAATTCAAGTGTATTCCTATGTTGAGGTTTCAGGCACTTATTAGAAGACCAAATCACTCACTTTGTACAACCCAATTAATCCGTAAATATATACATTCTCCTTTTGGCCTTTTGCGGGGCTCTGCCAGCCAGTGTCAGGGTGTATGTAAAATGACCTGTGATCTAAATAAAGCATCCAATTTTAAATCAAATAGGCGCCCGATGTTTGTCGGCCTAAGCCGAGCTAAAAGTAGGCCTTGACCTTGCTATATATAGCAGGAGGACTGGTGCTAAACATAATAATATGCTTCAGTTCAGCATAAATTTGTGCGGCATACACGTTCACTGGTCAAATCTATTCATAGATTGTAGTTGAGGAGAAAATTTCCTTTCTTTTGATATCCGACACGATGGGTCGATGTTTAAGTTAATTTCAAGATAGATGCAATACATTTGTTATATACAGTTAATGAATTTAAGTTAATGAACTGCATCTTCTATTACTGATCGTATGCTTCGCTAAACATTTTCAAAAAAAAATAATAAACAAGAAACGAATCTAGTGGAACAATTTGAGTCATTTCTAACTGAAATAAAAGTGAAAATATTTATTAAATGTGTCATTGGTTTATTGATTTTAAGGTGAGTATTAGGAGGAAAAAGTTAAACACATTTCACGGGCTGCACAGGGAAGGCGGTTCCATACTCTGCTAGAACCAGCCTTTGCACTGGAGAGACAACTTTAACAAGAGTTAACACTCACATAAAGTTCATCCATCTTTTTACCTGGCATAGCAACAACAATAAAAAGAAATTAGCAACATAAACTTTCCCTCGTCAACACTCTATAATCTTAAGAGATTACAAAGAAAAACATAAACAGAATGGTCGTACAGCTTAGAGAGCCCGAACCCCCTGGATGTTGTCCAGAAAAGATCGTGGGCTATTCACATAGGGCTTCAATATTATCAGCATTGAGCAAAGGCAGGTGTAAAAGGAAACATTTCTAAGCGTACATGGTACACTTTATAAGATATAGGTGGAAAGTAAACTTTGTACATTTATTATATTTATGTCTATATAATCTACATGTATTGTGCTATGCACAGATAAAATATTAACTCTTATTTCAAAACACAACTCTTACACAACGCTATAATAATTGCCCGCGTAAATATTTTGGCGCCCTATACGCAACGCTTTCTAACGTGGTGCGACTGCGATAACTGCAAGAAACTCCCAAAACGTCAGCAATGTTTCCAGTAGTTACTGCCAGTGCGCAAAGTTATCCAGCATGCGCTAGGTCCGAAAGAGCAGACCGGGTGGGCGGGNAGGGGGAGATGGTAGGTGACTTAAGCTCTCCTCGCGCTCCCTCCTGTTCCTCCTCTCCCTCCTCTCTCTCTCTCACTCTCTCTCTCTCTCTCTTTCTCTCTCTCTTCCTCTCTCTCTCGTTTTCTCAATTTCTCTCCACACTTTTTATTTCTTTTCCTCCGGCTCCAGGACCCCCTATAAGCGCGAGACCCTGGACATGATCCCACATTGCCCATGTATAAATCCGCCATCGGATAAAAAGCATACCACTGTGTTTTCATATCTGATGATTTACAGCACAGGAGGTGAGGATTCCAACAAAACATTTTTATTGTTTAATATATTTCTTATCTTTTTCTTTTATGCCGGACACTTTTTCTCACATTCCAGACGAAGAGGAAAATCCTGAATAAATAAAATCTGTGTCACTCCAGAACACTGTTGCCAGACTTGGTTCTTTCGGAGCCAAATATCAGATTTTTTGCTCTTTTAAAAAGCCATTGGATCCCAAATAACTGATTCGGTTTTTTTGCTCTTTGTTGGCTCCAACATACAGTAGGTTAAAAATGACGAATTTCCTATACAGTAAAAATACTTATACTTCTCTCGAATTGGTATTTCAAGTGATTGAGCCTCTGTCATAATAATTGCCTGAAAACACAAATCCAAGAAAGAACTCTGTTTCCATTTAACAATCAATTCTTATTATCTTGCTTCGATGTATGTAGAAAGGTTTATTTTAAATTATAATACCCACTTTTATCCAAAATATAGGCAGTTCGTTGCGTAGTTCTTCTGTACAGTATGCCCTTTCCGGACTTGTTTTGCTCTCTTTTGGCTCTTTTTCGTATGCTATAATTTGGCTCAGGCTCTTAAAAAATTCTGGCATGCCTTCTCCAGAGAGGAGGGAACTTCCTTGATTATGATGGACTGAGTAGCCTGTTTAAATCAGAAATGGGCTTGCTCTAGTGTGGATTTTAAATACATCGCACGTTTCGTCGCTTAAAAGCAATATCCCGATAATTTACAGGAGAAGCAAAAATGTGTCTTATTTTTTTTTTGCACGTAGAAAAATAATATTTTGGAAGTAAGCTCTATTTTTGAATGCAATGTACATGTAATGTAAAAGCTGAGTTCAGTTTATTAAGGTAGAACTTAATGATCTATAGTAAACAAAAAATATGGTTTTATCAGGGCTTGTCACTGACAATGCTTGGTGCAAAGTCAGACATTGTCCTGTGTGACATTTTGTGAAGTGCCTGAATAAGGTATGTTTTGTATTGATCGGTTAGTTTTGTTCAAAAATATTTCGCATTTTCCTACCGTACCACGAAACTACTGCAGCTAGAGGTTTAAGGTTTTCACACAATAGACGGAACGTTATTGGCAGTCCAAAGTCGTCAAAGCCAGAATTTTGATCAGGGTGGTGTGGTGTTTATCAGGATATTGCACCTAATTGACGATTTTGGTATCTCATGAAACAGTTCAGTCGTAGACAGAGATGACTGACCAAACTTACCCAAAAGATATCCAACGTGAGGTGTGAGATGGACGATTGTTAGGGACCATGTCCGATAACTTATTTTCGACAAGTTTCGAGTGTATGATAATATCTCCGACAGTTGTGCAAATCGTTCTATTAAGTAAACTTTCAGACTGTTGTAATGGTAGATTTTAAGCTATACTTATAATTGTGGAACAGCGTGGCCGAATGGTTGTGGTGTTGGACTCAAGATCTAAAAGTCGTGGGTTCCTTATCCGACCACGGTTATGTTGTAAGTGCCTTGGGAAAGAATTTCATTCACATTTTGTTTAGTCTACCTGTCTGTAAAATGGGTAGCTAGCTATAGGCAGTGAAAGTGACTGTCAGAATGCCAGTGTTCCGCGACTGTATATGGCAGCGGCACTGTATACTCCCCAGGGTGTTGAGAAAGTTCTAGAGTGACCTGATCTGCTGGGTAATAATAATAGTGTGAAGTGGCGTGAGCAGGCATCAGGTTGGATACGAGATTTATAAACCGCATTATTATTATTATTTCGTTACCAGAAAGCTCACCGTCCTTATTTTTGACACAGATACATCGGACGATAAATGTACTTTACAGCAGTATACTCATCAGCTCTACTTAATCGCAACACATCGAGAATATGTAACATGTTCCGGAGTTGCGATTATCCAGTGGTGTGTGCAATTACAGCATTGATTTTACTATCTGGAGCATAACGTGATTAAGCGAAATTTGCGATTATCCGGATTGCAGTTGAGTGGAGAACTGTAAGACGTATAGCCTAGATTAGTGGTAAAGTTGACTTGATAGGGCAGTTATTTTTGGGGACTGTAAAAGTTCACCAATATGGAATCTGCCTCATAACGTTCTTACAAGATTACACGTGGGTCACAGAGTTTTGTGTAGATTCTGGATGGAACCTCACTCGATTTCACCGAGCTTATTTTCGAGATCTTGGTTAACATACACAGAAGTTCAAAGACATCACAGGAGCTTTTACGTCCATGGCATAATCTTATCGATCTATAATCTCCTGGTCGATGTTCCAGGTCATCACAGTCAGGAATTATTATTACATCCCACTCATCCGTTGGTGAATAATTAAGACATTCGTAGATGAAAGACATGCTCTGTTCGGTAATGCTAAATTATTACTGTTATTTACCAAGCTGCTTGAGGGGAAGCCCTGTGGTTCTAAGACTAAGAGATTGATGGAAGTATGCCCTAATCTCTACGGTTAGAATAGTTGACGAATCTCTCAAAGCTGCTTCAGACGTGATCATAATTAAGGAACAGACGTCAACAAGTCCTTTTCAAGGTATTAAGTACATCTGAATACAACCATGTCGGTCACTGTTAATTGACAAAGAGATTGGCTCTCTTATACAACAACAACAACAACAACAACAATAACAACCACACACACACACACACACACACACACACACACACACACACACACACACACACACACACACACACACACACACACACACACATACACACACATATTATATTTTAAATATATGCAGTGGGTGATGGCAACTGTTTTATTCTACATTAACTAATTTAGAAATGGGAGTCGTTGCACATAAATTTTACTAAAAATTGACAGAAAGTACATGCAGATTATTAATTTCGAATTCAGTAACTATAAGTTACTAACGTTACTTATAATGGGCCAAAAATTCAGTGGTATTTATTTCACTACCTGATTGAAACGATAATGCACGGGGAGGATTTTGACTGAAAACGGGTTTCACCACCTGACTTAAATCAGCATTCTGTACCTTGAAGATCTTGTTTGGGATTCACTACACATGTGCACATGTGTAAGTGGGAGATCATAAAGGCGACCGATTTATGTCACCTAACCACTAACCTAATCAATCTATACAATTTCTACAACCGCACAGAGACACGGCCTACTCTCTGCGCCGATCTGCGGGATCGGAGGCAGCTTATTTTATAGGAATGAAATTTTGATTCCTACTCACCGACAGCCGCTGCTCGGAGTGCCCCGTCAGTGGGCCGTCACCGGATGTGTGACGTCATAGGGCTGGACAGGGGACTTTTTCAACTGAGAAGTGTGCTGAAAATATGTGTCCTTTATGTTCTACCCTCGGAAAGATCGGCGCAAAGTGAGTATGTCACCTATACGCCGAAACATATTCGGTGGCCTCTCTGCACGAGCCCTAACACACACAGCGGCGTTCAGTATTCCTCTCTGAGTCTATTAATTTCATATTGCGACACGGCAGCTAATGAGTGAGCGGAGGCGTCTTAATTAAAAACAAGAACACGTTACTAAAAGAAATGTCATAAATCAGGAGTCAGTGTCTCATAGACTTGGGCAGGGCTGATTCCCACACACGATGAGACAGTGGTGTGACAAATTCATCTTTCGCGTGCACTAAAAGCGAAGTGTACTAAACGCACTGAAACTGAAGAAAGCAATTAAAACGTTGACTAGGACAGGCTTCCGAGACATAAAGGCTACAAATACATCTCTCTATATATATATTATGTATGTATGTGTGTGTGTGTGTGTGTGTGTGTGTGTGTGTGTGTGTGTGTGTGTGTGTGTGTTTATAACACGAATAGCGCGAATGTAACTGTATATTAACGAATATTTTGCATCTATCTTGACATTATAAGATGAACATGGAGTGGCAGTGCGCACGGGAAAATTGTAGTGATGTTCTCTACAAGTTTCAAAGTCCCTTAATTCTAAGACAGTTTAATTTGAAAAGCTGGATGAACATAACAAGTCATTCCTATAACTGCATTAGTCTCAATATCTATGGTCTAAGTCTAGATAATAATCTCTACATCTTGCACTTGTATACAAGAATCTCCCTCCCTGACCGACTCGTAGTTCGTTCCAAAACTTTCCAGATCTAAGGCGTAAATATGTAGAAATTTACAGCACTGTTTGACATTGAAGTTCTTTGGGGATTTTTGAATGGCAAATGAAAGTTGCTAATTGGGCAAATGAAACTTGCCTATTGTGAGGTGAGCAATTGAGAGTATCTTATTTAACGTTTCAGAAAACGATATATCTACAACATAAAGGATATGCATTTTCTGTGTGAAGTGGGTGTATCAAGAGAAAGAAGAAATGTGGAAAGAAGGTGCAGAACCTCACAATAAGCAACTTTCATTTGCCCAATTAGCAACTTTCATTTGCCCAATTAGCAACTTTCATTTGCCCAGTTAGCAACTTTCACCTGCCCAGTTAGCAACTTTCATTTGCCACTCTATGTTTGTGATGAGCGTACAGGCGGTACTATCCTCCCTTGCAAGACTCCAAATAAGCTTGTTTACAGTGAAATGTCAAACGATCTAAATTGATAGAAATAGTGGAAGCTCTAAAATTCAAATGTCAATTACTTTAAAGCTAATTTTTGTAGGGCTATGAGTAAATGAGAAATGAACATCATTGCTGTAATTCTTTCTTCAGAGTTGTCCTCGGGTTTTTGTTTTGTTGTTTCGGTTTTTTGTTTTGCCATCCAACATGGCGTTGTTTACCAGGGGTTGAAAATGAGCATAATCAAAGCATTTAAAGAGGCAGTTGAGGGCTTGCGCGTTAACGATGGAATCTTTTACATTTTTTTACATTAGTGCATTGGTGTTGAATGCACCCTTAGTAGAGTTCCACATTCAGAGTTAATGAAATTCTACGATAGTAGGAGATCCCATCGTTAATGCACAAGTTCTCAACTCTTATCCCGTGTAAAAGTATTTAATAAAAGTTGCTCTGGATCAGATTATTGATAACATTTATTGTTTTGGGGTCTCGGTAGCTAAGAGTTTTAGATTCATTGTTTATTATAGGCGCTGTGGCCAGTTCCAACGTATTTACAGAACATTTTATAGAATAAGAAGGATACAATATAAATGAGACAACACGTCAAAAAACCCCACGAATTCTGTTGCTCCAAATCTCTCTGTTCTGTCACACTGTTCTGTCTTGCACTCGGAATTAATGCATTTGCTCACATTTGCCCAATGCATATATATCTTCTTCATTTGAACTTTCTTATTTACTTTTCTTCCTTCTTTCACCCGCTCCCCGATCCTACCCTCTCCTAGACACACACTTATAACTGACATTTCTCCAATCGCACACATACATACGAACAGAAGCGCGAATACACACGCATACACACACACACACACCACACACATATACACACACACACACACACACACACACACACACACAGAGAGAGAGAGAGAGAGAGAGAGAGAGAGACACACACACACACACACACACACACACACACTCACTGAGGATTAAAATTATAGAACCGTTTTGTTAAATTCCCTGATAAATTTATGACAAAATATTCCAAATGATTTTGCTTCCTTATTATTCATTGTTGTTAAACACGTGACAAATTTCAGCATGCTAGGCCTTACAATTAGTCTACGCGGTAAAAGTATATGCCTAATTTCCTTGGCATTTTTCCTCACTATGGAACTCATCTTCTATTTCATTTACCAACTTTACACGTTCTCAAAATGTGTTCTACTTTTGGTCTTTTCCACCCTCCCCATTCTACCATAAAAACTATGAGATCCTAACCTTAGTTTTGAAGTAGCTATGCTGATATGCTTTTGTTTCACTTCCAGTAAATATTACTCACAATTAAATTCGACAGCAATAGGTTGTACACTCCGTTTTCACTACTACTTTCTATGTCGCTGTGAAACTTTTGTTGAAATTTATCTGGGACACGTTATTGAAATTCTGAAATAAATAGTCCAATGTTTTATTAAAAAAACCCAAAAATATCCAAACCCGCATCTCATCAGCATGTTTTTGATACTGAAACCCAGTTTACAACGTAGTCATTTTCTGATTTTGTCCTTAATTATAAGTATATTTTGTAACCGGATTGCTATCCATCTAGACTTATTATTTCACTCCTTGACTTTATTATTTTTATTTGCCTATGTATTGCTAAAGGAAAAACTCCAAAATACACAAAAGGATTTGGTGTAGATTTCCTCACACCTAAAACGGACCTTAAAAAACTAGTGTGGACATGCTCAATGGGCCAAGCTTCGCAAAATTCCCAAATTTTACAAGCATGTTATAGAGTTGGATTTAGCAATGAGCTAAACAATTTCATCTGTAACATTGATGATAAATTTGGATTTCTATGCCAAAACAAAATTAAGATTATATAGAGCCTTTTGTGCTTGATCTGCCAAACTCTGAATGCTTTTGGAAACGTTTCTTTATCTAGAAAGCCTAGATATTTAAAGGAATTAAGTTTCTAATGTTTCATTAATGACAGTTTATCCTAGGTCCCATTCCACCTCCTTTTCTAAACACAGTACACTTTGTTTTCGTAGTATTAACTGTCAAACCCCATAGTTTTCAGTATTCCAACAGAACATCTAATCCCCTCTGCAAACCGTTTCTGCAGTCACTAAATACTACCATATTATCTACAAAAAGTAAAAGCGCTATCAACCATTCGTTTATCTTCACGTCATTCGCATCATTTGACGTAAAGAAATCATCCAAGTCGTTGACAACAAATTTCAAATAAAAATCAATGGCGACAGAGATTTTCCTTGAAAAAGTCCTAGATTAGATGAAAAGAAGCAATTGTTACCGTTCGTATTTCTTGACTACTTTCCGAGTCTTCCTACACATTCTTGATGGTCAATTTTATCTTAATAATCCTATCTTTCATTAAGTCAGTCATTTTCGTGCTAACCCGTTACGTCCAAATTTTGCTTGAGCTGAATCCAAGGCAGGGTGATAAAAAAAATGCTTTTAAATGGAGGGTGCAACGTTTGTTTACTCCATGTTTATTTCGATTTTTTTTTTTGCAAAAATTTACTGTTACACCATACTAAACCTGTGCTTAAGGGGAGTACGTTAATGATTACCACTGCAGCAAAATAAAAATGGGGTCATACTTATGTAAAGAAAGTGTGAGGTGCCATCCAAAATGTGCTAGACTGTGTCTATGACCTCTCGTACACTTGCTTTAGATATTGGACTCTTGTATCACCTTCGATGAAGATGAAAATTAAACGTACGAGAAAGGGATTATGAAATTACATAAGTGATATAGGCCGAATTGCAGATGGTACTGTACAGGCAGGCTGACACATAAAGACTTTCAGGGATGCTTCTAGGCTTGACAGCAGCGTTCATTTCACCGTGCTGGCTGCCAGCTGGATGACTTCGCAGATTGATGGAGAAATGTTAGTCCTAAAGTAAGTCTTCGAGCCTGTATAAGCACAGTCTGGTGACTTTTGGGTCGCACCTTGTACAATTATTAGAAACATGAGACAGATAACTGTCGGAGCTTACTTCCTTATGCACCACGAGGGATCCACATTCGCTTTCTGGTCTCGTATGAATCATTAGTATACGTAGGGACAGCATCGATACCGATTCACAATGTGAATTAATTGTCATCTTGATCCTGAATGTGCTTATCATGCCAGCGAAAGCAAGTGTTATTGTCTCAGAAGCTAAAGATAACAACGATTCTCTGACGATGATTGGTCGATCAACTTATCTTATGGAGTCACTTTTGTAATTTCTTATGAATCAACCGGAGACGCCCAGACAGCATCGATACTGACTGTTATTTCATGGTAATTTGTGATTTGATCTTCTTGATCTAAAATGCTCGTGTGACGGCATAAAGAGCATGAGATAACAACGATTCTTTGGCTTTGAATGAGTCATCCACAAAGTTTATGAAGTCGCTGTCCCATGCATACATGAGAGCAGCCTTCGAGAATTGACAAAAACACGAAGAGCTATTTCAGGATTTCGAGCGTGGGAGGTGATCAATGCCATGTGCTATTTTTTTTATCCATTCTGACAGCCATTACGCTGGAAGCATAACATGTTTCTTTCCATTTCCTTCCACTGCTAACTAACTTTATCATCGGACGACCGCATTTGGTGCCAGACAGTTATGCGATGGTACTAAGTTAACGGGTGCAAAGAGATCTTAATCTACAAAGGCTAATGTACGATTTCATGAATTCGAATTCCGGGAAATCGGTGTCTCTTTTGCTTTTTTGTTTTTTTTGAGATTCTGCGGTGTCTGATTTCACAAACAGAAGTTCATGTGGAAAATATGGAGTTAGAACACGTGCATTACAATTACTATAGGATGTGAGGACTTGATGTCATAGATAGTGTTCATGACAACACAATCACCTTAACCACATGAGGCGATTCAATCTAATACATTGAGGCTCCAACGGACCGGCAAAAGAAGCTCTGTAATTGTAAATGATGACTATGCACTTTATTTGGCTGTTCAAATGTACAAGGCAGAAATCACAGGGTTAGATCAAGTCTGTACATGAGAAAGTTTCCTTTCGGTACCAACAAAAAAAACCTGGTAAAGAAGAAGCAAACAAAATCACTCACAGAGAGACAGAAAATGTTGGATCAAAGCGATCAGTAGAAACCCGTAATTCTATATTAAGCATTTCTCCGAAGAGTCCTTGAATATTGTTCTTTGATCAGATCACTGTATGTTAAGTAGGCCTACCCTATTTATTTGTTCATTTCTCATCAGGTCCACTTCTCTTGGTAATACATCTGCTTCTCTATTTCTAGTGTATTTCTCTATTTAAAACTATACATAAATTTACTTTACCTGGCATTAAAACATACAAGACTTTTCACACAATCCGGAATCAGTGATCTGAGATTTTTTTTTAAAAAGTGACGCTAGACATTAGTCGCGATTTTAGAACAGGTCGTCATCACTAGGTGTTCTGCGTCACACAGTAAAATGATAGAAGGGAGGGTCCAGTTTTGCACTTCCAGTGTTCTAATTTTTTTAATGTCTCAGATCTGGTTTACGAAATACACATTAAATTTTCATAATTGTGCTACTGTGGCCTATATTCAATATAACGTAATTCAGTATAATTTAATGAAACATAATATATTTAAGTCAATATAAGAAGTAGTAAGAAAATGGTATAATGATAATAAGTGAGGCATGACTTTGCGTTGGTAGCTTTTGTTTTCCAGCCATAGAGCAACTGAAGACTTCATTATGCTACGGATCGCGATGTGGTTGGTCATAACCGCCAGAGACACTCTACTGCTCTGATGTTGACAGTGGTTGACTGACTCCAATAATTAGTCATACCACGCAGGGAGAAATTCCATCAGGTTCTGGCGCTTTTAAATATAAATGTTATAACATGTACGCAGTGGGCTAGCTAGGCCACTTTAGAGTTCACTGATCTCCAGACCTCAACAATGGCTGGTCTTAGTTTGTCAGAGTAACTCTACTGCCCAGTGGTCGTCAGCTGTTGGCGGACCTATCTTAGGTCAAACTAAAACAGCAAACAGTTCAGTCAAATTTAAGCGCTCAAATGGATTATAAATTGCAGTTTGTTTAGAGTTCACTGAGCTCTGGACCTCAACATTCAATGGTCTTGGTCGACAGAGACACTCTACTGCTCATTATCATCAGCTGCTGACAGACCCATATATATATATGTTGCGCTTAAGTCATGAACAAAATAAGTAAATAGAGGGAAAAATAGGACAAAAAAAAGATTTTAAAAATTTGGCACTTTAGCACTACGGGAATGTGTACATCTTCGTTTACATTTCATCACTGCCCCCTCCCCCCCCCCTCATTTTTTTTTGGTGCACTATTACACTTTCAAACTCACTTTCATACTTATTATAATAACTGGAACCTAAGAGATCATCAGCCAGTGTTGGCGGTATGATACCACATTTTCCTCTCAAAGAGCTTTACATACTACATTATTAAACGCAACTCAGAAGAGTCAAAAGTTCTTTTCTCATTTAAGTTTACTAATACACAGTTTAGCAATCAGTATAGTGTGATTAATGTTTCGTATGGCATCAGTCGATAACTGAGGGTAATGTTGTTTTGATATTCCGAAAAGTGCGAGTTCCTCTGTACAGGTTAATTTAATACCATGCTTGATAAAAAGAATGCACATGATGTGGTCACAAAATGTGGTCCAGTGTTCTAACTATAAACCAACATCGCTATCAACTGAACTAAGCTGCAAGAATCTTCGACTGAAATGTCATGCCTGCCCTGGCATATGATAGCTAAAGCTGAAAACTCATCAAAGAAATAGAAATGAAATTAAATTCATTCGAAAATAGATCTCTCAGAAAAATCGTGTCTGCAAACTGGAATTAATTCAAGACTACCTTTGAAATCGAAGAAATGTCAAAGTAACTTAATATTAGAGATGGATATAATATGTTGGACACATCTTATGAAGAGATTTTACAAGACCAGCAAAACAGGCTCTTCAGAGGAAAATATTAAGGGGAAAAGGAAATGAGACCGAAAATGAGAAACTTTGAAGAGAAAATTGCTGAGAAAGGCCCGGGAAAGTGGATTGTGAAGGATTTCTGAGAAATATGAAAGATTTGTACAGGACAAAGACAGATGGCGTAGCTCTGTATGGGTCCTATACGATGACTGAAGATACGGATGTTTGTTTGTTTGTTTGCTTGAGCTATATTGCGTCTTTTTTTTTTTTGGTCGTAAGACTAAATTACTGGGTAGAATATTTATTTTCCTACAAGTTCTTCCCTAACCATAATGCCCACTGAAGCATGAGCGTCAGTCGAGGCGAGTCCCTAACCCGAATGCCCGTTGAGACAAGAACGTCAAGTAGGGTGTCATTCGGAATTCCTCCCGGTGCAGTGTTGAAATATTCTGCTTGCGTGTAAGGTTTTTGTGATGGGTTTGTGTAATTTCTTTGCACGTCGTAAAACATCCCCTATTCCACTGCACATAATGCCCAAACTTTGCATGGCCTTATGCTTCATTATGGACTGTTGTCCTGTGGATTTAAAGTATAAAAATGTTATCGATTAGCACGCATTTTGAGAAGACTACGTTAGAAAATTGCAGAGCTGCAGCGGCTTCATTATATTGTGCTGTCACAGGAGCCTTAATTCAGTTCCGGCTCTAACTAATTAGGAAGGGTCCATTTGCCTCAGGCTTCGTAATGTCCGAATTGTCCAGATGTCAATGTCAACTACTGAAATACCCGGGGAAGGAAGAGGGAGAAGGAATCGGATTTCTTGATTCCAACCCCCCCCCCCCCCCCCCCCNTTTTTTCGGGGGCGGGGGGTAAACCTTTAGATACACTTTACGGTTTGGATCACAGCAAACTATATTTGACTTTAGTCTCATACTTTTGTAAGTCTCCAACAATAATAAATGCCATGCCAAAAAGCTTTTTCCAGTGGAGTTTCTTGTTCATTTTAATTCTTGATTTGGAAAAGGAAGGCAAAAGGGAAAGTGTTGGGGTAGTTAAGCATAACTATGTTGAGAACAGTCATGCCATAACAGGGCAAACAACCATACGAATGTATTGTATATAATGAAAATCGATTCCAGAGCTGTTTCAGGACCATGCATAGTATAATATTACAGTGGGCTATTTCCAGAGCTGAGAGGTTGGTTGTTATAATATGTGTAATGTTTATCCTGTCATATTGTGTGAACTGAAGCGACTTTTTTTGTGCTGTGAACAGTCTACAACTAGTGTCAAGATAAGCAGCCACCTAAAAATAAAAATTTCTCATATTCTTAAAGGCATCTGGTCAGCTCGGTAACGCCTAACGCCATTTTCAACAACTGCCTTTCGCTGCCGTTTCCTTGCAAAAAGCATTTCATTTCAGTGCGCAGTCAAATCGCAGATCTTTCAATGGCAACTTCAGCTTAATCACAAAACCCTTTTCAGATTATAGAACACTATTGCCAAGCACACTGTATTATCCTTCTTATCACAACTTTTCCCAGGTCTCAAGGTATCTATCTTGAGGCCTCTGGGAGCAAGAATGATCTCATCTAAACACAATGACACAGTGCTGATTTCATGACCAGTTGTTTTTGTCTAGCAATCAACATCAGTGAAGACGAAGATTATCCGTATTTTCTAGGATGGTATCAACATTTCACAGAAGATTTATGAATGTGTCAGAGAATAAGATGTGCCTTATTGTGTTGTGATTAATTTAGAATGGGGTCGGCTGTTTCTGGATAGCTTATCTTTCCCCATGGTAGACAAAAACCAGCCTTCCTTCTGCTTTTCTCTTCCGTCTTTTCCTCTCTTCTGCTTTTCTCTTCTGCTTTTCTCTTCTTCTTTCCCTCTTATCTTCTCTCATCTCCTTTCCTATCCTACTTTCCTTCTCCTCCTGTGATTCTTTCCCCTTCCCTGCTTCTTTTCCCCTATCTCACTTCATCCTTCCGCCTCTCCTCCCCTCTCTTTCTTTAGTTTCCTTTGCTATTTCTTTCCTCTCCTTCCCTCTCCTTTCCTCTCCTCTCTTCTCCTACCCTCTTCTCCTATCCTCTTCACCTCTTTTCTCCTCATTCTCCCCTGCCCTCTTCTCTCTTCTCAGCTCCTCTGCTTTCCCCATTCTCTGCACTCTCCTCTCTTCGTTTCCTCTCCTTCCTTCCCCTCTCCTTATTTCTCCTCTCTACTTTCTTCTCCTCTGCTTTTTCTCTCCTATCCTCATCTCACTCCTCCTTTCCTCTCCACATCTTTTCTATACTCTCTTTTCTCTCCCATCCCCTCTTGTCTGCTTTCCTCTGCACTACACCTGTGGGAAAATGAACATTAATTTTCTTCGATTTCTTTACAGTGACTGGCTCTCTGAAAACATTTTCGTGGCCTTGATAATTTCTTTTTTGTCTTCTGCATATTTTTGCTTATTACATCTTCTTTTCGTGAACCAGCCGGGGAAAATGTTTTGATGTTGTCAATAGAGAGCATTTATTTTAAAGATCGGATCTCTTACGGACCTTTGTGACAGAGATAGCAATATTATGCCAGTGGCAGTTTACTGCTGTTACAATCATTTATGCACAATACGGGCAAGGTCAAGTTATGCCCTGTGAAATCCACATCTGATTTTTGTTTCCTAGTTTCCTGGTGCCAGGAATGCCTACCTGTGCTGTAACGGTCCATGCGAGATTCGAATTTGAAAACATAAGTTCCCTAACATCGACTGAGCTGCTGCCAAAAATCAAGTTACACCCAGTCTTCCCCTCTATATTTCACAAGACCATAACTATTGCAAGATTCGATGCTTGGGAGATCGCTGTCGTTGAAAGTAGATGTACACACTTGCAGTTTTATGGATAAAGACTGTATGAGCCCACACATCACTATGACAGGAAACACAAAATTACTTATTTTAGTACATATTCTAATCCCTGGTACTGTTGTTCATCATCGAAGGAGATTGTTTTGGTCTGGGTGTTTGAAGTCTTCAAATAGAGTAACCTCTCTAGGGAATTATGAAAACTTCCTAGAACGAACTAGCAATCTTTCACAGAACCATCGGAGACAACAATGATTCAAAGGTACACAGATATTTGAGCTGAGAAGGAGCGTGGCAGTCCAGGGAAAGAGGACCCGATGGAAGCGTGGTTCAGTGTCTGTGGTTGTCTCTTATTTGATCTGTGGAAAATGCTCAGCAACAAAATTTAGCAACCATTTACACATGAACATTCACAACATCAAGTAAGCTACCTGCCTACATCAGTCGAACCAACAGGAGACTCCATCAAATATCACACAGAAAATAACAGGCTTAAGAAACGAGATATTACAAAAACATGTGGGTTTTTTTCAAGTGCACGAAGTTCGAGGTCATGAGATAATACTGTATTCCTGCTGCTCAGACAGGCTTCTGGTATCATTATTGTGAATGTCTAAAGACACTGATGATATTTTCGAAATTAAATCAAATTTATCGATTTGGGGAGACAAGATTTCGTCAGTGCAGTTCTTGTGTTGTTTTTTTTTTTGCTTCGGTGATGTGTTTTTAGCCGACAAAGAGGCAGACTCGGCAGTCAGAAGAAAATTGCTCTATATGTTCTTATTACAGAACCGAAGTGGAGGAATTTCTGCTAAATGTTAGGCCTGGCGCATATTTTTAACGGTAATATAAGTTTTTTAAAAAGTATATATATATATATATATA
>JAWQUT010000109.1:1317817-1342272 GCA_033807755.1 Ellobium chinense
CTAAATTACAACATCAGTGCGTTTTGTTGTTACACACAAAGGAGATCTAGATCTAGTCTAGACCTAGACTAGACTAGTATCTGCGTAAGCTTGACACAGGTGCAGTTAGTATCCTACAGCCGGTTAGGATTTTTATCCTTCTGATCAGTGAATGCATAAACTATCTAGAAGTCTAGGCCTAGACTAGATCTAGATCTAGACTGAACTAAACATGCCTTATTTATCATGATTCGGTATACCTAGACTAGGCCTAGACTAGACTATATTAGAAAGAAATCAGCGCCTAGATTAGCCGAAGGTCAGGACAGTTCTGTAAGAACAGCTCAAGGCATGGTCTTGACGCAAGTCGAAAGCAGCTAGACTAGTCTAGTCTAGATCTATTATGGGTGTCGAATCAGAAGACACAGCTTAGACTGAAAATTTGTTAAGATCAGGATCTTTTGTCGATACTAGGCTCAGCTAAGGTCATAAAGATCTAATGTCCAGTCTGCAGTCTGGTTTTAGGTTTATGAAGGAGAATCTATCTAGTCTAGATTTAGATCTGCGTATGTTTTGGAAGAGGTATGAAAATATATTCTAAAAAAGACCTAGACTTCCAGCCTAGTCTAGTTCTAGACCTAGACTAGATCTGTATTTACAGAAGCAGAGACATTAAAGATCAAGAAAAGCAACTGGCCCGGGAGAGATAGAGCCAACAGGAAAGGGGCAGTGAGCACAAAGGCCAAGGAATTTCTTTGAATAGAAAATAATTATTGGCATTTTTTTGGTTGTTGTTGTTTTTCAATAGGCTAGACTCTGAATCGGAAACAGAAATCAGATACAGAATGTTCAAAATAGTGGCAAATTGACGTAGATTTATTTATACAGCACATTCCAAAATATTATCCAGAAAACATTTAATAGACACAGTCAATTAAACCAAGCCAATTCCGTTAATGTTATGATGTTGAAGGCATGGTAAAAATCGAATTCAGATTACAGTGTTTACATTTCATGTAACAACTGAATATAATAGTTTTAATGAAGAGCAGAAGAATATTTTATTTTATTATGGTGATAAACTAATCTATTCAAGGACATTGCTAATTATATCCTATGGCATAACTTTCCGACATGACAAATAATATCTGCTGCATATAAGCCTAGCCTACATCATCTTAAAAAGTTTCCACTAATTAATACAATAATCTACATCATGAATGACGTAACATATTTTTTAAAGGGTAATCTTTACATTAACGATGTTAGTGTTATTGCTAGATCTATGCATGAGTAGTGTTAGTTTAGTAAATTAGTGGTATTAGACTCATTAAACTTCTCAGAAGTTAGGAAATGGCCATTGCGTACACCATATGATAAACTGTAATACGTCTTTTACTGTAAAAAAAAAATAGTAACTATAATAATAATGATGATAATAATAACACTAACACATGTAATTTAGTGTAATATTAATATGGTTGCAATTTTATTTTAATCCTGACACTATTAGAAAGCGACTGTGGCAAGACCGATAGTGGAAAGAAGAATTCCCGCATTTTTTCCTTACAAATAATCATTTCTTCAAGGAGATAATTGATCCAGTGTGATGCTTTCAAAATCACATGATGAAGTTGTCACCTTTAAGTGTTTGTGTCGAAAGAAAACAAATGTTATAAATAAGCGGTCTTGATGACAAGCAAAACGGCAGGACTGATTTGATCACAGACTTTGGATTATTTGCATGTGGAATTCACAGTGGAGTTGTTGATATTAAAGGTAGGCCCAGTGTATCGAAAAATGGTTGTCTAGTGAACTTGAGCTAGTTTGATGATGTGGGTTGAGGTGCTGCATTTCAAAAGTGAGAGGAGCTTCATGTTTATCTTCTCCCACAGAGACTAAGGCACAGGCCACTCGAAGATCTTGAGTATCATCAGGGCACACTTTTTGTTGCGGATTGTTAAATATTCCTTTTTATGCAGCTGAAAAGTCAGTGTTTTAGTAATATAGGGGTTGAGGGATCGTTGGTTTTTGTGTCCAGTTATTTTCATTATCGCCCTAGCCTCAAAAAGACGATGGTGCGTCATTTTCTTTCTCTCTCTCTCTCTCTCTCTCTCTCTCTCTCTCTCTCTCTCTCTCTCTCTCTNCTCTCTCTCTCTCTCACTCACTCTCTCTCTCTCCCTCCCCTTCCCTCCCTCTCCAGTCTTATTCTATGACTCCATTGCCTATGTTTTTATAGCTTAGGCTGCCAACAAACGATTAACTGTTCGCTTTGTTTTGGTGCCCGATATGAACAAAAGAAGTGCTGTATGTTATTCCGAATTTACTGAGCTGCCTACGACAGTTGTGAACACAGTAATACTGTGTTCTATTTTATTTCCTTTCGATAAGAACACGGCAGAGCGGAAAATTGGTGTTACAAGATATATGGTACTACAATAATATTGTACCCTCGATACCGGCCCTCAGCGCAAAAGCTCGCGTCCAAAAGTGAGTTAATCTTTGTTGTTCGAACTGTCGTTTTAACTGATTTCGCCAATTTATCTATATATAATTATTTAAATGCAAATTTTGCTCTATGCCTTGATGTCTGTATGACTCAAGTGGTGCTCAATCACATGTGGTTTATGCCTGCAACACAAACATCTTGATAGGTTCACATCTTGAACTTCTATTCTTTCGAACATCCTGCAGAATCTTTGTTTGACCTTTGACCTCTGCAGCTAGCATTATCTCGTAGAATATTGGTGAAGTCACAGTACCGATCATGTAAATCAACGATTTTTTGAACAAGGTTTATCGGGAAACGCACAAATTACAAAGTGGTATGTAGGTATACATAATGTCAAATGACCGCACTGATTAATCATCAAACTAAAAATCCATCAATCAGTAAATCAAGATATCTATCAACCAGTCAGCACATCAGTTATTTGATCAATCAATCATTCCACTCGTCAATTACAGATTACCATTAATTTATTCTATCTAGTTCTCAGATCCAAAATCTACAGGGCACACACAAAAACAAACAAATGACAGAGTATATTCATTTTGTATTTATGGCGTTTTATTACCGTAACATGATTGTCAGCTACATACCGGCTATTCAGCTTAGGATAATTTGGTGACATCGGCGTGACAAACATGACGTAACGAAGGAGTTATTTTCAAGTATCCAGTGGGGAGGTATTCGACCTCACCAGTACAGTCGTAAAAGTGACTCATAGCATTATGATGATAATAATAATAATAATGGTAATAATAATAACCCTAAAAATATAATGATAATGTGTTTTTTTATTCTCATATCCAGCCTGATGCCCGCACAACGACTTAACATTGTTATTACCCAAGCAGGCCTGATCACTTTAGGATATTTTCCTACATACAGTGAGCATACAGGAGGATACAATGCCGCTGCCATTTCAGGCACTGGTCACTACCATTCTGGCAACAACTTCCACTGCTTATACAGTCAATAGGTGCCCATTTTATAGGCGGATGGACTAAGGAAAATGTGAGTGAAATACTTTCCCAAGGCATTCACAACATAATCATGGTCGAGAATCTAACCCACGATATTTAGATCTTAAGTCCAAAGCCGTAACCATGATAAGAAATGTAGGGACTTCAGGAGTACAAGAGGTGTGATACTGTGAAGCCAGCTGTTCTTGTTAGTATGATTAGATTTATTTCAGATAAATAATGACCTGGGTTCTCGGTGGAACCTGCTAATCCAGGATTCAGGAGCTTGAAAGTGACGTTATTTTTCAGCACCAAAAATGTGACTTACGTTCGGAATTTAGTAAGTTTATTTGGATAACTTGCTTGTCTCTTGAAGTCTTGATTTATTGTCTGGTGAAAAGTAAAGCAGACAACGGAGCTACGTCATTCTTAGAATAATTATACTGGGATTCAAGAGTTTAGGCTAAAGGTTGTTACACCTTAACCATGAGAACGACAGAGTCGAATGTGTATAACACCCGCAAAAGCAACTGGGAGACCATGTCTCAAGGAGGACCGTTCAGGTTTCCTGTGCTTTTAATCTTCATGTCTCGACCACCTGATAAACGCGACGACAGCGACTTTGTTGTTGTTGTTGTTGTTGTTCAAAATATTATGTAAGGCGAAGGACGAAAACCGTGAAAGGGGCATCACGTTGACTAATCTGAAAATTCGTAAGGGCTTTTCAGGGATACCCTACCTATTATGGAATTAAACAAAAAAACTGAGAGCTTGCGATGGGATCTCCTATAATTCTTAACTCTGCATTGAATGCTACTATAGGTGCATTCACTTCATTCAGCACCAACACACAAATTTTAATGTAATTCTTACAATAGTAAGTGATTACTTGTTAATGCCCAAGCTCTCAAACATTTTGTCAAGTTTCAAGAAGTGAATTGTTTTTAAAATGCACCACGTTGTGTGAACTCTTGCTTGAGACTAAAACACTTTACCTTGAGAGCCAATGGGAAAACGTTTTCATTACAACTTGGCCGCATGTTAATTCGACTATTCGTCTAGGACAGTTGCTTCATATGAGGATCGAGGGATGGTTGCCATATAAGGCTTTGACTGACCTTTCATTTTTTTTTATCTCATTAGGCTCCTTTAGAAAAGAGATCAAGAGATTTGGCTCTGCTAGTGGAAACGTCGAGATAAACACACCTCATCTTAAATGTCACTCCATTTATGTGTCCGGTGAATTACGCCACATGTGTCACCACATTCCTTTGGAATCGTAAAGGGAGATTATTCCTTTTACAGTGCTAGAGTTGCCGCTTATTAAAGTAATCATGGACGTCACATCTGACCCTTGAAACATGTTAAGAGCTGACAAAATCTATAGTAATGATTCAAAATAATCCATTATTTTACAATATTTACATGTTGATAAATGAGAAAATCGGAGCTTCGGTCTAAATATCGACCGGAATCAGTTCACCAACTGAAAACACTGACGAGGATTCGCCATTTCACATCGTGACAACGCAAAGTAACAGTTACAAAACGTGCCAGACTTCACACGTTTTGAACAGTAGGCTATATTATGAAACTTGAGAAAATTAGTACTGTATAATTTATTGCAGGTGATGAAGTTAATGTCATACGTCGTTTGCGATAACAATGACATATTTAAGGAAGAGTAATACGTCAGTGTCCTGAAATTAACTCTCTTGAGTCCGCTAGGTGGCGCGCCAGATGTTCAAGTACACTTCACGTTGTTTACTCCATCCCCATTATAAATTTAAACATTAAAAGCGTATCTATTTCATGATTTCATGCAACAAAACTCAACACAAGGGATTTCTGAGGTTTTTACATTGCACATTTTACGGAGAGGTGCAAATTTTGAATTATGTTTGCGTAAAAAGCAGTAGACATTACCATCGGCTAGCGACGATAATTTTGCCCTTGAAGTACTTTACTCTTTATCTTTTTTCATTTGAAGACGTTCACGATGTAACAATTATTAATTAGCAATATTTTGGATGTGCTAGAAAATTGTTTATGATATCCCACAGAATATTCATGTGGAGTCACCAGCCTCTGAATTAAAAAGTATTTTCACAACTGGTTCTCAGATTTACAACGCCAAATAGCAGAAAACGGCCAAAAAATCTTTTCGCCCAGAGTGTGATTCAAGACTTACCGTTCTTTAGATTGTAAGAAAATGACCCATTATAGTGTTTTACAACAGTTGATGTAGATTCCAAGTTGTTTACGGCAGGCTTCTTGTTGTTGTTGTTGTTGTTGTTGTTGTTGTTGTTGTTGTTGTTGTTACTAATCCAGAAATTCGCACTTGCGCTTTTGTTCAATCATTGTCATGAAATGGTACCTAGAGTTGTGCTTAAGTTGTTGAGATGTGCTGATACGTGTACTGTACAGGTCCGCATTGTGAGGAAGGAGAAGGTCTCTCAAGTCGGTTAGTTCAGGGCATGGCGGCAGTGAAGAAGGTGGTGGGTCATTGTCTACTGGTGGTACGAGCACAGCGGGCATATTGGTGGAATATGGCCGCTTGTTCTATACTTTCTAGAACGTACAGGAGGTACGATCTAAGGGGTCTGATTTGCTCAAATGTTAATACGTAACTCACCTTCTTGGTCTTCTGGCTCATGTGTCGAGCCATTCTTTGCTTTGGTCAAAATGGAGGATTGTTCTCGCAGAGGCACAATATGTGAGTATTGCTGATTGTGGTAAGGTGGTACCCAGCTGGTCCAGCTCATCAGCTTTATTCATTCCATAAAGTCCAAAGTGTCCTGGGATCCATTGCAGCACAACTCGGATAGACTCTGTAATGATTTATGTACATTTACTTTAGACATTTCAGAATTTCAATTTTTGTTTCACTTTCAACGGTCTGCAAGGTTGATTTTGAGTTTGAGAATACTATAACATTGTTTCTTGCTGTATGGTTGTCTGAGGACACAGTTTTCAGGTGGGGCAGGGATCTATTTATGGTATATTATCAATGCTTGGATGCCTGGATGCTCTGAGTTTTTACTGTATTTAAGAGAATGAGAAACGCACTTCCGTTACTTGTAATTTTCTAAAATGACATTGAACATTAATCAACGGGCATCCTTGCATGAAACAAACTTTTTCTTTCGCCAAATGACCCAATGGAGAATTAAAAACGGGCAAAGATTAGACTTTCTTCTTTTACGTAGCGTTTTTCTTCAGTTTCTAACAGTACATTAGAATAAACAAAAAGATACCAGACTTTGCAACTTTTAAGTCCGCTCTATTGAACCGGAGAAATGACATTACCAAATAATGTACGCCATGCATTTCCGACCGGACCACAAACTGCTTTCTGTGATATGGAATTCATGACAGCTGAAAGACACTGTAATCTATTTATGCCTGCTCCAAACGCTCTTTACATGAATTATGCCTTTCCAATTTTCCTTCGTGCAGAAAATTTGTTAAAAGAATAAAATCGATAAAATTTCCTCTTTTTTTTTGTTTTTTGAATCATGATTGTGCGCATTACGAATGGAAGAAACATCTAATCAGGATCTCAGCGAAGAGGAGAAAGAATTTTTTAACAAGATGGACACATTACTTAACCCTATAGGGTTGTTAAGAAATGATGGAAATTTTCAGCATATTTTTTTGTTGTTGTTGTTCTGGATTCATTTGTTGTTCTTATTGTCCACGGCTTTGACGATTTTTGAGAATGCGGAGGGTTTTGATCAAATTCAAAACAGCATGAAAGCAAATCAAGCAGGCCATTCAAAAAATTGTATCTGTAACATAGGCACAGTAGACTTCGTTTAGGCCTTTTGCCGAATCGCAACTTCCGCTTATCACAACTTTTCCCAGGAAGTGTAATTCTTACTTTATTAAAGTCACTAGATAATCGCAACTTCCCGGTGATCGTAAATTCAAATATATGTACAGGAAGCATTAAAGTTGACAAGCTAATTGAGAGATCATTCTTTGAGAGGGAGTTGGGACAGAGAGCAGTCGTGATTGACTATGTATTCAATAACATTAACAATAACAATATGTTTATTTATCTCATACAACGACCAGTTATGAATGAGCAAAACAATAAAAATGTCTTAATCAACTTATACCTTCTCTCTTTCTCTCTCTTTCTCTCTCTGTCCCTCTCTTTCTCTCTCTCTCTCTCTCTCTCTCTCTCTCTCNCTCTCTCTCTCTCTCTCTCTCTCTCTCTCTCTCTCTCTTTCTCTCTCACTCACTTTCACTATCACAGTAAGTGTGACGGGCCTTCCCTTCGGTCATTCTGATAGACACTTTTCGTACCACCTGTTGCTTATTTGGCATCCGAGACACTGGTTCCGAGATAGGTGGCCTCGCTTAATGAGTCTTACCACATTGGACAGCTGTGCTGTCATGACTAGTCTTGATCTAAAGGCAGTATTCAGTGACTGACTGATATGTCGATAACATGTCACATGTTAGTAGATGTTAGAGGCTGGATCACGTAAAGCAGCTGCACAAAGGTGCAGTGCTCTTCCTACTCTTTTCGTTTCACTTGTAGCTTACAAAAGTCATGGATAGAACTGTGCAAATTACCTCAGCATTTGGGTCAAACCTCGGATCCTGGCAGAAGTCAAAAACAACAGCTCCACTTTATCGTAACTCCGTGTTATCGTAACTTTTGCCATGTTCCCCAAGAGTTGTGATATAAGCGGCATCTATATACTATAAAACCTTTCCCACGATGCTGTGGCACAGTTCTTCTCTGATATTTTTTTTTCTAACCCTCCTGATCGTTACTTCGTTTCGCAGCAATTTGTTTTTCTGTTTTGCATGGCTTGTCGTAATTTTGTGCTGTCTAAACGCGCATATCCGGAAGGTAAAAGTTTGTGATTGTTTTTGGCATGTTTGGATGATTATGTGAATATTATGTTCTCTCTGTCTGCATCAGTGCACTTATGCCAAAGCACTTGCACACACTGTGTGAATCATGGGATGAAATGTTAAACTGATACTCAAGAACGTTCTATTTGTTCAAATTTGAAAAAAAAATTATTGCTTATTTGTCTCTTTGGTGGTTTCTTTTAGCTATTTTCTTGAGTTATGTTTTACTACTTTCGCACTGCCACGTATATTATACGTTCTACTCTTTTATAAAGAGTCACTTCAGGCAGAAGGAAATGAATGCTTCAGGCAGGGTTGATAGGAGATTATAAGACAAAGCTCATGTTTGCCAAGGGCGTCAAAACAGATTTAAAAGAAAACCTTAAGGTCAAAAATAGTTCCAAATTTCGTTACCTTCATGAGCTTACTTTTTCTTTTTAATCAAAACTGTCACTTCATTGAAGGTCAGTCACAAAGAGCCTCACACATGGAAAACTCGCGCATGTCCATAAAAATATGAGGCATCCAATTATTTGTACATGCTTCTTTTTCCAGGGGGCAGGGGGTGGAGAGAGGGGAGTGGCATAAGGTTAGTCCGACCTCTGACGGAAGTTTGAAAGGACTTCTCAGTAACACCTACGAATCCTTATCATTATTAAGCCGGTAAACAGCTACGAGAGAACGAAAGTATGCAAAATAACCTTTTCGAACCCAGTTGTTTGGAAAGGGAAATCTGTATCAGCATAAAAGTATGAAGATGCCGATGTTTTTTCCACTGTTGGCTGAATACGGTCTTACACCCTTCATTAACTTATCCACGGGTCCCATGCCAAAATACTTTCCACATATATTGTTGTAATTCTTCCTCCAAATTTTGACACATAGATAAATTCCCCAATACCAATTACGTTTTGAGAAATCTGGCATGAATCAGACTACTCAACACTTTAAGGCTTTTCATACAGTAAACAGGTTAACTTTACCCATATAGCGACAACCACACAGTTCATACTTAAGTGGCTAAAGCTCACCTATTCTAAGTCTTCAAAAGTACTTCCATCTACATATACCTTTGAAATTCAGATCCAACGTCTTTCCCCCTCCCCATGGCCACTTTTTCTGATTTTAAAGGCACTATTTAAAATTGTATACCTTCAATGCCAAGTCTTGTTGGCATCTTCATTGAAATGGCCAAGTTCAGTATCCCTACAAACCAGCCAAAGTTATTATGCGTGCATGGTCATCCGCGCATTGCAAACCACAACTTCAGCAGTCATTCTTCCTCATTCCACTTTCTCATTGCCAGAGGAATATGATTGTTTGACATGATTTATTACATTGGTTTATGGACAAATGCATGCTTTATTTTCGGAAGCGAGACTTGGTGACGCAAACACACTAGTAGACCGGAAGTGGACTTCATTGAAGTTACCATATTACGAATAATTTTCTCTCTGTCTCCAATCATAATCTCAAACTCGAGCATACGAATTGGTCCCTTAAAATCACGTGATCAATAGGATCTCACGTATCAAAATAAGGCTTGCTTGTATGGCTTTTGTAGCTAAATCGAGATATTGGTATGTCATTAAAAACCTAATGTGTATACTCTAGTTAGGTGCAAAACTGCTTGGCCTAGACTAGGGTTTTCTGCCTGATATATAGATTTAGTTGTTTGAGGTGACAGAGGATCAGCTCATGCAAGGGAAACAAACTATGAGAAATTCGCGATTGAAGAAAAAATAAATTAGTATTAGAGATGATTCATCTGATTTGCCTCACTTAAGTGCCTAAAGCTCACCTACTTTAAGTCTTCAAAAGTACACCTGTTTATCCCAAAGTTACTGACCATTTGCTCATTGATTTTGTGTATAGAAAGTTTTTTTTTTACCTCTCGATTTCCGAACAAACACAGTGTGATACCGGATGGCCTTTATCACCTTCAGGGCCTGATATATCAGTTCATAATCCGTGACAGGTCTTATTTTGACTGATTGATCTGTACTTTAATCCCTTCGGCTACTTGTTGGAAAGCTCCGATCCCTCGCATCATATGCATTTATTAAATCTATATAACGACCTCATATACCTAATGACTTCGAATTTTTAAGTTAATGTCATGAATTTAGAGTTCTTGGTTGTACTGAGATAACTACGTTCTCTTAAATTGCGAGAGCAAGGGGATCTACCGTCATTCCGACGGATGCTGCTGCTCACACGCTGATGGTCCTTCCCACTGACAAAGACAGGGCCCACATTGGGGCATTTGGCGGAACAGCTGCCCCAGGGAGACCCTAAATAAAGCCACTTACTTACATGGACAAAAACAGCCCACTTCTGCAGCACTCCTTCTATTGGCTTGAATCTCGGCCATATTTCACGGCCTCGCACTTTTAGAGTACGCATAATGTCTCTGATTAGTTCTGCTAAGATAGCTCTTTCGCCAGATTGGCTTCCCTTGGATGGGAACTAGCAAACTATAGACAGGATGCAACAATTATATCAGTCACAATAAAAATTTATTGGCCGTGCCAAAAAACTTCTTTCTCTACCACCACTGCAATGACCATTATTACCACCCCCATCACTGTCATTACCATCATTACTGTCACTACCAGATTGTAGCCCCTGTTAAAGGAAAGTCATTCTAACGTGATGACCCCATTTAGTAGATCTGATTGTGCTGATATAGGTTACAGACCTATAATGGGATTGGACCCTTTTCTCCTCTATGGGTTATATTAATATTTTGAGCTGCCCTCTGAACCCAAACTTTTAGCTTTCACCCAGACCCATACCAGATTGAAGCTCATTATGTGGCCCAAATTTTAAGACTTACCCAACCCTAGCAAGCCCATTGGGATTTTGAGCTTGGTTGCTGTTTGTAAACAGAGCCTACATTTTTCACTAGTCAACGCCAAACCGCTCCTCTTCCGCCTGAGTAGACCCTTGATCTGGCAGTTCCAGCCCAGGGCTAAATTGTGCCTGGCAAAATAAAGTAAAATGGACACAGTTTCCCATAATATCAAAATTTCCCCCCTGGAGCCCTTATTACTGGAAGCAAAACAGGGAAAAGGGGAGATGAAATATAACCCCTAAGTTGTAGGATCCAAAATTGAAAGTACAATTACAGGCCTGTAATCTACACTTGTGAAGGTACTACAAGACACCGAGTTCCCGTTGGCGAGAAGAGGGATTTGACATGGCCAGTTTGCTTCCTAGTATCGTTTTATGGGTGTAAGGGTTTTTTTTTCATCCACGATATGAATAGGTATGCAGTTGCTGACTTAGCCAGTTCGGCGATATTTTCACGAAGATCTAATTGCGCTAATTTTGCGATTTGGGCGTTACTCGCGAAAATTGCTTCATTCGAAACTTGTAACTGATTGCAATTTGCATGAGTTAGTAAATTCAAAAAAAAATATTGTCACGATTAAAATGGCCAATATCCAATCGCGAATGATAAAATTATCTTTGTTAAAATTCAGTATTATATGTCATTTATCTTATCATCGGTAATGTGCAGTCGTGAGAATGTTCATCGACAATAGCAAGGATATATGCAGGTAATAAGGAGTAAAAGTGTAAACACTCATGAAAGTCCCATTACTTTGCCGTATGATGCCCTCAGAAAACAAAAAGTTACAAAGTGGTTGGTTTAACGTGTGCCAGCTGTACGTTGTTATGATGAGAGCAGATAATAAGTTACAGGTACACTTGGGAATGTGAACATTAACGGTATTAAGAAAACTCCAAAGCTATAATTGGTTCTTTCGCTTTAAAAGAAATCGCCAGGTGAATCTTTCATTAGTATCTAGGATGTGATAATGCATGTAAATCAACATATTAATAGATACTGAGGTACATGCCAAACGATAAACAACATTCTGTTGTAAGGCGCGGTAGCCTGAAAGAGAAACACAAATGCTGTCATTTCTAGTTATCCCTCATCAATTGACCGTTTTCGATTACAGTATTTTTTTTCCTATCAGTTCGAAGAGAGTTGCCAGTTTGGCGAAAATGATAAGCCAACAATATTTACTTACTTTTTTTTTCTTGGTCAGACATGTAACTTCACAGTGAAATATTCTCAGTCTGGAACCTCAGCTTCCACACACGCATGAGAAAACCATCATGCGGGGGTTTGAGATAATTTGAAATTGAATCTCCTGTGCCAAGTCAAGAACTTTCAAGGAGTCTGGGTTGTTATGTGCGACATTCTCAAACTAGGATGACACGTAGATTTCCACTGGTTCTGATCATCTTAGTTCTGTCATTTTACCGAAAAAGACCTCATCAGAGGGGACTCATGATCACTTGCTACGTGCGATAAGCTATTTTCGACTTTTCGCTCTAATGAGATTCTCAAAAAAGATAAAAGCTACTACAAGGAATTCGAACTTTGTGGATTCTTTGGGGTGGCCTTGTTAAACACAAGATTGATTATGGTGAGAACAACCTCGGTGACAAGCTTGGGACCGTAAACATGGCGTAATGCTGTCTAATGACGTCATTATGGGAATAAAAGTGCGCATCATAAAATCTAACAGACATTTGCTAAGCTTCTTGCACTAGGCCTGGGCAAGACTCGTTTTTTAAGGTACCTGCAAATCTGTATGCGATTCCGATTCCTTGTCCTAGGTAGAAAAGAGGGCGAGGGAAGGGGTGGGGGAGGAGAAGGGGATGAATGGTATTCTCTCTTGCCATAGTTGGGATTCCGGATTTGGATAGCGACCGTGAGACTGCATTCAGGTCACATCTCCAGTCAGTTTCCTAGTCCGGCTCTCATTCATCTCCTGACTGAGTCTGTCTAGCAAACGATAGCTGGAAGAAAATAAATCTGAGTCAGGAACTGTCTCTCTATAAAGAAACCGAATCCGAATGAGATATCGGTTCCTGAGTATTACCAAGTTAGGATTCGCATTTATCAATTCTCTATCCGAATCCTTCCCAAGCCTATCGTGCACTTCTCGCATCCTTGTCATTATCCGGGATTGTCGCTTGTCTACGGCGTCGTAAGCACGATCCTGCATGTCTAGGAGTGCCAATTAGACGCCATAGCTTCACTCAGTTTTCTTCTGCAATTTTTTTTGCAATTCTTGGAGACTTTTTTTTCCCTCAAAAGCTTGGAGTCAGAAGCTGTCTGTTCCTTTGAAAATAAGATTGATGTCTTGAGATCATTTTGTTGAAAAGGAGATAAATCTTTAGCAGCCAAAAAATGGCGATGTTCTTACATTTAAGTAGGGTATGAGAAATTGAATGGAAGAATTAGGGTTAAGGCAGTCTGAGATAGAGATACTAAAGAGCAGAGTGGTAGAATGGTTACGGCTTTGAACTCAATAGCAAAAGGTCGTGGCCTCAATTCCCAAGCACGGCCATGTTGTAAGTGTCCTACGACATCAGTCACATTTCCCTCAATCCGCCCGTCTGTAAAATAGGTACCCTGTCATAGGCAGTGAAAGATATTGTCAGATCATTAGTAATGACAGCCTGTATAATTGTAGCGGCACGAACTGTTCTCCGGGAAGTTGAGTAATTTCTTAGCGACTGGGCCTGCAGTGATGATCATATCATAAAGTCGCCTGAACAGATACTGCCTGTATACGAGATGTGTGAATTGTGTGAAGTATTTTTGCCCTAGTCTGATGAAAGCGTTCGCTTCAGAGAGAACATATTTTTTGTTTAAAAATTCCTTTCATACCTGGACGGCATGTAAGCGTAGTAAAATAATCTGGAAGCAGCATCTTTGAGGACATGTAATTTACATCGTGTACATACATTCCTAAGTTTGCACTCAGGGTTTATTATGTGTTCATAACAAATTGTTTGTATGCACGACAAGTGAAAGAGGATGAAAAGGTTGCTGAAGGCTAACGCACCAGGGGCCTTGCACAATGCTGTCTAACTGTGCGCGCTGGTGATAACTACGGGAAACATCACTGACGTTCTGGAGATGACCTGTACTTATTGCCAGCGTACAGAGTTCGATAGAATTGTACATGTGACCCCAGGCGAATAATCCAATGGCTGAAAATTTCCAGGCAAACAAATTTTGTACTTCGTGTATCCTTTTTCCATCCTATCGATTTCTATCCCTTTCCCCTCCAACTCCAAGCTCCACAAGATTCAGATTGTTCAGCGGATTATCAAGATCTCACCAAAAAAAAAAAAATGTAAAAAGGTGTATCAGGGTCTATCCACTGAACTGAATTCTACTTTCAACGTAACTTGCATGCCAGTGTTATCCTTTGCTTCCACACCTGCCTGTTTTTTTGTTGTTTTTTTTTATATGTCTCTAGCTTCGCGCTTTCTAGGACCAAAAATCTTCCTTTATGCCTCTCAGATAGGAGTCTGCATTTTTTTGTTTTTTTTTTGTTTTGGGTTTTTAATCAAGAGACGGAATATCNTAATGTTAGCGTAGTAAAATAATCTGGAAGCAGCATCTCTGAGGACATATAATTTACAGCATGTACATACATTCCTAAGTTTGCACTCAGGGTTTATTATGTGTTCATAACAAATTGTTTGTATGCACGACAAATGAAAGAGGGTGAAAAGGTTGCTGAGGGCTAACGCACCAGGGGCCTTGCACAATGCTGTCTGTCGCGCTGGTGATAACTACGGGAAACATCACTGACGTTCTAGAGATGACCTGTAGTTATTGCCAGCGTACAGAGTTCGATAGAATTGTGCATGTGACCCCAGGCGAATAATCCAATGGCTGAAAATTTCCAGGCAAACAAATCTTGTACTTCGTGTATCCTTTTTCCATCCTTTCGATTTCTATCCCTTTCCCCTCACTTCAACACAAGATTCAGATTGTTTAGCGGATTATCAAGATCCCACCAAAAAAAAAAAAATGTAAAAAGGTGTATCAAGGTCTAATCTATGCACTGAACTGAATTCTACTTTCAACGTAACTTGCATGTCAGTGTTATCCTTTGCTTCCGCACCCGCCTGTTGTTTTTTTTTTTTTATATGTCTCTAGCTTCGCGCTCTCTAGGACAAAAAATCTTCCTTTATGCCTCTCAGATAGGAGTCTGCATTTTTTTTTTTTTTTTTNCTGCTTTTTTTTTTTTTTTTTGGTTTTTAATCAAGAGTCGGGATATCCACATCAAAATAGTCAAATTTGGGAGTTTTTAAGTAAAACTTCAGAATTTCTGTTTCATTCGGTACAGTGTTACCAAGTTGGCGTCTAAACGCCAAATCTGGCTCCTTTTTCTGGTTCCCCTAGTGCGTGTTATTTTGACTGTCTGCTAGTCAAAGCCAGAAGAGCATGTACTTTTCTTTGAATGCATACTTTGAGACTCAAATCTTACACTGGCGGTTTTTTTCCCCGCTTTTGTAAGTTTGGTTTAACTCCTGCATAAAATATGTGACCTTACAAGACTATTCAGGAAGTAACTTTACTTCCAACACATAAAATAAAGCTTTTTTCTGTGACAGCGATAGAGGCACTCAAGTCAAAACGGTTTTTTTTTTTTAAGGTGTGTCGAATCTATACTTTGAGCAGTGTGTCTGAGAAGGAATAGGAGGTAAAACAAACCAGCGACCTCACATTTTCTACTATTTCTGTCAAAAGAATTGGTGGTTGTTATGAGGTGTTGCATTGATTTCATTGAAATTACATTATTTCAGTTTATAGTCTAGTCGTTCTGCACTGCAATAGCTTCTCACGCGTTCCTTTTGCCTAAGTCACAAGCAAAAGAAAGGTGCAATTACGAGAGAAACGCCTTGAAAGTCCATTACTAAAAGCTCGCATTCCAAATTTCACTATACTTATTAGACGGGTGTAGTCAGTGCAAAACTTTCATGTCACAAAGGGGTGTTTCGGGAATAGAAAGCAATCAGAGTGATTGCCGTAGCACAAGGAAGTGTCTAGGGACACTGTTCGCCATTTTGAAATTTCTCCACGAGGGAAAATTGTGCTGTTAACATTACTTCCGGATTTTTTTTTATCAGGTAATGCTGTACAAGGCTGGACCGTTTTCCTGCATACGTTTCTGTCGTGTAGAGGTTTAAAGTCGTATCCCACATTATTATTTGAAGTTCGGAGAAAGACATGATTGTAGGCAAACAGTTTAGTACTCGTAGGCATGAAAAGGTGTTTAGCAATTCTTCTTGACATTAGTATGTTCTTCAGTTTTCAAGTTCGTCATGATAATAATCAATACTTGCATCAGAACCGGCCTACAATTCTTAAAAACATTATGGCCGTCAGAGGGAAAGATGGAATGAGAAGTATATAAAGACAAATCTCAATATTCAAGTTGAATTCAAAATGTCCCCAAAGAATGTAAAACATTGTGAACTTTACCAAAGTCATACTGTATTCATGAAGCACTCTATTACCATTTACCAAAAAAAAACCAACAGAACCAACCAAACCATTAGCATGAGCATTAACTTTTCTGTAATTACGTTTTTCATCCATGTATGCATAAGTATTAAGTATGTCTGCTGTTAGAATGTCCATCTGATACGTTTCCTGTCTGTCTATTTTTTTAAATGGTGTATTTATTATTTTTAATAGTCTGTCCATTTGTCTGGTTGTCTGGTTTCCATTTGTTTGCTTATGTACTGTCCAACGGTTGCTGTTATCCATATTGCGGAACAAAGTTACACTGGAAATAAACTTGTGAGACCGAAACTGAATTGAACAAGTGTTTGTATTTGACCATGTTAATCTTTGAATTACGACCTTATACGTCAGCACGGACGATGTAAACAGAATGAATCGCAAAGACCTGAATCAAACATCTGAATAGGATTTGAATGTAAGAATCCCTATCCTAAGTACGGCAATCAGGCTCCGACATTCGTGGGGTGGCCTGGCCAAATTTTAATAGCTATGGCATTGGACTCAAGATCTAGTGGTCATGGGGTCAATTCGGGACCACGGCCCTGTTGTAAATGCCTTGAGAAAGCGTTTTATCCACAATTGTTCACTACGTCCTTCTGTGAAATGGATATCTGGCTGTAGGTGGTGAAGGATGCTGTAAGAATAGTTATTAGTCAATGTCTTTAAATGGCAGCGGCACTATACTATGCTGCAGCGGCAGTGTACGAGGTATACCTTTTATAATGTTCGGACTAACCTATTTCTACTGGTCCTCATGGCTTCAAATTTGGCAGAAGTGTGCAAAAATGCTTCATAAGATCGGGAAAATTTTTTTCCTAATTTTTCAACAAAAATTACATGTTTTATGACCGGAAGTGTGAGGTGAGGTAAGGCTGTCTTCAAACGTCAAAATGGAGCTAGACTAGACGCTCGTGATTTTTGAGCAATAATTTTGTATGACTACAAAAGGGGTTTAACGGCTATGGAATGTCTGGATCAGCTAACAGCAACATTTGGAGAGTCTGTCCGTTCCAAATCAACTGTTTGCAAATGGTATCAGGAATTTTCATGTGGCAGAAAGACCGCCAAAGTAGACCCCTCCCCTGGAAGACTCGTCTTTGTAACTACAAATAAAACAGAAGCTGTGCGAAAGTTGGTGGATAGAGACAGGAGAATAACACACGAGGAAATACAGGAGGAACTTGGCTTTTCATACACTACTGTCTATAAGATATTACATGAACACTTAAAGCCAAGGAAGGTCTGTGCCTGGTGGGTACCCCATATGTTGACTGGGGATCAGATAGAGCTAGGGTTGAGTTTTGTCAAACTATGCTTTAAGAATATGAGTTTTGTCAAACTATGCTTTAAGAATATGAGTTTTGTCAAACTATGCTTAAAGAATATGATGAAGGCCGGTCACAATCTGTGTAAAAAGTCATGACTGGAGACGAGACATGGTTTTACAATAACAATCCTGAAAGCAAGCGGCAAAGCATGTGTTGGATGGGTGCTGGAGATGCTTCACCGGTGAAATTTAAGCGATTTCAGAGCACAGGTAAAATGATGGTGGCTGTTCTTTTTGTTTTTTTTTTCGGAAAATGCGGCCATATTGTAACAGTTTCTGTAGAAGAACAAAAAACGGTTAACTGCTCTGTGGTATATCAATAACTGTTTACCAAAGGCCTTCCACGAGTGGGCACAAAAGCAAGCAAGGACGGGCACTCGAGGGCTTAAGCTGCACCACGATAAAGCAAGTGCTCACAAAGCACACGTAACTTTGGAGTATTTGGAAAGAGAAAACATAAAATCTCTCCCACACCCGCCTTACTCACCGGACCTAGCTCCTTGTGACTTTTTCTTATTCCCGTCAGTCAAAGATCAAATGAGAGGGAAGCGATTCATTGACAACTAAGAAGCTTTTTACGTTCAACAAAATAATCGAAGGGATACCTGCTGAGGAGTAGAGCCTTTGTCTCTTGGTTTACGAGGATGCAGTCGTGTATCAATGCTAATGGAGAGCACTTCGAGAAGTTGTAAAAGTTTCAGCTCTCGAGGGCCAGTAGAACATGATTAGTCCGAGCATATAAAATATATACCTCATGCTATGCTCCCAAGGAAGTTGAGAAAGTCGTAGAATCTGTTGGGGTTATATTAATGTTAGGATCCGTGGGCGAGAGGGCATAAACCTGGATACGAGACTTACAAACCGTTTTTTATCATTATTAATGTACATAGCGGATGGTGTGAATGAGAGGGCAAGACATTTCGTGGTGATGGAAGGGGTGGGGGGAGAGTTAGTAAAAGACAATAAATTCATCTTCCCGAATTATCCCGCCAGGACAAACACTCACGTCCTGAAAGTGAAGCTCAACAGCGTGAATGACTGAGTAATGCTTATTATTATTGGTAAACAAGCGCTGTTATTGGAAAACAGAGCTGCGAAGTAATTGAAAAGCGCTCGTAGGCTGGTTTAGTTTAGCTACATGGAAGGCATATTTTGGCATTTCGCAAAAGTCAGTTCTTTCTCAATTAGCCAGCTGGGACAAACAATACCGTGTTTGCATGATTTATGAGTGAGGTTTGAAAGCGTGAATGACCGAATAATGCTCGTAGTTATTGGTAAACAAGCATTTAATAGAAAACAGACACGTCGAAGTGTCAGCCCTGAAACATGTAGTAATCAGTGGCCGAATGCATAATCCTTACGTTAGTTAAACACTGCGGTAACAACGGAAACTTTCAAAACAGTGGTAGTATTCACTGTAGTTAATGGAAGACGTAAATTGACGTATGGATTATGTTTACGGTCACAGTAAACTTAACTGTGTGCCCGTGACGATAACTTTTATATAGTCTACGGGCATGCTGTAGTCGGTAGCGTCACTGAGGTTGAATTTCAGAGCCATGTTATGAACTTTCAAGGAGTCTGAGAGGCTGTGTGCGATTTTCTCAAAACAAGATAACACTTTGATTTCCCCCGGTTCTGATACATATTATGAAATGCTAAACATTACGAGCGTAAATCCGGATCTTTGTAGAGATAAACGCCAGGTACATCTATTTTAAAAAGTGGGGGCAGGGGATGAAGGGGAGAGGGGTTGCGCCTGATGTGGTGGTAAGGAGAAGAGGAGGAAGAGAGGGGGAGGGGGAGATAATGGTGATGGAGGAGGGGGAAAGAGTAATCCTGTACTTATTCACTTAGTTATGTGTTTATTTATTCATTGATGTGAAATTCTAGAGTATTCTTACACTGTTTAATTGTTTGGTCTGTTTAACTATAGATAATAGAATGACTGTTTCATTTCTTTCTTTATCTATTTCTTTATCTATTTATTTCTTTATTTAGGTGTCTAGGTATTTGGCACATTACTGAAGTGCAAAATGTTTATGTACAGTCCGAGTCAAAACAAACAAAAAAAAACACGATTAAATAGTCGTTTTATCGACTTTATACTTTTTTTGAAAATCTATCAGTCTGTAGGAAAGACTCACCCTTTTTCACTAACAACATAATCAGTCATCATTGAACTTCCAAGCAGAACTCAAATGAAGACGCAGCAGTTAGGATGAAAGGCAGTGCTGATTACACACATCTGTAATTAAAGTACACTCTCCATCTAATTGCAACTCTGTCGGAGAATGAAGAAGGTTATGATTTTTAAAAAATGCCATTCATCCAGTAACTTTTGTATCGAAATAAATTTCGACATTTTTGTAAAATAAAATTTTCCGATATAGAAGTCATTGAATAAATGGCAGTTTCTTGGACAGTTGCATCGACATTGTTTCCATTAAGCAGAGGTTGCAATTATGGGAATTGCGATAACATTTATTCGACAGAACTTGGCGCAAACGCATGCTGGAAAATGAAATAGCAGGTTTTATGGGCATGGTGCTGTTAACGATGCTGTTTTCATATCGTTGTGTCTGTAACGTTGCGAAAACTGCTATTTTATTTAAGTGGATTTGATCGAAATATTCAGCAAGATAGAGGGAGATAATCAGATTAGCAGATAGACAGAAAAACAGAAAGAAAGATGGTGAATTTTTTTCACCAAAAAAAGGGCCCTAGATTCTGATCTTGCGTCACCAAATTCTTAACCGATTTATTCAGATATATTATTATGATTTCTGATATCTCTGGCTTTTTTATCTGTGGATGATAACAGTAAGTAATAATCATAATTATAATAACAACAATACTTTCTTTGGAACACTGCTCCTTTATAACGTGGCTTGCACCGGTCGGGACAACTAACAAACACTTAAACACTTTAAACACTTTATAACACTTTGAAATATCCTTACGTAATATCATTTAACAAACGGTCTTTTTTTTTTAGAAGCTCCACCTTGCACAGCCATTAAAAATTTATTTTTGCACCAGCTGTAGAATATATGAACTTTTATATGAGGCTGTCGAACTGATAAAAATGACAAGCGTAGTTTTAGTGAAACTGGACAACTGTAAAATTTTGTCAAGTACACTTTGTCACACTCACATAATTTGCATAAAAGTTTCAATTCTTGAAGAAAATTGCTTCTTACGTCCTTATAATTATCATTTAGTTTGTGGACTTTGCTCCGGCATGGGCTGGTGTCCTGAAGATTTTCTTGCAAAAGTGGACGTCCTTTGTTTGTTTCTGGAAAATGATAGGTGGGGTCTGTCGACTAATAGTTTACTCCGCTTAATCAAAGTCCATCAGGATAATCACAGCTTCCGCTTAACCACTACACTTTCCACATAATATAGAGTAATATCTAATATAAACGTCATTGGATAGTCGCAACTTCTTTTTATTGCAAGTTTTTTTTAGTTGCAATTAAACGGAGTTCACTGTATGCCTTCTTTCTATATGTTGATGTTGACATATTATAAGGCAGTATTTTACAGTTTAGGTCGTAAGCATGTCGGCGAGTTGCGATTAGTTGGGTCAAAATTTGAAAGCAGTTCTCCTGATATTGATGGACGTTTTCTTACAGGCCCCAAAAACTTGATTTTGTAAACATTTTATGAACAGTAATCTCCCGTGTTTTTTTAATGAAATGAAAAAAAAAAAGAATGAGGATGATATATTTATTTTTCCAAACGCAATATTTGCGAATACAACTTTATACCTTAGCATAAGCGGTATGTGAAGATAATCGACCCTGCTTTTGAGGACACAATACGAGTATTGTTAAAAACTTTTTCAGAACAGGTCTTGTCATGTATAACTGGGCAGGATGTATTTATTTCCTTCAAAATCTCTATCAAAGTGTGCTCTGTACAGTTTTTCTCAAAGCAATGGCTCTTATCGTAACACATGCCTCGCTTATGTGTCTTTCTACCATGAGGTAGGCCAAATGAGAAAATGCGGAGTTGAGCTGCCCCATACGAAGTTTATTTCTGCTCTCTGCCTGCCTGCATTTTGCATGTTGTCTGCCTGCCTGCCTCTCTGTTTGTCCGTCCGTCCGTCCGTCCGTCCGTCTGTCTGTCTGTCTGTCTGTCTCTGTCTCTCTCTCTTTCTCTCTCTCTCTCTCTCTCTCTCTCTCTCTCTCTCTTTCTCTTTCTCTCTCTCTCTCTCAGCAGCTCAGCTTTGTATCTGGAAAGATCGAAAATCTCTGATCCATCGGCAAAATATCTCGCCACCATCTCGTCACTTTGATATTCTATTTATTCACATCACATACCTTTTGAGGGCTCACACATCCTACATGCCTGTAAAAGGTTTCTTAGCGAAAAAAAAACAAAAAAAAACTCATTAGAGCGTAAAGCAGAGCCATTCCAGTAGACGGATCGCGGCCCTTAGGGTGTGCAGAAAGAAATGCTCAAGACTTTTCATCCCTTGCGAACTTGTAAACAACTTTTTTTCTTTTCTTATAAGATGTTTATTAAAATATTTGCTGCGTGCCTGGGAGTGCTAATGTTCCGGAATTACGGTCTGCATCTGCGTAAGGACAATCGCGTGATTGCAATTCCGGCTCGTATGCAACACTTCTGACACTTGAAAGACAATGATGCACAGTTATACACATTATGTAGAGCTGGTGGGAGTTAAAACGTCCAACATAGGTGCGTTCTTAAAATGTTCTCAGAAACCCCCGCATACAACCTCATGACATTTGGCAAGTGATAGATCAAGCATGCCATTTTTGTTCGTTTATTTTTGAGGTTTAAAACCGATTTTCTCGTTTTTCAGCACGTGTATGTGAAGTTATTTTTAACATTGCCATTTTGCGTTTAGTTCACAAAAGTCGCTCTGCCCTTTTTTTTTTCTGGACCATAATCTCTCTGTGTTTTCTGTCTTTCGCATCAATAGAACCCCTCCATCCCACCCCTTGCCTCCTCCAGGTTGTTCGCGTTGTTGCTAGCGTAAAAAGTCATATGACCATTTATCCTGGAAAAAAACAACAGTATAAAAGGTAGTTTGTCTTTGTGTGTGCAGCAAAGACGTTGATCTGCTAGTCTAGCCGTCGTTATTTTGAAAGATTTATACGCATATGTCAATTAAAAGTTGTGTAAACTAACTGTGAAAGAAATAAACATACACACGTCGAAAATAAAAGCTTTGTGCGTGTGTGTATGTGTGTGTGTACGAGGGTGTGTATGTGTGTAAGTATGTATGTATGTATGTATGTATGTATGTATGTATGTATGTATGTATGTATGCGGGTGTGTTGGTGTACGAGTGTGGGTGACCGAGTATGCCTATTTTGTAAAACGCAAAGGAAGACTCACACGTCAAAAATCAGTTCCTGTTTTCCAGTAATTTTTTTTGCTCGTGGAGAATTATCTAAAGTGCCCATCAAATCTATCTCGCAAAGAATAAGCATCATTCTGTTACTGCGTGCGTGTGTTTTATGACGCACTAAGGAGGGCTCAAGTGACCGAAATTTGGTCCTTGTGTCAAAAGTTATTCCCCTTTCCCGAGCAGCTGAGGCTTATGATAAATATGATGACGTCACTAAAGCTCCAGCAACTCTATCTGACAGTGTATTATTCAACTTCCAGTTAGATCCTGGTCATCCATATTCAAAAGCAAATTTCGACCTGTAAACCAGGTAAAGTAATTTGCATTTTTATTGCGTCACTATGATCTTATGTGACAGATCTACTGCTTACAGTGATATTAAAAAGATTTGTATTGACGTGATATCACCCGTTCGCAGAGCACTGGCTAGTAAGCTTGACCATGCGAGAAAGCATCTGACCGTAAGCTTATGGCCACATCGCGCGCAGTGGGTGTGAAATTTCGGGATTTGCATGAAGTAAACATGTGGGTTGTTTTAGGACAGGCAGAAATGTTTGATCATGTTGAGAGACATCAGAGACTGAAGGACTATTTTATTCGAATAATAAGGTATCATGGTTTAACGTGGTTTGCAGGACGATTCAACTTATGTCTGATATTGGATAAAATTTAGATTTTATAAATCAAATCAAAGCGGCACAAAGCAAATCTTTGTCACTGTAAGAAAGAAACTGTTCAGCCTTGAGAGCTGTTACTTAGGATGAGGTTTCTGTTAGTGGAAATCGTCTTTATTTTCTTGGAATGACAGATTAATGAAAAGTGATTATTCCAAATGTTTCGTTGTACAGTGATTACTCACACAGATATTGGTATTATTTACGAAGTGGAGCTCATTGTTAGTAGCGTTAATAACTGCATTTATATTTGACTTCACATTTCAAATGGGGATGTAAGTCATTCCTATGCGACTTTTTTTTAAACTTAATCATTTTCATCCTTGTAACTTTTTTATTTACTAGGATAAAGTGATATTGTGATTTTCTCTTTTCCGTGTG
>JAWQUT010000109.1:1342318-1355977 GCA_033807755.1 Ellobium chinense
CCTATAAGAGTGGTCTTGGTGGCAGACGAGTCTTATTTCGTCGCTTGCATGCAATTTCCCTATAAATCCCAGAATCCCAATTTTACAGGAGAAGCAAACAAATGAAACACAAAACAAGCAAACAAACAAACAAACCAAAACAGTATTGTCTCATTTTCATAAAATTGCACTTCAAATAGGGATTTTTTTTGGAAGCAAATCCACTGAAGAATGTGGTGTAAAATGTATAATAGGATTTAGGCGGTTGATTAGAACATACTGACCTTCGATAAAGAACGAACACAAAAGTTTTGTCAGTGTTTGTCACTGAAATTGCTGGATACAAAAATCCGACACTGGCTAATGTCGTTGGAGAGCTTGAACTTTCTCATAAGATGTGAAGTGCCTGCAGAAGTGCTGGACAAAAATATTCAATGTAATATTCCGAAATTATTATGTGCTCTTTAAGTTCAAGATCCCTCATTGGATGGAAGCAGGATTGATCACGTGCTTCCTTTAGGAGGACAGGACAAAGTCTGTCGTTTGGACAGATAAAGCAGATTGAGTCCCAGCTTAGCGAACCAGACGACAAATTAGTTTGCTTTCTTTCCCGATTTTGTAGATTAAATCTGTGATTCCGGTTAGAGGGTCCGCTGTGGGTGCTGTCGTCTGTGCGCTAGACATGTCTGCAAATTCTTTTCAGGTTTTTCATTTCGGTCTTTTGGCTCATACCGAGTGAATAACTGATGCCAAGCGTGATCACTGCTGACATTGCAGACAGAGTAACTAAGAATGTTCAGGGGTCTGCAACATGAATTATTATGACAAGGCTAATGTGCTGAAAGAATTGACATTAAAATTGTTGAAATTGAGAGAGAAGGAGGAGAAGAAATACAAAGACAACTACCACGTGCACAGACATGACAGTAATGAGCAGGTGCAGGAAAAGGGAAAAAAAATGTTAGCTTGCAATGAGCTCAAGATGAATAAACAATTAGACGACAATAGAGATGAGCAGCAGAAAGACCCTTCGTTGGGCTTTTGAATTCGGAAAGTGAGCACAAATGGACCTGTTTAGAGTGCAAAAATACCGTTCCCGTCAACAATTAAACAAATTGAGTATTGAAGTGAGAAATTTTTGTGGTTTTTTTTTCTCTATAATATAGTAATATTTAGAATTGGCCAAACAATGGCAGCTCCTACAATTGCAACTAGTCTAGCTCCATGCTTACAGTTTCTATTTATCGAAGAGCTTGGACAAGACTCGCTCTTTCAGGAACGCTGAAATCCCAGTACACAGCTATGCGGAACTTGTGAACCAGATTCCGATTCCGATTATTGGGAGGAAAGGGGAGGGAGAGAGAGAGGGGGGGCAAGGGGGGGGGGAGCATAGTCCTAGTCATGTTCAAACCATTTCCAGAAAAATACAAGGGGAAGAGGGGAGGAGAGGGGACAGAACCGACTTGCCACTGTTTTACCTAGTTTAGATAAGCTCAAGAAGAAACTGAAACAGATTTTATTGCATAGATCGAGGTTTAATTCTCCACTGTAAGAGAAAACTTTCTATTTTAAATTCATTCAGTCTTTGTCTATATTGAAACAGGATGTCCTCATCACGACTATGTAAACTAGTGGAATGGTTTCTCCCAGACATATTTTGTTTTCCACTAGCTGTCTTCTTTTGCCTTAGATGGGACTCGGGACTTGGACTCGTACTCGTACTCAGGACTCCGACTCAGATTTGGAGTCGGACTCGGACTGGAAATATGAACTATGGTAGGCTTGACATGGCATAAAAGTCATAATACTGAGTCCGATTCATAGTCCGGCTGTCACTCGCCTTGTAATATTCTGAAAATAAAGCACCCGTCTTAAAACAAAGTGTTAAGTTTGAATCTATCTTCAAAACACAGTTTTGTGGGGGACCGCAAAATCTTAAATGTGCAGACCCTGATCGTAGCATGCTAAGAAGCTGTCTCTGTATAAGAATCGAATCCGAGAGAGGAACAGGTTCTTCGTGGTTGCTGAATTAGTATTCGCTGTTACCGATTACAGAAGCCGAAACAGAAAGTGTGTTTGTGTGTGGGTGTGTATGTGCATGCGTGTGAGGAAAGCATGTCTACAAGAATATTATTATCGACTGCATATGTATATCAGTCCATCTACGTCACATTCATTATCATGAAGTTGTTGTTGTTGTTGTTGTTGTCGTTGTTGTTGTTGTTGTCGTTGTTGTTGTTGTTGTTGTTGTTGTTGTTGTCCTTCAGAATGGGTAAGAATCGTTTTAAGAGGTGGGAAATGCAAAATGGGGATTAAATGAAGCAATAGATTAGGGAAATGTGTTCTTGAAACGGAGATTTCACGGCAGCTGGAAAGTCACAACTCATAGCCAAAAAAAAGTTTCAGATCGATAAAATCAACAGAATATGCATTTTTCCCCGCTGTTTCATTAGTTTGGGCGAATTTGCTCCCCTGCCGAGGTCAAGTTTTTTCATGACTTCCAAAGATCGTTCTGTTGCAGTGTGTAACGTTTCAGTAGCACTCACCTCCGACGCGATGCATTCTCTGTCTCTATCTCATTCTCTCTTTCTCTTTCTTGCTTTTTCTTGTTCTCTCTCTCTCTCCCTTCAGTCCCCAGCTTTCTTTAATTTTTTGAGCTGTCGATCCCATAGAATGAATGAAGGAATAATTGAGTACAAAATTTGCGGAAAAAATTTCAAACGTACATAGGATTTTTTAAAAGTATCGCTATGTCGTGAAAAAACAAAGTTAGCCTAATGATCTAGTCTAATTTGTAGTAAATAATATTGGTAGATGAGTTCCAGTCTAAAAAGAAATTGATCTTTTCCAGGCAAACAAATGCATTATGAATCCACTTGACATTGCCATTCATGCAGGTCCCAAACAAGTCATCCATTAACTTCATTCCCACTTTTACATACGCCGGGTACTCAAAAGGAATTTGTACACTCTCCTGTTTCACTATACCATAACATAATGCTTTATTATGATACTTCATTCTATGCAGTATTCCCAGACGTCTCTCATTCTTATTTAATACAGATCTGCATTTAAATCAAAGTGCCTGTACATACAGTACAAATTGATTGTGAATAGCATGCCATTACCATAGCTCAAGGCCAGACACGGCATCTGAATATAAACTTTGTAATTTTGCACAGCAGACTTTAAACTTTACCTTGAATTAATTTATCAAGCATTCCAATGATAAAATCCATTAAATTTTTTTTTTTTTAATTTTTCGATTTTATCCGCTAGGAATCTTGTCATTAGCGAATGCGTTGAAGAACGTGGTGTCTGAAAACTGACATTTTAACAAATATTTAAGCCAAAAACTGCAAGGGAATAACAATTGACATTAAAAAAAGTGTTCATGAATCTCGACCGATTTGAATTTAGCATCCAAAATCCTAAAGGGGAATAGAGTAGTTTTGATGTTTTAAGCAAAGATATAAGAAAACTGAGCTTCGTAAATTCCACAGTTAGATGAACCGACGTGTTTGCACATCTTCACTCGTTAATAACATTGATAAAATCATAAACTGATAAATGAATAACACACTCTGTCCTCTGTCTATTGTTGTGCATACACCTATTCCTGAATTGTGTTTCAGAAATCAAGAGAACGGATTTGGCAAAGTTTTAGTGATTTTTGTCCGAACAAATATTGATCCGAGACATTCACACATGAAGATGAAACTTACAGTATCGTGACCATAACAGCAGTTAGCCGTGGAGTTAGTAGATAAGATTGCAAGACACTTTGAACACTGAAACCATTTAAACTGTATTCAGAAATTATTAAATTATAAATTTAAGTTACACGAAAAAAAAGGGTTTCCTTCCGAGGTTGGCAATCAACTATTTATGGGATTTACAGGAGGCGTATCTGGCCTTAACTCTAGTAGTATCTAACATCTGTGGTCCACATGACGAGCTCGCCGTGTCGCTCCTAGTCTTATCGCATCGCCTCGAAGTTGGCCGCTCTCTGACTATAAGGCCGTGTACGTTCGACGCCAGCGCTTCCTAGGTCATCGTCAACATGCGAATAATTTCAACACTCGCGTTTCAAGGGTTAGTTTGATATGTCCTACGGGCAGAATGGACATCAGCAAGCTTCTCCCATTAAGTCAGAAGGAGATCAAATTTATTATTAGAGATGTGGAGAAATAAGACCCGCCGTTGCTTCCATTATGATAAGAGAAGGTTCTTGGGATTCGCATGAATAGTACTTAATGAATTAATGTTCGCATTGAGAGGATATTCGATTATCATTCATTATTCATGTGAGCATACTCATTATTAGAAGACTCCCTACTACAAATCTTCGATACCATTTCAGTGTTCTAATGCGAATTGTCTTCATCTAGGAAGATTAGTAGTTGAATTATTACGTTACAGCAAGAGATATTAGAAAAATGGTGGTAAAGACACTACATTGGTAAAACAATTAAATAATTTATGTAATGAACATCTTGATCCTTTGCCGTGGACAATGCCCTCCGTTCGCTTCAACGTCCTTTACTCTAGATTTGATATCTCGATCCACATTATTTGGAAAAAATCAAATAAGTTTTCGAATAACTTACGACATTACAGTTGATTGTACCTCCGCAGTGATGGTGTTTGAAGTAGGGGTGGGCATGTTTGTATTCAAAATTCGTATTCAAGAATGATTGAGCCAAGATTCAGATTCATATCCCATGAATTAAAATTAATAGTTTGCGATTCGACTTTCCGAATTCGTAATTCAAGTACACCCAACACATTCGAATTGGTGGAGCGGGGTAGTGGGGAGGCAGTGTCACAATTCCTTACATGTCATCTTCTGTCGTCCGGGGCCTGACTCGAAACTAGAGATACCAATTCAATTTATTCTGGTGGAGTCTTATGTCTGATAAATTCAAGTCGGCGAATTTGCGAATTTCGAACTTTTGCTCACCCTTCGCCTGAAGTCATTAAATATTGACCAGTGACTTATCTCATGGCTTAATGAAGCATTGTCAACGTCATCGTTATTGCCTTCGATTTCACTGCCACCTTCTAATATTTCTGGAGCAGCATACAGTGGCCTGTAAGTTCGCGTGCTGGCAAAAATTACAGGAAACTCCCAAAACATCAGTGATGTTTCCCGAAGTTACCGCAAGCGCGAAAGTTAGACAGCATTGTGCATACGACTCCTGAACGGGTTCTCAGTTTTCATTTTCAAATGAGGATGTCTGACGAACGTCAAGTGCTATCTGTTATACAATCAGCTTCGTTTAATCACACGTGGAATTATTTAATGACTTTGTAGAGAAATGTAGCATAATGTTATCTAGGAAAATTTGCAACAGGATTATTATTTTGTTATGTGGAAAACGCTGTGGTTAAACTGAAGTTCAAATTGTCGGGATTGCAGTTAAGCAGACTCATCTTTACCAGAGAAAAGATTGATGAAGATAGAACTACAGCATGGGAAACAACAGTCCGCAGGGATGAAACAGGATAAGGCTACGACTCTCCTGAACAAACGTCAACGGAGAGTGGCGAGATTAAATCAACCCAGCAGCATCTCATTGACATGATGTTGATGTATTTAGTTGCAAGGTGGTGTCACGCTATGTGCTGAATGTATGTTCATAATCAGATAATACATCACCTTTGTGTACTGGATGTGAAGTCACAGACAAATGGCTGACATTTACAATGCGATTCAGCACTGCGCAAAGTATTTGGTCATTATGCTTTCAGTTCATGTAAGTACTTACATTTAGACGCATGCCACGTTTCCATTTTTGTCTTGGTGACATTTCTTGTGCTTTTCTCTCCTCTTATAATCTTATAATCGTTTTTAATAATGTTAGTCCCGACTTTGCCGTCACATTGATACAGGCTAGCGAGAATCTTCCAAACATCGGAAATTTGTCGTGTCGACCTGTCCTAGTTATTTGTAATCCTTCTGCCTGATTTTTCAGGTCTTTGAAACATATTGTTTTTTATTCTTTTGGCCCTATTAACATTTTGCGTCATTCTACAAATACCATTGTGATTTCGGGAAGTTTCTTCTATGAAATCAGTCACTTCTTTTGCCCGATCTTTTAACGGGAAGAAAAAAAAANGGGGGGGGGGGGGGGGTCGACACCCAAATTTTTTCAAAATGCTCTTTCGAAACCAATTTTTCATTAGGCTGGTTTTGATCGCGAACTAATACATAGGCCAACACACTTTATTTTGTTATCTAGATGGCTCAAATTGTACCTGAAATTTGTAAATTGAATGCTTCATTTAGATCACAGATCAGTTTACATATTTCTACACCCTGTCACTGGCTGGCAGAGCCCCCAAAAAGAGGGATTTTATATATTAGCGGATTAATTGGGATATACAATATCAGTGATTTACCCCTTTAATAGGTGCCATAAACCCTCAAGAACAGTAGCCAATGAACTTCCCTTAAAACTGTATAGCAAAATTGGCTATCGCCTGATTAACGCCATTTTTGCTTAGCGCTTGTCTAACCTAGTAACTAGGACCCTACAATCGATCTATCAATTTCTGCAGTAGGGCCAGCCTTTCAAATATCGGAAGAGTCAGTGACGAAAGAAGATGAGGATGATTTATGAATAGATCTAGCTGCTATGAGCGTCTCTCAATATGAGGTGCTGCGTTGAGCATTTGCCAAGATGCAAGAAACATCTGGTCGCTTTTATCGGCTGTCAAGATGTAAGATACATGTAGCTGCTTCGAGCGTCTGTGAGGATGGAAAAATATCTAGTTGCTTAGATCCTCAGTCATAATGCAAAATACATCCAGCTGCTTTGATCGATTATCATGGTGCAAGATACATCTAGCAGCTTTGAACATCTGTCAGGACAAGAGAGCTGTATATAATATGACGATTATTCTTGCAGTAATGTTGCTGTGCCTGAAGCATACAGCTTCAGTAAACAGAAGACATGTCATATAGTTATTATTTGACTTAGATCATGTGTCTGCTGTTTCAGTGATCAATATACACTAGAAATCAGCACTTTGGACATAAACTTGAGATGACCATCTTGCATGTTAAATATTAAAGAAACAAATCTGGTATTCAGACTATAAAGAGATCCTTGTTAACTATACTGTCAGTTGCAGAATGTTTTTAACAGTGATTACGAGGTTTCGGAGAGTCATGTGGTGGTCACCTTACACGGTGTTTTTGATCAATGTTTTATACATTTTGGGACGTGGAAAAGGGCGTTGCCCGCACACTAATTGGTAGAAGGCAATGGCGCTGGTTGGAAAACAATGGATTATCCCGTCAGTGAGTGGCTGGTGGTCACGAGCCACAGGCATGCGTGACCTTGGCAAATATCTATATATATAAAGGGAATCCTAACTGTCATGCATGACAGACGAGCATCTGTGAGCAGGTGGTCTCGTTATCATATACAAGCGATTGCTATATATACAGGTGTTGTTATAAATCTAGTCGCTATATACAGGTCTCACGATATTTGATGTTATCAGGAATAATCGGCTTGCAACATAAGTATGTTAACCATCAAACCATCTTGCCTCATAGAGTTAAGCTCTTGATGATTTTGAACTTCGAATTTTTTTTTATCGGATTTTCTCATAGCCTCACCGTTCAAACCTGTGACCCGTAACATACTTTCAAGCCGCCCTCACAAGCATGAGTAATACGACAAAGAGCTATGTGGGACACTCTCAGGCTGGTCTTAACGCAACGTGATCGTCGAAACTGCTTGGGCTCACCCGGAGAATAACAGATCAATTCGGAACTCTAAAGAAACTGTCGCCCATAACATCCGAAGCGGCATTTTCCGCATGTCTGAGTTTGTCTGCGAAGCCCTTTAGCTTCGATCAAATTTCAGTTGGAAACACCCAAACGCTATCCCAGTTTTATGCTACATTTGCGGTCATCCTTTCAAATCAATATCACGTTTAATTATCGTGTGAAACCTCCAAGGTGCGAGGAACAAATTTAACGTTGCAGAGAAAAGTACGGGTCAGAACTTGTGTCAAGGTTGGCTTTGTTGCGTGATGGATATTTTGCTATGATTGTATTTATATCTCGGGCGACTGTAATGAGGAGGAGGAACGGGAGGAAGAGATAAGTTATACCCATTGAAGAGTTCGTGGGGTAACCACGTGGCACTTAATGGGCAGGGGCGTCGCGTGGCCCCTTTCGATAGGGGATTGCCAAAGTGAATGACCATTAACTTGCATCTTTTGGGCATTTGAATCCTAATGATATAGCATTATGTCCGCCAAATCTACAAGCTACTTGTATAAATATACTACTGGGAGTCACCCAGATCTACTAGGGTCTAAACTATTTTGAAATTGAGTAAGGTTTTGACCAGATTAACACAAAACTTTTGTCAAGAATGATCAATTTATTTATTTTTTAAAGTCGACGTTTCGTGTATAATCGTGTATAGACACTTTTTCAGGACTAACAACTAAAATAAGACACATGCAAGGATAAAACATTTGAATAGGATTCCAAGGGCCAAAAGAAATAGAACTGGGAAACATAGTGAAAGAACGTGAGAAAACTCAGGCGTTCTTAGATCTAAACTAGTTTTATGAGAGTATCGGCTCCGCGATGTTTTATGTTAGCAAATCAGTTGATTACACATGGTCTCTGACCTCGCACTTTAAGCCTGTCCCCAGGAAAATAGGAATCACTGTGTGGCTTCAAACCTGCGTAGGAAAAGTGTGCATGTGTGGCTCAACAGAATATACACCCACGCCCCTAATGATGAGTCGGAGACCAAATCTGTTCTAGGTTTAGAATGTGAGGAGTGGAACATCCGCTCGGATAAACACTCATTTTAATTTTAACAAACCTTAATACGTCACAAACCGTTCCATGTATCTTCCGTTAAACAAAACTGACACATATTTTATGTATGAGACATCATATATATATTTCAATAAGTTTTAATAAGTTCTACTCTGACATTTTACATACCACTTTGTAAAATTATGAAGACAGAGTTATTACTCTTCATCAGGTTTGTCGTAGACCTAGCGACCCCAAGCCTACGCGCACACATCCTGACCTGAGATCAATGCACGCTGACATAACATTTTTTTCACAATTTTCTTCTCCTGGTGCCAGCGTCCTTTCACTGGACTAATAAATTCAAAGGGGATAACAAACTTTTCCCAAATAGTTGGTATGAAGTAGGTAATGCTGTATTGTGTGTGTGTGTGGGTGGGGGGAGGGGGTTGAGTGAGCGTGTGTGTGTTTGCAACTATCATTAATTGCTAAGTCATTCGGCTTCAGTATGACTGGTAGAACTAAGAGAGTGCTAGAGGATGCTTTATAATATTGTAAAGAACGTTCACGCGCAAACACAAACCTCTGCAGCTGATGGGGCCAGCAACGTAAAAAGCCATATAATAATAATACTAGTGAAGATAATAATAATAATAACAATGGTAGTAATATAAATAAAGCATATTTATATAGCCTCGAACCCCACACTGTAGGCTGTACGCGATTTGAAAAAAAAATCACTCTCTCTGTCTCACTCAATACAGTAATTTACAAACAGAAAGACAAACCCAGCAATATCTGAATAATCTTTCTGTGCCACCATTCTGAGCCGCAAAGAAAAATGTCTGGATCGGAAGGTTTTGGTTGTCCCCGCTAAGTTCGTGATGTCAGCAACAAATCCAATAAAGAACGCTCGTGCTCTATGAAGCACATTCACATCAGTGGCCGTATGTATAATCCTTAAGTCAGTTAACGCAAAGCGGTCTGTACGGGAAGCTCCCAATACTTTAGCAGTGTTCACTGTAGTTACACCAGTGCGTTAATTTACACACAGATTAAGCATATGGCCGCTTGACCGCAACAGCACCAATCCCTGGACAATGCTATAATGTGCATTTCTCTATGAGAGTGAAACAATAAATATATTTCAAACAGCTCGCGTCCATTTCCTACTGCATGTTGCGCAAAATCCAATTACGGGACGCTATTTTGAACAAAGGTCATGAGTTCCTCGTGCCTATGGAGCCATCGTTCCGCATTCTGATGTGCACTTCAACATGACAAACCACGATAATAGATGTCCTTCTGTAAGCATCCAAACTTGATATTCCTTTTTCCAGTTCACCCTATATTGTGCTGTTGCTCAGTTTCTCCGAGCACTTCCCGCTTCTTCAATGTCTTTTTAAAATGACTGAGTTCTGCAGAAAGCGACAAGATGAATGACTTTATAATAAAGGTGTTATTGCACGATATTGACCCATGAAGGCAATTATTCCTTTCCCCATTATTCCTCGATCAAAAGGGGGTAACTACATGTGCCTTAAAAGAAAAAAAAAAGCTACGCACATTAAGGACGGGATCTCTTGCCATCGTAAGAACTATTGTCTTCATATGTTGAAAGCTTCCAGGGAAGCATTTGGTACCAATGCGCTAATGTAATTATAACAATAGTATGAGATCCCAACGTTAAAGCGCATGCCCTCAGATGGCATGTCACAATGCTATTATATCACGGACAGGTGAATGAGGACTGAAAAAGGCTTCTCAAAACAAAACAAAACAAAAACGAAAAGAAAGGAATGCGAGGAGGCTCAAAATTTTATTCCGAAATGGGTCATACGGAAAGGTTGGGGGTGAGCAGGAGGGGGTTATAAAACAGAAAGTATTGATTGTGTCTTAAACCCGCACAAGGCGGAAGCAACACCGGAAAGCACTCGTCCGACGTAACGTCGTGAACTGAGTTCCCGATGTATTTACGTTCGCTGAAGAGGCCATGTTGTGATCCTACATTCAGTCCTCGTTTCCGTGCATTGTAAGCAGGACTGCTAACAAACATTGCAAACCATTATAAGAAATAACAGATTTCTGATTTTCAAGCAGAAATGTTCCCTTGCGGACATACTGGCCTTGGTCGGGGAATAAATTTATAATTTTTTTTAGAAAATATGTGAATGTATCTAAATGGAGAGATCCAAGATTTAAAAAAAAAAAAAAAAAGCATCTCTTAAGATAGCAGTACAGCGCATTCATTACACCTGTTGACTCCTATTCACCGCATATTTAGCACCTGTGCCCTTTCAGAATCCCCAGAGGAAGAAGTTTCTGCCTTTGCGGAATAATGCGTTTTCTGAGAGTCCTTTTAGTTGTCATTATCTATGGAGTCGAAAAAGACATCGGAATCTTTTTGGGAGACGTACTGTTTGCCTAAAGCTGTCAGTTTATAGAAAATAAACAAAGTCATGGCAAGTGTTAGCCTAGGGATAACGCAGTGGAGACCACCTCTCACACACGATGTGGATCGAGGAATAGCAGCCCTTGATAGAGCTGAAACTGAGTGGCCAGAGATGAGACATGGTATATGAGATGGCAAGGCGTAGTCCGTAATATAGCCCCGGTCGATGTCATTCAAACCACCCTTTAATAGTAATGACGTGTTCCTAAATTACAGTCACACTTTTCTTGCGACTTAAAGCTGCGCCATACGGTCGTCACCGTTGGAAGGCAAACCCGGCCAACAAATAGCTGTGAACACAGTCTCGACTCAGATGGATTTGCATCTATTTAAAATTTCCTTACCACAATATGCCGAGGAATAGCGGAATAGCAATCTGCAAAGTTTCTACGCAAAATGATTAACTTGTGAAATTCGGAAAAATAGCGTTCCGATGTGAACCGTGCGATTAAATTCAGATTCGTGAAATGTCCATTTTTGGCTCTCCTCTCCGTTTGTACTCCGGACCGGTCTTTAGGTATGCTGTCTTGATTGCGAAATACCCCTGTTCGTTTGATATCACTACCCATCCCTCTTCAATATCGCTCTTCCTCCACCATCAAAGTGTATGCCTTCTTTCCTAGATTTCAAATTCTGCTTTCATCAGTTTTGTCTTTCGTGCAGAGGAGCTGTTATTGGTCCTCCCCCGACCCCAATTCTGCTTTTAATTCCTTTTAACTTAAGATTTCTCCTACTTGTCTCAAGACGTAGCACGGAATGTCACCCAAGTCTGGTGGTGGGCTATATCATTTCTGAATATCGATATTCATGTTACTTGATCATTGCGATTCAGTATCGACATTTACGCTTTGGATTTTCAATACTTTTTTGATAATGTTGATGTACGTGATGACAGTTGATCAGATCCAAATAAAAATCCCCCACCTCCCTCTTCCCCATTATGTTTTTGAAATTATTCATTTTCAAGCCATGCTTCACTAAACCCAATCACTATGGCTTAATATTAGAGGTATCAGAAATAATTGACTCTCCATCCTATCCTCAGTAACACACTGTAGGATGCTTCACCAATGAGCCTAGAGTGATCTGGTGTCAAAACGATATCAAACTTTAGTTCCGCGGATCGGAACAGAAAGTAATTTCGATCCTCTTCCGATACTCAGCTCAAAACTAGCCAGCGATATCTCCAGCGCAAACTCAGCAGTACGAAAAGATATCGAAAGTATCGAAAGATATCGAAATTATCGAAACTTTTTCCCAAAATGTATCGAAAATATCGAAATGCCTAGCCAATTGAAGTTTTAGAGTTGAAATTAGATTGGCTCTTTAATACTTGGAGCTTGAAGTCTAAGTATCGCAATTCTCAAAGCTTCAGGTATCGGCCCAGCACTACGCAAGCCCCACTGGGACACCGCGCTACTGTCAACGAGGCACAATAATTAATAATGCTGCCCGCCCGTTGGATGTCAAGATGTCTGTCGCATGGTGCATTACCAGTAGAATAATCTGCATTTTCTTTTTCTTCTGTTGGATTTCTTGACGTGTTAGTCATTTGGTACTAAAAATACCGTCTGACATTACGATTCAGGCCACGCGTACTGGAAACATTCGCATGGGTCCTCATAATGTTCTTGCCCTTCGACCCACAAATGCTATAAAATATATTACAGTTTACTCAAGAACTCGGAACATCTCACATTCGAATAGATGGCCTCGACTTCGAGTTCGTGGGATCTTATAATATCATTGAAGAGCTTTTGTTATTAAGTTCGGATCTCTTACGGATTATTATGGCAGAGACAGGAATATACACAGTAATGGCATTTGCTGATGTCACAGTCATACTGCACGCTACGAACTCTTCGTAAAATTCACACCCGATTTTACAGTTTGGAAGATCTGATATCATCCTAATACCAGGGAATGCCATATGCGCATTCCTATCTTTGCCTTCATGATCAGTAAGAGATTCAAACTTGAAAATAGAAGCTCTCTGTTATGTAGCTCTTTGAGTCCTGAAACTATTCTTTTTATCAAGATCGAGTCCTGTTTGTATCGTGCGCCCACCGACCGCAGGGAATAGGGTGCTTCAGAACGCTGCTCGCTGAAACAGAGTCCCCCAAGCCATCTATTTTTAGCCGCGCCGTCCGAACCGGCGACCGACTGTTACCTTCAATCATGGGTGAAAGGTCAGATTCGTGTTGCCTTCGCTGTTGACTGTTACTACTACTAGTATTACTGATTAGGCTGCTAGGCGTAACCTAGAAGTTTGTTGAACCAATGCCTCGGAACAAGCATTGCGCTTAGAGTACTTGCCACTTGAACATAGGAAGTAACATTGTCAAGATCTGGAGAGAGTATTTTTATCTCCTTTTTCCGAAACTTTAGAAATTTCCGAAATACCACTAATTTAAGACCATGCAGTCAA
>JAWQUT010000109.1:1356463-1380234 GCA_033807755.1 Ellobium chinense
ACAATTTTAGCGCCAGGAACGTCATTTTCTCCATGCTCCACATAGAGCTGATCACTAGCCTCGGCCAGTGTTATGCATGAATATGCACTTTGACCTCCCAGCCTCGCCAGGTGCCCTCCGACTGATGACGTAGGCGGTTATGGACTTAGAGAAATCCGAGGTTCACGCGGAAGATCTGAAGAACCCTATACAAGTTAAATATTCAGATTCAGTTTACCTCCCTAAGATGGTATCCGCAAAATATTTGAAATCATTTTTCGGAGTCTTCTCGAAAGCGCATAGATCTGCATGTTTTGTTGGTGTTTTTTTTCAACTATGGTCCCAACGATTCTGATGAAGGTATATTTTATTTTACGGCGGCTCATCCAAAAGAAAAGAAAGCATTGGTGTCTACTTTGAACAGAGCTGGCATGCCACAATGTTAACCTCACTGTCTGTACCATAATTCTAACTTCCTACTTTAAGTCGATTTTTCCCCCAGTATAATTGTAATGGCACAGTGGTTAGACAGATCGAGCTGACCTCACGTTTCAAGTATAGGAAATATAAATGTTTGTGTATAATAGATGATGGCGATAAACAGGCGTTTGGCAGGGCAGATTCACATATTATACCCCTAAGGCTTTCAAAGATTCATTTCGTGGAGGCTGTCATGTCAGTGACCCACAACAAGCTAGACCGAATTTAAAGACCATTTAAATGATAAATCCGATGAGAACTGGCCAATTCTCCAAAACTGTTAAGTTGTACTTTTTCAAAAAGATTAACTAGACACATTTCATGGAATTGCTCATAACTAATTCTACAGAGATTGTGCGCGCGCTCAAGTTCACGCAGCGGCAATGACAGAGAGTGGCTAAAGGCAAGCAGATGCCGCTGCTTATTTTCTCTCACCGTCTTCCATAACTCAATAGTTAAGTAACAGTCATTGATCACTGTATAGATGTTTATATTATTATCTCCAATATCTTCGCAAACCGCAGGTTAGCCTTCTCCTAGACGCCTTGAGCGAAAGATAACTGACCCATCCTCAAAACATTATCACCAGTATGTTGCATGGCAATCATTTTAAAAATTAAAATTTAGACTTTGAATCTGATTTGCCTTGATTTTGCATTACATACAGAAGGTGTTTTTTTTTTTAAGGCAGACCGAAAATTTTACGTGTTGATTCTTTCTTAATATCTCATCTGTAAAAAATGGTAGTGACTGTTTTCATTGAAATTATTAATGACATAACTTTCACTTATGAGACATATATCCAGTGAATTACCATTGCTGACATATGGAATCATGGGGTACGATGAAATAGACAATGGAAATCCACTTTCTCAAATTGCTAGAAAGCCTCTGTTTGATGAAATTGTGTCATCGGTAACGCCAGTGACAGATGTCCATCTTATCATTTTCATACATTATTAATGTCTACTGAGGACCAAACCATGAAAGAAATAATTAGGGAATACTGAGTCTCTGTTTATAAAGCAATGCCTGAATCGCTTTCTCATCACTTTTAATTGGATGGAAGAGACTAAAACTGTTACTGACACAATACTGCCTGGTAGAAGTTTGCGCCAAAACAGAGTAAAGACCGAGTAGTGAGGCAAAAAACAAAACGTTGACCAATTTGAAAAAAAGGCAAACTACACTCAGACAGAAACACAACGCAGAACATTTGCTTCCTTCATCCATCCCACTCAAAGAAAAAAACGTAAGTGCCGTAATTATGACTCACATACTCAGCTTTTGTCATGCTTAATCATTTAAAAAAAAACAACCCATGGAGCCACTAGACAAACATTTATTATCAATGTGAAAATAAACAGGTGCTGCCGAAAACAGTTATCGTTGAAAAAATGCGCTGTTTCATCAACCTGAGACTTCATCACTTTGAAAGCAATTACTTTATACACCAAAATGATACTTTGACGTGACATGCTGTCGTTAATGTTATTCAATGTTACTTGATGAAAGACACAGGGTGTTTTGTTTTTACTTTTCTATCTCACACTGTAAGGATTAAAAGGATTTCAATGATAACGGAGAACTAACAGAGACTTCCATTATCAAAAGCATGGAACGTGACAACGAAATATCGCTACAATTACTAAAACGAAATACTGTCTTGAACGGTACTACATTACCTACATCAAATATAATTTATGCATTTTTTGCCGTTCGTTCCATCTATGTTGGCGACTAGTGTGATATCTTAGTGGATATTTTTTGAGAGGGAACATCTTGACTTATAACTGGGAACCTTTTTTCTTATGCTCAGACTTTGAATCATCATCGATGAACGAAATTTGAATCTGAGGTGACTGAGACAGTACCATTAGAGATAATGCTTTGTTCGTTTTAGTTAATATTTACTTCCTTACTTTCAACCACACAGGCACAATATTATAATGAAAGATCTGACACCCCTGAAACCACAGATGTTCAAGGCTGCAGTTGCTTTATAATTAGTACACTTGTCTGAAGTGATCAGCACAGCAGTTGATGACAGGAAAAAAGCAAAACAGAGGCATTTTGGTATTTCAAGCGAATACTGTGAGTTTACTATGTAACACAGAGGCATAATGCTATTTCAGCTATATCTCTGATATATATAATGAGAAACATTGTAAACCAAATTTACAGTGACATGTTGGAGAAAAAAAATAGCATTTTAAAATGAGGCCCCTGCATTGTTCCGCTTTTGGATGGTAAACAATTAGCTGCGCGTGAAGTTTGTACCCAGACAAGTCGTCAAGGGAACGCGCTTGCGTGACGGACAGGAAATCCTTGGAGAACCCGACAAAATCTGCGCAGCTGTCTCTCGATAGCTGGGAAAGTTCACCAGTGCACTGGGTTTGATATCTGCTCTTCACCTTCCACTGAGCCGTTCTTAATTAGTCAGTTCCCAACACAACTCACTTCCGTTTATCGCATAATATACTGGTGTGAACGCATCATCAAATGTTGCTTCCGAAAGTAAATTATGTATCAGATAATCAAGTTACCATTCAGTCACGTTCCTCTAACGACGAAAAAGGAGAAAGCGTTGGATACGAAGTTGTGGTTTGCGATAACCGGATGACCGTGGATGCATAATGACAGACAGTGGTTTATGAAGATGGCATAGAAGTTTCAGGTCTGCAAGTCTTCTTTCGATACTAGTTCATACGTATCAGTAATTGTGTTTTCGACAGTAAGTCCTGCAACTGGAGAGTTACATTTTACCTTCCTCTTTCCCTCTTTCACATGCTTTGCATCGATAGATAGAAATCACAGGGGGTCAGATTCTAATAGCTTTGGAAACTGTAGCGATTAACTTATATTTTTGGCTGGCATTATATTTCATGGGCGTTATTCTTTGTCGGCAGGATTCAGGAGAGGGCAAGATGGCCGTGAGGAACTGAGTTACTAGAAATAGAAGGGCGGGTTTCCAATTAGCAGTCTTACTCATAATTTTCCTGATCATGCTATGGTTAACTTAAACTAAAAATTTGAGGCGCAAAGTATCATAACGAATGAAACAAAGCTGGATTATCCGGGAACGTTTCAAGTCAAGAAACCATTCCAAATACCTATACACTATCTTTATAGCGATTAGATGGTAAAATAAATTGAACAGTGTAATCTTATCCGAGAGGCCAATAATTACAGATACCGGTAATTATCCTGTGAAATTGACTGCGTCCTGATTGCGTCCCTGCGTGTCTCCAGCTTCCTGAAAGTATATATTGAAAGTGATTAATTCCCTTGCTTGTCTCTAGCTCCCTTTCAAAATGCATGAGTGGCTGTAGGCAATGTACGTCGAAGGAATTTATCATTTCCTTTTCCCATTCGTTAGTAACTTCTGGTGAGTAAGCAAAGATGGCCGAAGGCCTTGCACATCGAAGATTTATCCGAGGAACCTGATTGGGCCTAATTCCCTTGCGCGGCTCCTGCTGCCTTTGAGAAGTGTATGCACGGACAGTTAACCCTAAATGCAGCCAGCCCTATAATAAATCCGCAGCACTAATCGGAAGCTGTGATTCCCCATTCATCAAACCCGTTCTGCATGTCTGGACACTAAAGGCGGACACCGATACACGGAGACCAACAGATGATTTCAGGCAGCTGAAATCCTCTCATGCATACACACCAGTCTCAGTTATTATGCATGCGCGGTCATCTGGGCGTCGCATAGCAGAATTACAACAATCGTTACTTCCGTGGTTTGTTGTTTTTTTAAACTTTTCCATTTTCAGAGGAATCTGACTGGCGGATATGGTGTGTCACATTGCCTTCTAAATAAACGGCTGATGCATCTTTTCAATTTCGGAGACGATATTTGATGACGCGGTCACGCTACTTTTTTTGCCTATTCAGGAAGTGAACTTCATTAGAGTTGACTAGAACGGTCTATTCATCAAACCCATGCTTCTATCACATTAAGGGCCGGAGACAGAGACCAGCAGACGTTTACCGTCAGTAAAAACCTTGCCATGTTATTGCGTTGTCGTCTCGGGGTGTTCTGGAACCATTACAGTCAAATCTGCGTAATCGCAACCCCTAAGCCTCGGGAATGTGGAAAAGTTTGCGATTAAAAGGCGTTACCAGTATCCAGTGACTTGTATGTAGGAATATATCATTTGTGTTATGTGGAAGTGTCCCGATTAAGCGGAAGTTTTAATTATCCAGATTGCGATTGAGCGGAGTGAAGTGTATATGACAGGACAAACTATTTCCTGTAGACTGTTTGCAAGAAGTCATTTTACATGTTCGGTTTTTTTTTTTGTTGTGTTGTTGTTGTTGTCGTCGTTGGTTTCGTTGTTGTTGTTGCTGTTGTTGTTGTTGCTGCTGCTGCTGCTGCTGCTGCTGCTGTTGCTGCTGCTGCTGCTGTTGTTATTATTCGACCAAAAACGTCCACGTTCGAAAGTCGATGTCCATCCAGAGTGTGACAACACCAGCACTCCGTGTTATCGGAGACGGACCAGTGTACTGTTGGAATCGACTGACAGATAGAGCTGTTAACAAGAAGGTTAGGTAGTCGTAGTCTTACGTAGGAGAGAGAAACGACAGACGAACGAGGTAGCAAAAACTTGGCGAGGCGCGTGCGAGCGTGCGCGACTATGTGTGTGTGAGTGCGCCGACGACGCGACGAGGGCATACAGAATTTCCTGGGTGAGCGCTGCTCGTGAATAGGGATGTCCGGCGCGTGCGGGGTCGTGAGTGTGAAATAAAAATGAATTATGTTGTGCATGTAACAGACGAATAGCCCAGAGGGCAAGGGACAGCAATTGGAGACACTTGCGATTGGATTTGTTTTTCAGTGAGCACCTGACGTGACCAGAGGTCAGACTTGAATGTCTGTTTTGGCGTTTTTGTGCGTGTAATCGTGTTTGCGTGTTCTTGGTTTTATGTTCTATTGATGGACCTAAAAAAATAATTCTCATCTCAGCAAGCTATTTCTAGTGTGAGATGTCCAGCTTAACCGAAACATGAGATACTAAGGACTTCCATAGTCCACGCCACAAAACTACGTCCCTCCATTCATGTTTTGAAACTTACGTCATCAAAACGCGCAACATTCAAGTCGTTAAGGGAGATCACTCACATCGAAAGTGTTTATAATGAAAAAGCATCTACAGCCATTAGTTTATAACTACTCGAAACCATGAAGGATAGCCGAATAGCCGATTTTCAAACATTTAAAAGTGGTACATTAAGGCGCTAACTGCACACACTGTTTACACTGATAATCACCGGACGCCGTAGTATTCAGAGGCAGCACTGTTGACTTCCAGTACTAAAAATGTGAGGAGCTGGCGAAATCTAGATTTAACACAATAGACTACATAGTGATTTCTGTATATGAGGTAATGGGTGCTTTGGTCTAAACCTCGGCTGGGATCAGTCCATCAAACAGAAACACTGACGAGGATTTCCCAAATCCTAAGATGGCAGAGGAACCTTAAGAACTCATTTTTTTTTTTTTGGTAAAAGGGGGGAGGGGTGGTGGGGGTGGAACCAGCCTATAAAAATTGATATTGTGAGATTTTCGATTTCGTGAGGAAAATTTGAAACAGACTGGAGAGAAACCAGTTCACTGCAAAGGAATTCGATCTATGCGTATGTTGGAATAGATGGGGTTTCAGGTTGTAATGTTAGATCCTACAAAATCTTAAGAGGGGTGGAAAAGCCGTCACTTTCTGAGAAGAATTAAAACACACAACATAATAGTACGTAACTTAACACATTCACTCCAACGGATCTTCAATGCAAAATTAGGATAGGATAAGATAACACTTTATTATTTATGCAGTTTAGAAAATTAATAAATTGTCACAGCACTGATGATGACACTACACGAAAATGATGTTGCCGCGTACCCACGTACAACTCTGCACGCATACCGCACACATGTGAACAGAGCTCACAACTTGACAAACATTACCAATACAAGAATTCAGCGAAGTTGACTGAAACATATCAAGCTCATACTTGGAAAATTGGAAACGCACGCTACATTAAGAAACTTGGCTAATTTGAATGACGGATGGCGCACCAAAGTGCTGAATGGTGCCTTTGTCTTCCTTGAGTATGTTTGTAATCAATGTCGTTTGCGGTAGCACACAAGTTGTGTAATACCAGATCACCCATGTCTCTTAAATACATTTGTGCATGTTCCTATAAGGATCTTTCTGTAGTTTCCATTTGATTTAAGATGGAGTGATTTAGTCTCTAGGCACGAGATTGAAAGTGATAGCAGCATTATGGTCATTAAGACTTCGCCATCTCGCTGCAATAACCATGTTTGTAACAATGCATACCGAAGCATAAATATTGCGTCAAGATGACGAATGAAGACCAACTGTCATTATTAAGTTTTTGAAAAAAGAACGTGAATCGAAGCTGGGATTTATAATACGTTTCCTCATCTCAGAAGCTATGTTTAGAAAACGATCAGAGCAATTATCTCTGCTTGCGTCCACGTCAAGATAAGCCCATCTTATGTCAAATACGATGCCACTTCATTTATGTCTCCGGTAAAATACGTCACCAGTGGCACATCTTTATTGTGGGGTCGCACCACCAGCGTAAAGGAACATTACCCACGCTCTCTTTATACTGACAGAGTTCCCGGGTGCAGTAGTATTCATAGGCAAAACAGCGGATTCCCAGTGTTTGAAATGTGACGAGCTGATAAAATCTATAGTAATGTTTCAAAATAGTGCTTTATTCATGCGCTTATAAACGGGAAAAGGAATTCTCGCCAGTGTCTATGTCTGATGGACTGATGGAGTCTTGCATTAGGTGCTTTGGTCTAAACCTCGTCTGAGATCAGTCCATCAAATAAGAACACTGACGTAAATACCCCCATATTATCTTCCTTGCGATTCATGGGTTCTTGTGTGAGCAAAAGAAATGTCGGAAACGTAATGGACACGCTATGTTTAATAATGAGAATGGCTGAACAGCCTTCAGAGTTGTTTTTTTCTTATCATATTCTTTAAGCTACATGTCCAGACAAGCAGGCGAAATGTTATGCTCAGATTAATGGGCTCTCAGGAGAATCTGTGGCGAATCCTATAAGCCGTGTAAGTTGCACCGTAATTAGCTTTAACATCCGTTAGCCGTCTCCTTTTTTCCCCTCTTTTTTTTTTCTCATCTGCTGCTAGTCATAGCCAGTTTTTGTCATCAAAGCACCACTTTGTAAGGAGGAAGGATTTTTTTAGAGGACGAGAGAGAGAGAGAGAGAGAGAAATGAGAGAAAGGTTTTAGAGCGAAAAAGACAAAATTATGTGATAAATAGTTTGGAGCTATACTATAAGGGCAATAACAAACTAATACGAGGGATGACCAGTAACTACTGGCCACAGCTATAATGATTCTATTTCAAAGTTCTTGTGCCGTTTGCATTGTAGACTTTGCTTGAGCAAGACTGTTCCCTTAATTGCTTTTTTGTTTAAGTAAAGGCGACATAGATATTACTCCTAGAAGTACATTTCTCTTTTAGTGATGTGTTTTTGATATTTGCTAGTCTTGTTACAGAACTAAAAGATAAGCATGGTCTATTCACATACAAAACTCCTAACGCGCAAAAGCATTACAATTTTGTGTTTGTTTTGGTGGTGTTGTTCTTGTTGTTCTTGTAGTTGTTGCTCCTGCTGTTGTTTTGTTATTATTATTGTTGTTGTTGTTGTTTTTGTTGATCCCTAAATTAAAACTGAGGATGTAATTATTGATGCAGCCCCCAAGGGTGGATGCCCTATAAACTGTAATAAAATTAGCTATGCTAAACATACCCAGTTGTCTAGCTCTGTCCAATCGACTTTGAAATCAAGCATGGTAATTTCATTGTGGTCATTTTCACTGGGCCGGTATGGATGCTCCCTCATTATTGATAGGGGTTCTTTGTGAAGTACACCCAGTTATTTTACCCAAGGGAGTCTTACATGGCTATTGTTCATTCAACCGTCCCAGCCTCAAGGTTTGTAAACAGGCTATCAGGGTTCTAATCTTGGAACTATCGAGCGAAATTGACAACTGGTGTTCACCTGTGCTGGGACCAAACAAAACCAGTTAGAAAACCATTTATTCTCCAATTATCCAAAATTGCTGTTCATTAATAGTGAACGTAAAATATTTATTAGAAAAAAGCACCATCACTTGATTCTACAGCGCATGCGTGATCTTATTTCGCTGGAATAGAAGGCTCCTGAAATAAGGAAAGGGTCGAGAGGATATGGAGGGGCGGNGGGGGGGGGGGGGAGTCTTGTTGTTGCAGTTTTTTGAGCTAAAAACAAAAAATGATTACGCTGTTGTGAGCCTGAGGAGTATACAATCTATTAGCTGTTACATTCATACAAATTGCGCTATCAAACAATTGTATCTCACTGACAAACAGTCAGGGCTTGGTTATCCAAATTTTAGAGCTTGTAAAACGCTAATGTACTACTGGAACGTCTAGTTCACAAGTTGTCTTTGATCCTTCAGTAGTATTTTTCTCTTTTAATTCACATTCAACCAAGTCACAAAAGCCAGGCCTCTGCTGGACATTGGACAGTTTCAGCGCACTGTTCTCTATATTCTTTCACCCAGGATTTGGACATTCAGACCGGTCAAAAATGTCCATGTACTGTTGGGAACTTCTGTAGCTCACTGTTCTCTTTAGTCCATCAGAAAAAAAAAACAAAAAACTTAGATTTGGTCACTCAGATTAAAAAATAAAATATCAACAATTTCCAAGCACTACCAAAACCTTCTAGCCCATTGTAGTCTTTGATTATACAGTATTATATATTTTTTTCAGACAGTTTTCAAAAGTGTCAAAAATAACCAAGCTAAATCACACCTCTAGCAACAATAACAATAAGTTTATTCAACTTCAGACAGGTACGAGTAGTTGTAAATGAGCATACAACAACTATGTTCTTACCAGTCAAGTCATTTGCTGACTCCTCCAAACCTCTCCTCCATCGTTTAGTTACTCGCTCACCCGCTTATGACAGAATCATTGGGTTTTTTTTTTCTTCTGTGACCCAGTCTAGTTATAGCGATATTTTCGGGAGTGCACTTCCTTCTGATCTTAAATGCAAGTCATCTTAATAACAGACAGCAACGGAGATGACAGATAAATATCAACAATTTCCATGAGGAAACTTCTAGGTCATTGATGTCATTGATTCTCCGGTAGTTTATTCTTATTCATATTCATATTCTTATTCATATTCTTATTCATATTCTTATTCTTATTCTTATTCATATTCATATTCTTATCTATATTCTTATTCATATTCATATTCTAATTCATATTCTTATTCATATTCTTATTCTTATTCATATTCATTTTCTTATTCTTATTCATATTCTTATTCATATTCATATTCTTATTCTTATTCGTATTCTTATTCCAATTGATATTCAGAAGTGTTTAAAACAAAAATTTCGAAGTGGAACAACACATTTTTAGCATAATTATGTCTGGACCATCTTTTTTATCTTTTCCTCTGTGATCCAGTTATAACAAGATTTTCAGGACTTAACTTCCTTCTTGGTATAATGCACGTTGTCTTAGTAACAGACGGCAAAGGAGATGACAGATAACCTACATACTGGAATCCGTTGTCTCCTTGGCCTTCCGTTCCTTCCGCGTCTACAGAGAAGCATGAATAAACTTTCAGTACTCCTTACGACAGTGCACATCGTCCGTCTCTAATGCGATAAGCTATAATAATATGACGCACTCCGTTAAACGCAAATCCACATAATCCCAACTTCCGGTTAGTCGCAACATTTTCTACATCACAAAACGTGTGTATTTCTGCGTACAAGTTGCTGGATAATTCCAGCTTCGTTTAATCGCAAAGTTTACTGTACTTCCGAGGAGTTGCAATTTAGCGGAGTTGACTGTAGTAAAAAATATGTGTTAGCAAGAATAAACATGGAGTTGCGCAAATGCACGCAACAAAACTTACAAGGCTAATAACCTCCATGCCTACACTTTTGTGAACAGAACACTCCCATATAGCCGTAACGGAGCTAATAAAGTATTTACTTAAAAAAGAGTCTTAAATTCTTAAGTAAAAAAAAAAAAATGCTCCGGTAAATGAGTCTCGGTCTTTGAACTTTTCAATGCATCATGGACACTATACGATCATGAAAGACGTGAGCCTAGCAAAGGCTTTTAGGTTCTGAGTCATGGGTAATGTACAAGGTGAACGCCATATCGCTATGATCGTTATTATAAAAACGGGGGAAAAATAATCACCTAATAGCCGACACGATTTTTGAGTTGTTTTTTTGGCGATGTGCACCAACATGTCACTTATCGTAGTATCACAGATAGCCCTGGGCAAGAAGTAGGTCATGTGGCGTCACGTGTTGAAATTATTTTGTGTCAGTGAAAAAAGCGTCTTTAGTGTTATGCTAACACAGTGCTGTTCACACGTTTGCTGACCAGAACCACTGAATGTTGTAAATGATAATGGAGCCGTAATGTTCTCATGGTTTTTCTGCTCGCTGGTTTTACAGAGAAATTTGAGGTGTGATAGAAAATCTATCGCCTATATAATTTTAGTTTGACACTAAATATATGAGTATTTTGTATTAAATTTTACCTAAAGCCTTTAAGCGATTTCGCGTTTATGAAAATGCACTGTAGCAGAACATGTCCATAAAAGCTGCCATCTTATGTCAAAAAGGCGCATAATATATGCAATGTAAATCATAGTAAATGTATGCCTTTTGGTCATAAGAAGGTAGATCGGGAGGCAGGAGAGGTGGATGGATAGGGAAGGCAGTTTTCCTTATTAATTGTATAGCTACTTTGAAAGCTCAGTATTTTTGTCTAATGCTTGCTATCTTTATGGCAATATTCTTAGCTGATGTCGTCAGTGTGGTAAATTACGTAAGTCATTTTTCACACTTTTGAGAGAACACAGGGGAAACATTTTTCTGGCAAAGCAAAGAGAAAAAAAAGTGTGAATCTTTGCAGGTGCAATTTTGGCGGGAAACTATTCAATCATTTTTTTTTAATATGTCATGAAGGGCCTCGATCTTACCCAAAAAAAAAAAGTAACCTTATTCAAAAGCAGCCTGGCTCCAAGTTAGGCCATTTTCGTTGTATGGTGACGAAAATGTGTTGTGTTGATTACTTTCTTTGTGTCAGTAAATCATTACAGCGGACTTTGCAGATGTGGGCGAGATGTCCTTACAATGGAATTTCTAACTGGCATAGAGTAGATGGTCGGCCGGCATATAAGGTTATTTTGTTCTAGTCTGCGTTGACTAAAGTAACGTTTCCCCTAAACTGAGATCCCTGCTTTTCGAGTGCAGATAAATTTGGGTATCATAATTTATGTCTGGAAACTACTTACTTATTTTCCCGCTGAAGCACAGGCAAATTTTCCTTTGTGGGCGAATAAATTTATCCTTTGCCTTAGCCTTAATGCCAAACCAGCCAGTCAGTCAGCCAAGATGGGTGGCCATAGATGCAGTAAGCAAGGAGCAGTCAGCTTTCCTCTCCCTCCCTGGGATCCATGTCATAATGTGGTTAAACCTGATTGGGCCGGGAAATGGATGGTCAGTGCCCTTCAGCAGGAAGGTTAAATCCCTTGGCTCAAGCCAAAATAAAATCTATCTCGAGGCAGGGGCGTAGCGAAGGTTTATTGTTTTGTAAGATATTCTACTTGTTACATACAGTCAGTGGTTTTCGACAGGGAAGGAACGTAGGGTGGGGATGCAATCTAGATATAGACTTATCGTCTAGTTTGAGCGAAGAAAAACTCGGTAAGTCGTTCACGGATAGGAGCTTACGCAAAGAGAAAAACATAACACTGTCAGCATAGAAGGTAATTAAATTTTACTCCTAATTATTGGCCACATTTTTAAAGTTTCACTCTTGACACTGCTTTTCGATGCAGTACATACATAAGCGCTGAATCTGTGAGACAGTATATAGGTTTTCAGATTATCAGTGACTAAAACTAGCTGTCGTTGATAATGTATTGTCAACGCATGTGCAAGGCTTCTAAGTGACATGGTACGAAAGTGATGTCTGAAAATTAATGTTACCAAACATTTAGAATTAGTTAAACATGTAGTAGATTATATCCGGTGACACATTGGCAATCTTAGATTCATAGATTACATGGATGCTACGCCCCTGTTTCAAGTGAAGTGGACAGTCCTGGAGGCAGGGTTGCCAGATTTGGTTCTTTCGGAGCCAAATACCAGATTTTTCGCTTCTTTTAAAGCCATTGGCACCCAAAAACCTGACTGGCTGTTTGGCTTTTTGTTTTTGTTTTTGATTCCAACAGATTTTGTGTCCAGCTAATTTTTTTTTTTTTAAGTAGGCCTACTTATACTTCTCCCAGATTGATCGTGTTGCTCTCATATTTGTCAGATGAACACTATTCAAAGAACAGCCCTATTTTGTTTCCTTATAACAATAACGTCTTATGTTGCTCTGATATGTAGAAAAGTTTCTGTTAACTATGACACTTCTTGTCGTATATCAAATCCTGACACTCGCTGGCCCTTTCCAGGCGTGCTTCGATTCATTTTTTGGCTCTTTTTCGTGTGCAATTTGGACCCAGCTGGAAAAATGAAATCTAGCACTCCCGTTTGTAGGACATGCTCAAATATCTCAGTGTTGACACTGCAAGGACACACGATAGTTTGTTACTGACATGTCTATTCTGTTGAGTGGCGTCCGGGGTCGATAGTGTCCAAAGGTGATGAGGAGAACAATCTGCATTTGTTCTTGTCGTTCCAGATCTCTCACTGATAGGATTTTCCCGGAAATAATCTCTTGGGACTTTATCTCAGTGGTCTAAACAATGTTTGTAATTTACAAGGGTCGTCTTTGTGGGTGTTGGACACACGCCTGTTTTTGATAAGTCTGTTTTTTTAGAGTCGCATTGGTGGCTGATAATATGCAGTGATGACGAGGTGAAAAATCTGTATTTATGGTGTTGTCGCCCCGGGTTTCTGAGTAATAGGGTTTTCCTGGAGAAATCTTTTGGGACCTTATGTCTGAATTCCAAACACCGTTTGTATTATACAAGTGTTGTCTTTCACTGATAGAGGAGAGCGAAACATTGGGACGGTAGGACCCTCTTGTGGTCAACTAGATATTGATCCACTTTACTCTAGTTGATCTGAATGATGATCAACATTGTCTTGTCTGCCCTTCCTCTCTGCTTTTAATTTAATAAATTCTCCATCTCTATCGCTGCGTCAGTCCCCATCTGTGTCTGTCTGTCTGTCTGCCTCTGTCTCTCTGTCCCTTTCTCTCCGTCTCTCTATTCCTCTCTCTGTCTCTGTCTCTGTCTCTCTCTCGCTCACTCTCCCTCTCTCTCTTTCTCTCTCTCTTTTCTTTCTCTTGGAAACTATCTATCTCCCTCCCCCTCCCCTCCCTCCTCGTTTGTCTGAATGATGGTAAAAACATTGTCTTGCCCTCTCTTGCTCTAGGTGTTTAATTCTCAATCTCTTGTCTACGCATCTTTATTCATTTTTCTCTCTCTTTCTCTGCATCCGATACTTTTACTCAATTCTTTTCCCTTGTTCGCTAAGTCCCTTCCATTCTGTTGGTCTGACCATATCTCCCTTCATCTCTCCTTTCCTTTGTCTGTCTGTCTATCTGCCTTTATTTCTGTCTGTCTGCCTGTCCATCCGTCTGTCCGACCGTCTGTCTGTCTGCCAGCCTGCCTGCTCGTCCGTCCATGTATCTGTCTGTCTGTCTGTCTGTCTGTCTGTCTGTCTGTCACTCTCTCTCTCTCTCTCTCTCTCTCTCTCTCTCTCTCTCTCTCTCTCTAACATTCTGTACGTCTGTGACTGCATCTTCTTACCTGTTAGTCAACTATCCATCCCCTCCATTTCATGCAAATAGCAAAATCCTGACCCTCCTCCTCCCTCCCCGGCTCTCCCAACTCCCCTCTCTCATCCCTTTTGCATTTTCTGTCAATCTTCCATCAATAGGAATAACAAAACCACAACAAGGAAAATAGCTTATTTCCCACCTGCCTATCCCTTCGGGTTTTCTTTAGACTTGGAGAATTGTACTGTTAATTGTAAAGCTCCACACAAAAATCCACTGATATTTCCCTCATAATATGTTAGCATTCGTTCCCTCCTGTGATTTCCATGAAAGTCATTTCCCGTCGAAGGAAGACGTAACCTTATGTAAACATGAGAACTGGGAGTTATATTATTCCGCGTCGAACTGATTGCTTGCTTTTATTTTACCCTGGTTCTTACATTGCCGATAATTAAATTATTGTTATCGCCTCTCCTTTGTAATGGCGTAATAATTTCTTGTATATTCGGGTTATGGACATCTGTTTAATTTCCTTGCATGCAATACATTTTTAACTCACGGCTCTGTCTGTGTCTGTCTGCCTGTCTGCCTGCCTGCCTGCCTGCCTGCCTGTCTGCCTGTCTGTCTGCTTGTCTGTCTGCCTGCCTGCCTGCCTGCCGGCCTGCCTGCCTGCCTGCCTGCCTGCCTGCCTGCCTGCCTGCCTGCCTGCCAGCCTGCCTTATACAGTGTTCTTCCTTATGTTCTAAACTACTTGGGACATTAGTAAGGCTAGTCACCGCTAGAAGGGTAATGAGGTCAAATATTTTACATGTATGCGTTTTTGCTGTGTAATGTATGCATGTGATATTGTATTGTGAAATGATGTTGGCCTGTGGTCTAATAAAACCTTTGAGCTTGAACTTATGAAATAAATATGACCCGTCACCGCCAGGACCCGATGACCACAGCAGATCGTCACGATTAACAGGTCGTCGCCCGACCAGGTTCAAAATCAAACGCGTAATATTTCATGTGGTTCAATTTTTAACCCACTTCTTCTATGCTGACGTATGGGACGTTTTTGTTTGTTTGTTTGTTTGTTTTGGTTAAACTCGGTTAATCGCATCACTTTGTTCATAATTGATGGCATCATGATGGGATTTTATTTACAAGCTCAGAAATCTAAGGTCGTAATTATTTGATCAGAAATAAGGCCTCTACATGCTAGCAAATTCACACATAGATCTGAATCGTCAAAATGAACAGTCAAAATTGGCCGCTGCATGAATTTGTTACGTGTTTCGTTTATATTGTAATGTATTTACATGTGCGGTGTGTTCTGTTCTATCTGGTGTTTGTATTATGAATGAGATGTGTAACACTAAATAGTATTGTCCACTAATTTTCCTGTGGGATTAGCAAGAGTGCTATGTTCATTTTTTAATTTTTTTTTTACATTTTCATATGGCTCTGAAACATGAAAACTGACCAATACAATCGTTCATAAATTACAGACCGTTACAAGGGGATGCCTTCGACAAAATACGTGGGATGAACTGGCCAATAATAACAAACAATGAACTCAAGAACAGGATTAAATAGAGGAATGTCTGTAAACAGATTTTGGAAAATTAGATAGGCCGCTTATTACGAAAACCAACCTTGAACCCAACAAGAATGTTATGCTCCTCCCCGATTCTGTGGGATCACACGTACGCGAGCATGTAACTACAGTTGTAGTAACTTATGGACACCATAAGGGGTGAAACACAGATGGCCTGTGAGTGGAAAAAAAATCGAATATGCGGACTGGGCATTTTCGGCATTTTTCTTTACATCGCAAATACGAGACTTGGACAAAATGGTTAGATGCAGCTTGTCGTTCTCTACCGGGCAAACTCATATATGCCTAGAGACCAAAATTACGATTTTTCTGCCTTACACTTACAACAGCGGTACAGTGGATCCATTAGTCTAGAAGTGAACACGGCACGTCACGCTCTCGTGATATTATATCTCTTCTCTTTTTCACTGCAAGTGGGAAGAAGCCGAGTCCACCTAATCCGACACATCACTACCCATCAAAACACGACTTTTGACGTCATCGTGGAAAGGAATGGAGATTTGTCTCCACAATTTTGCCGTGTGATGCCTGTTCCGGATTTTGCGGTTTCGCCCATATTTACTTTCTACTATTAAACCAATCATTTGGAGAAAATTTGCATTTTGGTTTCTTTTTTTTTTTATTTTACATTTGAAAGCTGCAGCTATTTCTGAGACTTATCACAATAATTATTATTCCAGCCATGACGAATCGCAGTCCACTTGCTTACGAGTTGGTAAATTGCGACATTTTCAGAAATCTTATGAAATCAACGTTTTGATAGATAAATCAGCGTCAGTAAACTGCAGCTTCTTGCAAAATCGCTACTGTGTCAACAACAGTAACAGTAGTATATTCAGGTCATGTAGATGGCGACATCAGAGCACATACATAAGTGAAGAGAGAGATGTACATAATATATACTTTGAAAATAATATATTGAAATTAACGGCAATATTTGTTATCCAAGATAAGTGATAATGGAGGAATATTAAGATTAATAATAAATGAGACGTATAGCATACATTTCACACAGTGTCATCTTTTATGCCATATACATATACGAACTTCTAAACATCTCCAATTTTTTTAAAACCTGTTTACAATACCTCTCTATATAAAGTTGGACTTGGGAGTTTGCCGTCTTCCACTCCTCACTTACCCCCGGCCGTAGTGTACCCAAACTTTAAGGGTAAATGAGATACATTCCTGTCTAATTTTTTGGTCCGTTTAAATCGGTCTGACATGTGCTCTGCGATGTTTGAGTCTTTTATTATTTCGGGTGCTTCATGTCGTCTGTAGCGGTCAAATCGCTAAGCCAACCCCGAGAAGCCATTTTGTAAAGACAGTTTGCTGGTGAAGGAGTACACAGTACATTGGACTATTATGTTATGTGTATATGTCTATTTTAATGAGCCCTGTAAATGTGTGTTGGTTTAAGATAACACGTATCCTCGCAAGATTTTGCGTAGGTTTTGATTTATTCAATAGATTTAGGCACGGTTGGCCTATTGCAGCAGTTTTTTTGGGGAAATAGCTATATCTTTCCGTCTGGAATTTTGAGCAGCACAGAACATAATGGTATTCGTCGCCTACGTGTGGTTTACATAAAATCACAAATTCTGTCTTTATGTTCTATATCGTATGTTTCATATACTTCTACGGGAAATTTATTAGGCTATCCCATGAACTTCTGATTAAAGAGAACCGACTTCATTAATTATTCTCTTGTTATGGATCTGTATCCGATCACATTTGAGATCGGTTTCATTATAATGTGGCAATTCATTCAGCGGTCACATTTCCTGTAATAGCAATTTTGTCTTTGTTCCTTGGGGGAGGCGAGGCGGTTAAGTGGAATCTAACCCCACGTTATTATTATTGATAGATGGATCTAATGATATCACCTGACATCAGTTTAGCCAGTGCAGTCGAATTGAATGCAGTATCGATACAGATACATACAGTTGTGATAGCTATCCCCTGCATAATCGGAAATTCGTTTCACTTTCTTTAGATTTGCGAGAAAGTGGAATCCACAGAGTAAATTATTCTCTAAAGAGGGATATTTCGGTTCTGACGTCTGTTGGGTTCAGATTGCCCAGTCTCGGATACATGGTGTTATCGATTAGATATCTGTTACATCCTTCTTACGTACCACCATCCGAATAACAACACGTGCGTCTGTGTCGGCCTAACACAGGGATGTAGTGAATCGACTGAATTAATTGTATATTTTCTGCAGAGGGATGTGCTGAAAAGAAATTTTAGGGGTCAGTCCTGCATTGGGGCAGCCTATGTTCCCACAGCCTCATGTTCGTATGACACATTGTCTCTGGTGTCAGTTTATGTCATACGGTTTAGGAGATTATGGAGGCAATCTAGCTGAATGCCATGTCATTTACACAAATTTTTGGAACAGTTTTGACCGTATAATAATAATTTTTTAATTGTGTCCGACAGGGGTTACTTTAATCTTAAATATAAACCAAAATACGTTGCTGTAAAGTTTTTTAGGTATTTGCCTAACTGACCTGGCTTTTAGTTGGAATTGTCCGGTACCGATTTGTAAAAACCACCTTGGCATAATCGCAACTGCGACACTGTTCTCCTGAAGTTGCATGTAAGCGAGAGCGACAGTATTAATTATTTTCTTCCATTGGACCGTTTATACACCGCATGTCAGATGTCACGTGGCTATCTGTGATCAGTCTGTCAAGTACCATTTAATAGGCTATGGTATTAATGGCTATCTCGCACTTGGAGTTTTCTAGGATGCGGCAGAATCTGTATCTAGGGTCATAAGCACACGGGAAACTCCCAAAACATCGATGATGTTTTCCAAAGTGGTAGCGTCAAAATTAAACAACATTTTGTTTATGGCCCCCAGTCTAATTCTTTGTGCCGGTGAATGAACTGTACATAATATGATGACATACTTATAGGTAAAATTTATCAGGCATTTTCTATAGCCATCAGTATGTAATTATGTGAGTCGGGACTGCCGTCACTTGGAGCTCAGGGCGATCTATGTCATATAATATCGTCATTGTTGACCAAACGGTTGAATTTCAGAGTCATATTCATGCGTTTTGCTTCGACCTAAATAAACAAACTAAAAACTGAAACATAATATGAAAGATCGAGTATGTTTTGTCCAGTTATTTTCAGCCGATTCTGATGAATTCATATGTACAAACTCTAGAACTTTATGACGTCCTCGAAAGAAATTTAAGACGAATTAGATCATTTCATCTGTGGAATCCCAGGAAACAAGGTAGCTGATAAACCTTGCGAAACACTGCGAAAACCCTTAACCAACCATACCCTTTGATATTAACTATGGTGAGGCAAAATGTATTGTTAGCTCAAGAAACAGTAAAATTTGAAGGACAAAACCGAAAACAACAGCTTCACACAGTGAAAAGGTCCAGGAAATGTCACCAAGCGCATTTTAAGACTCAGAACTGGACACTGCAGACCGAAAGCCCACCTGCACCACAAAGGCCGTTTTTACTTTGTCAATTCCTATGAAGTTCACGTCCGGTTTAGGCAAAATAGTAGCATTATTACGTCATCAAATCTCACTTCTGAAAGTAAGAAATAGCCATTGAAAGCCAGTGTAACAAAATCATTTCAGCCAATCCTATTCCTCTAGCAATGGAAATGTAGAATGAGGAAATAGTGATCACAGGAGCAAACACCACTCCCATGTCAGCACACCCGTCTCTAGCTTTTCCGCATCAGTCACAGCCATCTTGGCATGCTTAGAGACGGATGCTTCCGTTGCTTAGAATCTCGACGGACCGGCACAGGATTAAAAGACTGTCCCTTTCGCTCTCCCGCCCATCATCCTGATGAATATCTTGCACATGCATACAAAATTTGAAGACATTTGTTTTGTTTTATTTTATTAAAATCGCGATCAGACTTACAAAAAGCAAAATGGGTGACCTCTATTGCATGGCCAATAGACCGTTCACAAGTAGTCAACTCCAGTGAAGCTTATTTCCAGCTCAAGCAAAAGAGTAGTGTGATCTCGTCATCAAATCTCTCGTCCGAAAGTAAAGATGTATTAGTCAATAAAAGTCAATGTAACAGATCATATCAGCCCTTCATGTTTCTCTGACAATTATGACCGCGCACGCATAAAATTGAGAGTGGTCTATTGCAACGACGTGTCTTTATTCTAAATTACACTAGAATTGTCCCGTCTTCATTCTTCCGGCCAGGACTTCCCTAGCCCTGGCTACCATATTACGCTGGCCGTGTTGCAGTCGTAATATTTTGCATTATCAGATGGATTGACTGCAAGGTCATGAATTGCCTTTGGTCACGCGAGTCAGAAATGACACTGGCATAAACAGTCTATAATTTACAAGACTCGAGGTGACGTCAGTGTTGAGCCGATGCAGTTGAGTTAAATGTCTAATAAATGTATGACGAACCTTGTGAATGGCTGGATTGGCGGTTCACTGGTTTTGTCCTGGTTAGAAATCCAACACTGTGTCAAGTCCTGCTCTCACATTTTGCAACATATCATACAATGACTAGAAAAGGACTATAACAAATATATAACATTTTATTATATTTATATATTGTGGGCCCAAGTTAAGCCTCAGAGGATTAAGAGCAGTCTTTCTGTGCCTTGAACTTAGGAATTGAATTGATCAGAATAGCTATTGTCATATTATATAATATATTCTCGGAACCTCTCTCCGTTGAGGACGTACGCCACTATCAGTAATTTGAGATGTAACATAGCGCTCGTCCAGCAGAGGGTGTGCAGTACTGCGGTAAGCAAGCTTCGCGTTTATTCTGATCAAAAAGTTCTCTTCAGTGCAGTAAGCGATGCTTTGCAGTACGAAATGGTGGTGCGCAAGCTGTATTCTAATCCAAACTCACTGTTATGTTGAAGTGAGGTGTGGTGCATATGGTGCACCAATGTGAGTTGACCAAAAGCGTTGACGTGAAGCCAGTGACTTCTCCTATGAGGGGAGAGGGCACTAAAACTACGTCTTATATGGTAAGTTTGGTTGCTACGTCCTTCCTCTCTCTCCCTTTCTTTCCCCTCCCCCACCCTCTTCCCCCTCCCGGCCACTCTCTCCCGGATAGCGCCGGAACACCTCAGTGAGCAAGTGATTTACTAGCATTTTCTTTCATGACTAAAATATTATGTTTTGCCTCAAACAATGAATATTATTTGTGTCATCTTGTTAAGTATTAACCTATGTTGTTGCGTATGACAAGACGACTGAATCTTAATAGTTGATTTACATGTCTTGATCTTTACGAATTATCAGAACTTATAACAACACCCATTTTTCGAATAGACGATGTGTGAACTGCGAATTTTTGGTACGGGGCATAGGTCTACTGAGGACAGACAACAAACTTAAACATGGTGCGACCATTATCCCTTGAAGAGTAAACCTGAGAAGCGACGCAGCTTTTACTGCAACAGATTCAGAAAAACCACCGGCTATTACACGAGGCTGTACAGAACAAAATTAGTTTTTAATAATAAAAAGCCTTCTTAACACTTAACAGAGAAAAACAAAGACTAAGGCCGTGAAGCATCGGCATTGACGAAAACGGTGACTTTTCAGAGTTTGTGAGGTTTTGTAATGAAATAAATATGCTTGACATGAACTTGTCCCCTTACCATTATTATAGTATGATAACCCAGATCTATCACTCAAACGTCTTTTTAGTGCGCTCAATTAAAAACATCAAATGGCCTAGGAAAACAATAACACCAAATGTATTTCTCAGAGCTGTTAGTCTTCCACGGTATTTTTATGTGTCTAAAAGTTTGTTTTGCTTGTTTTTAAAACAGAGAATAGTAATTCGTATTTAGATTTGACTTCAATGGAGGTTTTTCCAGCCTGCAGTCAAATGACTTAATGGAGACTAAGTGCCATTACTAAGTAACTAACCTACGGTGAAGTTAGTAAACACTGTTTTCTGTTTGGCTAGTGGAAATGTTAAATTCATTAGTAATAGGCTGACTCTAAGTGGAATTTAACCTTGATGTTAACCGGACATTGACCCAACTCCTCTTTAAAGCTGACTTAGGTGATAATGGAACTCCACTTCGCTCTGTCTGTTGACCACGCCAAAGTCAATAATAATCCAGTCGCATAACTGCAACTCCACGGGAACATATTATAGTATGAATGCTATTAAGAGAAGCTGAATGTTTTCTTAGCCTTAAAAATATGTTTCTCTCTTTAAAATAGGTTGCGATTTAACGAGATTGCAAAAGGAAAAGAAACGGGTTGTGATAAATCGGAGTAACAGTGTTTTAATTAGGGAATGCCAAACAGATGACTGGATTGTATTAAATTTACGTGCTTTTATAATTGTCCTTTCAATAATCTTTGGCATTAGGTATGATTATTTTATAAAATTTGAGACTATGTTATCGCCGCTTAAAATGAACTGTTGACACAGTTTAAAATAACAAGAATCTGCCGCCAAGTGCCGTCCATTTTCAATCCCAAAATAACAGCCTTGTAACTTTGTGGGGTTTTTTTTTTTGCCTTCACTCTTCTCAATTCCAAGCCAGTCTAATGAACACGTTGTGGGAGAGCAGGTGAAGAGTTATGATATTCAGGTAATGAAAACCCGGGGTTCGTTATTTCCAGCTGCGCGTTTGCCGCGTGGGGAAGAGTGCACAGCTTCTTAACATTAATTAATAAATTTCGAATAATTTAATTTTTGTTTGCGTGTGTACACCAGAAGTGGGCTTTCGGCAAAATGGCGGCCACCATTTACGGTTTCAGAATTTGTTTGTGGAACTTGTTATCAGTGCTCTTAGGGCAGAGGAAAACGTGGCAAGAATCAACGGTGGTTTGTATGCTTATAGATGAGGCAAAGAAAGAAGTTTATAACAAACACCACTCACAAGTCAGCGTACTCGTTTCTAGCTCTTTCGCATGAGTCGCAGTCTTCTTGGCTTGCTTCCGTTGCTTAGAATCTCCGATGGGCAGCCATAGAATAGGAGGACCTACCCTTTCGTCTACCCACGGAGATCAAACATAGGTAGCCCCAAATAAAAAGCGAAGCGCGATTTCCGGCGTCACTGGTTTGCTCACTCACTGTAAGCTATATGTAGAACAGAACAGGACATTACTCCCAGATTGTAACAAGTACAGTAATGTCACTTCAAACATGATCTATTTATAACATTTAGAAGGAATGGAATAAGGCGATATGAGTTATTTCAGACGACCAGAATAAAAATAATATACAACTCGACACCTCGTTGCAACGCTTCTGTAACTAGAATTGCGAAATATATTATGTAGACTATATTTCCATTTTGTACCCAGTGAACTGTTATATAATTGTTTAAGATATTTTCATGAAGACGAGATCATGGCCGCCTCAGACAAGTTTGCAATCTCTTTTTGCGAAGAGTAAAAAGTGACCGTCTCAGAAGGGAAACACCGTATATCTGTGATATTTTTTTAACAGGAGCGGCACAACGCATTAAAGTTAAGGTTATTGATTTTCAAGGCGAGAACGGGTTTGTGTCTTAATATGATCTTGTCGTGACTTGCTAAAATATTGAAAGGTAGGTTTGTCGGGTTTCAAAGGGACACAAAAGGCGTGCATCTAGACAGAGAACAGCAAGAGAAGAGGAGAAGAAGAGAAGAGAAGTCCCGAGTGAGATGGAGATGGATCAGGCAGCGAGAAAAAGCGATGGCTCTTGCGGTGGAAGTAGATGGGGTTGTGATGAGTCAGATGAGTGGAACATTGTGTATCTTCTTTGTGTACTTGAGTGTGAATTTGTGAGGGAGTGTGGATGGGAGAATGGGGGAATGAGCAAGAGTAGTGTAGGTACTGAAATGGTGTTTGCGTGTGTGATTTTTTTTTGAGGCGGGA
>JAWQUT010000109.1:1381138-1391456 GCA_033807755.1 Ellobium chinense
GAGAAACTGTCGATGTTATTAAATATTTATGGCATTTGGAGGAAAGGGATGGATAAGCAAACACCAAGTGGTTTCAATCCAGAGGCTAAGCCAATAATAAGACATTGACCTATTTTTACAGATTGTAATACGGGAAGCAGGATTTCACAATCTCTAACTTAATGCATTCGAAAATCCCCCTACTAGGATAGAATAATTTTGTAATGCTCCGATTCCTCTCGTTTTTTGTTTGTTTATGTGTTTTGTTTTGTTTTCTATATCAAATTTATTCACAAACTCCATACTGTATTTACTGTTTCCTGGACTTTGAGCTTGTGTATTCCTGTGTAAAATAATCGCTTGACTTATGCTCAACAAGACACATTTCATTTGTACTTACATCACGTCATTAATTTGTGCTATTGCTCACTGTAATTGTTTTGCAACCACTTTGGGATGCTCATATTAGGTCCTTGTCACATTAACCAAATAATGTTACTTGAGTCCAGAGGTTTCAGAAGAGGATATGTCTGATCATGGTGATGCCTTCACCACAAATTCATCAGCAACTAACCATACTTCCTCTTCACGCACGCACCCTCACTAAGCAACTTCAAGTTTCCCCTCCAGTCTCTTGTGAATGTCGTTTCCAGCAGCATAATGTGAAATGGAGTAAAATTTCACTAATATTACAATGAGGGCACGAATAAATCAAGATGAATGACCCCGTTTATTGAAAGAAATACATAAAACTTTGATACCTATTACTTTTTCTGACGGACGAAAAAAAAAATATAACTTTCGCAGTGGATAAGATAGTATAAGTTTATAAGGTTAATCAGGTACAACAAATGTAAAAACTGTAGAATGTCAATAAGCAACATTACAATTGAATCTTCGGGATTTAAAAACAAAAGTGTTCCTCCTATTGAGTTAATAGACTCAGTAATAGACCCACCTACTTCATCACTAGTGTATTATTAAGCAGATAACATTATCTGACAGACTGTGCATAAACGATGGGCTCTCGTAAGAATCACATTAATGCATTGGTGCTGAGTGCAACCATGTTAGTGTTCAACATGCAGAGTAAATGTACTCCTAACGACGGTAAGATATCCCATCGCTAATGCAAAGCTCTCTGTTGTCGTTGTTATACCATGTAAAAAGTAACGGCGTTACGAAAACTCGGTACAGGCTTCCAAGTAACAGTTATCGTCCGTTTGGACACATTGGGTCCCGTTCCACGTGACATTACGAGATGTACACTACCTCATAAGTCAACCGGCTAGTATCTGTGTGTCCACTCCCTCTGAATTCATAATTCTAGCCCTGTTCATTTCCTGAATAGCTTCTCTCACTCGAAGACTTCATTAGACTCAAAATAAATATTATTTCCCGCATTTTCACCACTCCTCGCCTTTCTGAAGTTGCATCTTTTTCTTCTTTCCTCAGAGAATTCTTTGCCATCGAGAAGGCCGCCACAGCTGAAATATTAATCATTCTCAGATTTCTCTGACTTCTCAAGACACCGGACACTCTCAGAGCTGCTCGCCGCTTTCAGCTCTCGACACTGTGGACAGAGCTGGGTAACTCGAGTCAGATGACTTGAATCGGTTTCAAATGGATTCCCAAAAGTGAGTTGACTCGCCATAGGTGATCAATTTTGAATCGATTTAAAATACAAAACGAACGAGGCTGATTTTATTTTGGCTTCTCTGCCATTATAACTTGATTGTTCTTGTGCTAAATGACCCGCAAGACATGTAAAAATAATAATGATGAAGAATCAAACACAGTGTTACCTAATAGCAACTGTATTTGCACTGAAAACAGAAAAGCAGATGACTCGACCTAGCTGTGCCTGCTGATGTGCGTAAAGAGATTAGTTTTCATTTTACCATCGTCAGAAGGGAGGATAATCAATATAATATTGAAAACCTCAACAATGTTTTGTGACTAGCACACTGTAATTCAAAACTGTAGGCAACTGACTGACTTCTTTTTGTAGGTCGAAGCCTCTGGGAATTTGACAGTGTAAAGCATATCCGTAACAAGACGAAACAAGTTTGGTCAGCGAGAAGTTGAGACGGAACGACATCAGAGAGTCGGGAAGAATAAAGAGAATACTTACTGGAGTAATATTTGAAAGATACCGATAAACAAAGTAAAATAGTGTTTTGGATGTGAGGAAAGTTTAGACAGAGACATATCAAAGAGTCGAGACAAACAGAGATAATACTTATTAGAGTGATGTCTGAGACACGTCCGTAAATAATGTGAGGTAGAGTTTTCGTGTGCGGAAAGTAGAGACAGAAATACATTAGAGAGTCGAAGTAAATAGAGAAATAATTTAGAACTTGGGCATTAACCATGGGATAGCTTACCTTCATACGAGTTCCATTAACTCTGCATATTGAACGCTATTAATAGGAATGCGCTAATGTAGTTCTTACAATGGTAGGAGATCCCATCGGTAATGCGCAAGCTCTCAATGAACTGGAGTGATATTCCCGAGACACATCTATAAACAAAGTGATGTAGATTATTTGGTCCGAGGGAGTAAAGAAAGGAAACAATAGAGATAATACTAAATGAAGCGACGTTTGACACATACCAGACACCTATAAACAAAATAAAGTAGAGGTTTGATCTGAGGGAAGTGGAGACAGAAGAATACCAGAGAGCCAAGAACAATAGAGATAATACTAAATGACGTTTGAAACACACCACACACCAGTACACAAAGTAAAGTTGAGGCTTGATCTGAAGGAAGTTAAGACAGTAAGACACTAGAGGACCCAAAACAATAGAGATGATACTACCGGGAATGACGTTTGAAACACACCGCACATTTATAATCAAAGTCGAGTCTTGATTTGAGGTAAATAGAGACAGCAATACATCAGAGAGTCAAGGGATTAAATTGAATACGAACTGGAGTGATGTTTGATACATAACTGTGAACAAAGTAGAGTAGAGTTTTTGGTGTGCGGAATGGAGAGACAGAAGCACATTAGAGAGTCGAAACAATCAGAGAAAAGACTAACAACTGAAATGGCTTGACTTGCCCAGCACTGTACACACTGATAACAGCAGCTGAAGATAAGAATGGAACTGTTGTTAAAACCAACACCAGGCTAGAGAAAGAAAAGAAGAAAAAATCATTCAGGATTCATATGATTACATGTAAGACCTCAGTAACTCAACTTCCAGGAGACGAGTCCATAATTTCGAGAGATTAGACTTTCTGTTGGTGGGTGGCATTTGAAAGTGAATATAAGGAACACAGTGGTGAGTAACATTTTGACAGTATGTTACCTTGTGCGTGAGGTTAGTCAGGTCCTGCTGTACAGAACATATAAAGCATGTAATAGATCACTCAATGAAGACTGATCCATTCACGATTCTCTCTCAGTTCTGAGATCCGCGTAAAAACCCTCTTAAAAATAGATAAGGTGTACGTGAAATTAGGTTCGTTCTTGGAGCTATTTAGTAACAGTGGATTCCGTACTGCTTTATTTGCCCCAAATGCAAGGCAAAAGGGCAAAGGAAAGAGAAGTAGAGAGAAAATAGCTTACTGCAAAATACTGATGCCAACACAAATCTAGGAGAATCAGCATTTCCTGTTTTTGTTGTTTAGGCAGTCGAGAGTATTATGCAGATTTTTTTTTTTTAATTTTGGCATGGGGGAAGCTGTTTGGCTGTCTTGTGTGTGTGTGTTTTTCCCAACAGACAAACAAACAAACAAACAAAACTGTCACTATTTTAGCACGCGCAGTGTAACTTGAAACGGGCTTCAGTGTTACTATTGTCGATTGTGAACACCGCCATGGTTACACTAGTGAGGCAAGACACTGAAGTGGCAAAGTTACTTTCCTAATTTTGTAAGGTGTTAAAGAATGTAGACTAATTCACACACATATATATAGCTTGGGATACTATATCGAAAAAACAGATACTTTGCGGTTCTGCAATTCATGAAATCGTGAGCAGAAAAGTAAGGTTTGAGAATCTACAATAAATTCTAACGTAGGATACTAACTGTGGAAGGAGTTTCAAAATGTGTATGGTTCATTTTTTTGCCCGAATCATCTGGAAAGACCATTTACGTTCTAGATTCGCAGCCATCTACCAATATTTCTTTTTAACCAGAATATAGAAAATTTACCCACTATATCATATTTTCTTTTAAAAATGGCAATGCACTACTTTCCTATTTAAATCCAAGAGCTAGTAAGTACGATGCATATATTGTGTGTCTGTGAGACGCAGACAGGTTACCCGGCCATATTAACCCCGTTGTAAAGGGCTAGTTTCTGAAAAGAAATAAGGATAATTATAATGATACTCTAAAGGTGTCAACCTATCGGTTCCGATACAGCACAATACCTTAAATCGTGACACATGGAAACATCTGTCCCCATGTGCAAGTGATGTCAAGGTCGTATTGTGATGTGGTGATTCTGGTGGCATCAGCTTCATCCACTTAACAGTTTGAAAAAAAAAAAAAAAGAATATAACTTATGATCCGCTGAGACCACATGATCTGCCAGAATCCACTGGGTTCACACCTTTATGATATTGAGCCTTCCAAGTTAATGCCTTATGAAAGTGAGTGTGAGAGAGAGAGAGAGAGAGAGAGAGAGAGAGAGAGAGAGAGAGAGAGAGATGATTCGATGCTGGGTTTAGGAAACGCAGAAGTTTGAAACGGATGTGATTGTTCGTAGTGATGTAGAAAGGGTGTGGCTCTGAAAAGGTAGACTTCGGTTGTTTTTTTCTTTTAAGGCAGGGGTGAATGTGTATAAAATCATATATACATGCATGGATGATTTGGGGAAGACATATATGAATGTTTGAGGGGACGAAATAGAAATAAAAAGAGTGGGAGGAACAAGGAAAGACGGGGAACAGGAGAGAGAGTGAGAGAGCGAGAAAGAGATAGAGAGAGAGAGAGAGAGAGAGAGAAAGGGCGTCAGGAAAGGAAGTAAGCCATAGCTTGTATGTTTTGTTCCTGTGGTGCTCCTTGTTCGCTGGAAGCTAGATGCAACTTTCATGTAGTGCAGTTTGTTTAATCGTCCGTGTTTAATTTCCATGTGTTGTGTTAGAACACCCTGGAACTAAAGTTATAGTGTGGTGTGGTGTGGTGTGGTGTGGTGTGGTGTGCTGTGCTGTGCTGTGCTGTGCTGTGCTGTGCTGTGCTGTGGTATTGCTTGTTAGGTGGTATCCACTTGCTTTCTTTTCATTCAACAATTTAATTAATTATTATTCCCTCCCTTTTCTTTGGCAGGACCCCTGGGAGAGATTAAATTTCATGAACAGGCAAAAGTCGACAACATAGAACAACAAATCACATCAACAGCACAGCGACAATCTGTCTTGTTGAAAGAAAACAGCCAACGCTGGTAAAAAAGCTATCGATTTAGACAGAGGAGACCAAAGTCAGCGGAAAGCCCATCTAAAGGGGACAGCAGATTCCCTCACTGGTCGATCTAAGCCGTGGATTAAAGGGATAAACCGCGTGACTTTCAGGGTAGTTCTGGTAGAACGGACTTTGGTCGTGAGTACGGAAAAGGCAGTGATCGGTGGTAACTACTGTACGTCATGTAGATCTATTGTTATACGCAATCCGCTGACAGGGAGTTACGTAGCCGGTCCTGTGGACTCGCTGTCACATAGAGTTTTCTGACAAGGAGCTGGAATTTCTTCAGATATATCTTGAAAGTACAGAAAAGGAACTATTGCTACACGGCACGAGAAATGCTACATTTGATTTGAGTGCCGCAGAGACGTGGTATGGTGACTGCCAGCTAGGCTCTACATCTACTGTATCAGACAGAGGGTCTCGATAGTTTAAAGGTTGCCGCCAAGCGAACTAAATACCACGAATCACAAACGACTCAGTGTTTCATTTGGTGCTTTGTGACAACAACGTGTATTCCTCTGTGGAAGAGCATTCCTGTTAAAGGGTACATTCAACAGAACGGGCAGAACGATGTGTAATGGTGACTCTTGATACCACAGTAAGACCGGAGATAGTTTACGTAATTTACCAGGTTTACTCATTCACTGCCTTCGACATTTCCAGTACAAGGGATGTTATTTCAGTTATTCCCGGGCGAAATTCTTACGTGAAAAGGAATTCCTTCTGACAGTACCGTCAACATTAGTTTTTATTACGAGTGACACGGAAACTTTAGAGTGCTGACTACTAAGATCACCTCTGCAGTAGCTTACGTAAGTGAACAGGTGGTCTTGCATCCGCAGGTAGTTTATAAAAGGTGAAGTGATTCTTCGGCACAGACCATTTACAAGAAATTGACAAAGAGGCGCGAATTACTGACGATTACTTTAGGGTGAATATAGTGACGCAAGCGGTCAGATCACGGACCGGCAGTTGGAGATACTTTTCACTGAAAAATTATAATTTTCATCAAAGTTGATACTTCAACCAGAGTTTGAGTTACTCCATTTATCTCTGAAACAAGGATTCGATTTGCCAAAAAAAGTAGTCCTTCAAAAACAAATCTTCAGCAGAAGTTAAATACAAGTGACATAGCGATTACATTCCATAAACAGTTAACAGCACTGTATGTTCAACGTGGAGCTACTCAGTTACCTTAGCACTGAGAAGAATAGAAAAGAGAAGGACTGTTCAGTGAACTAAGCGCTATTGGCTAAAAGTGGAAAATTTTTTTTTTAGTTAACAAAGCGCTGTTCGGTCAGAATCGAGCTAGACCTGTTCAGTTAACAAGGCACCGTTCGCTAAGAGTGGAGCTGTTCAGTTAAAAAGCATTGTTCGATATATTGGAACTGTTCGGTGATATAATAAGCATTGTTTGCAAAGAGTGGAGCTGACCAGTCAGCAAGACACTATTTGCTAAAAGTTAAGCTTAACATTTAACTTAGCACTGTTCTTTTAAAGTGGAGCTGCTCAGTTTATGTTTATAACAAAGGGAGTTCTTATCGATAGAACATGAACAGAGACTGACAAAACTGGCACGTGGTCCCTAGAGAGTCACTGTCGCTGAAATTTTGTGGTGATATTTTAAGACTTTTATTACACAGCAGCTGTGCCAAGACATCATGTTTCCCGCCTAAGATACAGACATGGGGTGAGTACAGGCGTTTTCCCTTCTTATACTTATAGATATTTGGTTGATGGGGATGTGTGTGTGTGGGGGGGGGGGGGGGGGGGNGGGGGGGGGGGGGAGCCGTGGAGGGAGAGCGAGGGGAGTGCGGAGGATGAATGTTTGTATATAATATGTGTATGCACAAGTAAGCGCTTGTGTATGTATATATGAGCTTGTGTTGGGGATAAAGGGAAGGTATGGGTATTTTACTATGCGTGGTCAAATGTGTCTTCTTGGAAAGATGTAATGAGGGAACAGTATGTCTGTCTGTCTGCCTGCCTGTCTGTTCTTTGTCTGCTTGCATGTCTGTCTATTAGTGTGTCTGGATGTCTTTATGCCTGACTGCCAGTCCGCCTATCTTTTTGTTTGTCTTTCTGCCCGTCTGCCTATCTGTCTTTATGTCTGCCTGCCTGTGTGTCTGCATGTCATCATGCCTACCTGCCTCTCTGACTATTTGTCAGTCTGTTTGTCTCTCTCTGTGTCTCTCTGTCTGCTTGTGTGTCTGCATGTCCTCATGCCTACCTGCCTCTCTGCCTATCTGTCAGTCTGTTTGTCTCTCTCTGTGTCTCTCTCTGCCTGTGTGTGTCTATCTCTGTCTGTCTGCCTTGCCTGTCTGTTTCACTAGAGAGAACCAAAAGACATCAGCCACCAGGAGGATTTGTGTCACGTGGTTTCCTCTTCAGCCAGACATCAGTGCAGCCTTCTTTTCCATAAAGGCTTGTCTATGAACTCTACTCTCCTGTACCTGCTGTCCTACAGCTGTTTGGCTCATTGTGGTTTACCAGTGTATATGCTAGCAGCAATATAAACACTGTACTTTGGACATTATACAGGTGTTCCGATTCTCACAACAAAAGCCACCTTAACTCTTGATTTACCAGATCGCACGCCAGCACCCACTCCCAAGTTTTACCTGCAAATATCTGCCATATACTTCTGATATTCTAATAATGAATTTTATATAGGGAATTTTTTTTCTTGGTGGCGTCTACATTTATGTTGATTTCAACAGAACTTACGCCTGGACACGGTATTTGAAATATAAGTAAAGTATCTCGGCTGGTAATGAAAGGTTAAAAAAAAAAACTACTGCCCTTATTGCACGGGTTGACATCTGGCTGAAGACTACTCTGAACTTTCCAGCGAGTCTGAAATTTGTCATCCACTTCCAGTAACCATGCCCATTTTTTTAATGGGGTTCACAGCAGAAATGTTGTCCCAAACATTCTTTTCCTCCTTCTGCGTTTTGTTGATTGTGTTTTGATTCCCTGTAGGTCACCTCGCCATTTTTGCCTTTATTTTGCGTTTTGTCTTTTGGCCACCATAGGAAAAACAAAAAGTAAAACAGTTCCTGAGGCTGAGAAATGTGAAGCTTGTTACTGAGATTGGGGCTTTGCACTGACTGTGTAGAAAATGACCAAGAGAAGAAGAGAATAAAAAAGCTTGGAACTGAAGATTGGTGTCTGGGTGCGTGTCATCAAGGCTTGAATACGAAGATCAGTCTACTCCGGTTTAACGCAATCTTGTCAATCGCAAGTTCTCGTGGAAAATAACATTTTCGGATAACGGAATAATGAAACATTAAAATTGATATTACAAGTCACTCAATATTCGCAGCTATTTTCTACTGATCATTTTTACAATGCTACGAGGAGTTACAGTTAGGTGGAGTTGTCTGTATTTAAAACAAGTATCAAGTACAACCCTAAAGTTCATATTGGATCGTCTCACCCGGCATGAGTTTATCCCCTTTGTGTCTAACATCCCTTCAGGTCTTTGACACCTATTGTTTTTTACACCTATTGTTTTTTCTTATTTTGGCCCTATTAACATGTTGTGTTATTCCAAATATACCACTGTGATTTGGGAAATTTCTTCCATGGAGGTTAAAGTACTTCTTTTGCCCGATCTTTTAACGAGAAGAAAAAGGGGGGTCAACGCCTAAAATTTTTCACAAATGTCTTTTGAAAAAGATCACCTCAAATTCTTATTTGGTCCCCAATTTTTCATTTGGCTGGTTTTGACCGCGTGCGAATACATAGGTCTACACATTTTATTTTTTTTATCTAGAAGGCTCAAATTATACCTGGAACTTTAAAATTGGATGCTTTGGTTAGATCACATGTCATTTTACACATTTCTACACCCTAACACTGGCTGGCAGGACCCCAAAAAAGGGGGATTTTATATATATGCGGATTAATTGGGTTGTATACAATGAGTGATTTGCCCTTCTAATAGGTGTCACAAACCTTCAGTCCCCGGCACGGCTGCCAGTCCGAGTGATTTTTCACTAGAGCTTGTGAAACTGAATTGTAAAGGAAATGTTAAAAGATGGGGAAATCTGATGAAAAGTTGCGAGCGCAAAAAAAAAAGTTTTATTTCATTAAATTGTAGTGGCATTTTGACCTACTATGTAAGTAATTTAGTAATAAAATTGCGTACTGAAAAACTTGAATTAAGAACAAAAGAGCAAGTAACAGTCAGTTTACTAAATTATGACCGAAATTCCGCCTAACAACTTATAAGCACAATCAGTCCATCTTTTTAAGCACTTTCTAAACCTGATATCTACAATATCTTTAAAAAAAACTGTAAGTTCCATCATTCAAATTAGGTGCATTTAGGTCGAACTCTTGAAGTCTCTACAGAGGCTCTTAGATCTATGTGAGGAAGTTCCTTTTCTTTTTATTTTTCCTCTTGCTTATTCTTTGTTCATTCGTTCATTTCATACTTACAGTAATCTGTCTGTTCCTCTAATGATTTTAACATTTATATAAATAGTATGAGTAAAGTGTCCAATGCAGTTTCAGAGGTTTTAAAATGTTTAGTGAAATCTAGTATAAGAATCTAATGAAATGGTAAATAATCAAAGCGGCAGACTTGATCTTAGCTCCTTGTGCAGTATGAGATCCACTATCTTGTGTCTGCCATACCAACTCACTGAATCGTATACAGGTGAAAAACGCACCGGGTTACGCATCAGTATATCTGTACTGTTTTAAGAAGGTCTGGAACTGGTAGAATAGACAAGAGAGAGAAGGGCTTCTTCACTTTATCAGGCATCTGGTTCTTGAAATGTATAACACGTCACCAGGGAATCATGACTTAAGAGGACAGGTGCGGTGCAATCTCGTCAAGAGTGTCAGAGGAGCGAAGGACCCAACTTTTTGTTTCACCTGTGGGAAGGAGGGGTGGTAGGGGGA
>JAWQUT010000109.1:1391585-1414668 GCA_033807755.1 Ellobium chinense
GTAGGGGGAGGGAGGGGTGGGAGTAGAAGGGGACAAGTGAGAAAGAGAAATCTTTGAAGATCTTCTGTGGTTGCGATTTAAATAACAGAAGGATTGTTGTCAGATTCGGTCCAACACAGAGCACTTGGGTCGACTAGTAGTGGAACACTTAACACCTGTTCACATGGACCTTAAAGAAAAAAAACCCGTTTTGTTGTGACTAGTTAAAACTCTGATAAGCGGTTTAAACCAAGGCCGAAGATGCTAACCTACAGCACATAGCTCACAGCCCGTCCCTTCCCCTCAGAACGCGGGGGCCCAGGGGCGCAGGCTCCCAAAGAAAGGAGGAGGTAAAAAAAAATGAAATGAAGAGAACAAAACAGAAGGAGATGGAGGAGACCAGAGTTGAGTTCTTACAAGGATGATATTGCGGGGGACATGGGAAGCGGACAAGTAGTTATGGCCCTGGTGAGACGCAAGAACGAGAGAGAAAGAGGACGCTAAATTGGGGAAAGAGCTCACGCTGATCGTACAAACCTTCTTCCTCCTTTCTTCTTTCCGGCCCACCTTCCCACGTCCACCCACAGCCGTTTTTCCGATAGAAAAGGGTTGATTTTTTTCGGTTCGCTGCTTCCATCTCTAATAAGTGTTCGACAAGAGAGAGAGAGAGAGAAATAGAGAGAAAGAGAGAGGCTGAGAACGAAAGAGAGAACTAAAAAAATAGAAACAGAGCACAATATTTATGCTGTTTCTGATAATCTCCTTCCTGTTGGCATTTGCGAAAAACAAAAACAACAAAACGCTTCCGTTTTACGTTGTTGTTTTTTTTTTTTCGCTTCTTCCATATCTGACAAGTGGTTGACAAAGGGAGAAAGAGAGAGAATCAGAGAGAGAGACAGAGAGAGAGAGAGAGAGAGAGAGAGAGAGAGAGAGAGAGAAAAAACAAAAACAGAGAGAGAAAGAGAGAGGAAAAAAAACCCAGGAAACATGGAGAGAAGACCTGTGCCACAAAAAAGCAAATGACAAAATGGAGGAGCGAGGGAAGTGAGCATCCACCTTTGCTGCTAGTTATGTTAGCTGGAGAGAGAGTAAAACCCAAATAAATATGGCCGCGCGCAAGATTGAGTAAGACAAAAGGAAACAGATAGCCGGAAGACAGGGATGGAACGCTTGATAGATCTAGATCTGGCTGGGCGATTCCAAATGCGAGTAATAGTGGCTTTATCCCTCAATTTTCAAGTAGCACGATGATCCGCGTTTGATGATACAAGATGAAAAGTTGTCGATTCTTTTTATTATTTGATAAGCAATATCGTTTATGATGGGCACGAGATTTCCATTTTGGTAAACACAGAGATTTGGTACTAATCGATAATTACTTCCAATACAGGCGTGATACAAGGTCTTTTGAACTGAACTAGATATTAATCTTTGGCCAAGCCCAGATTTCAAGAGGATAATTTCTTGATGGGTGTTGCTAGCTTTTTTCTTTCGACATAAATCTTGGCTATCATCGAACCCGTGATAACACCGAAAGTGTTCGAACGTATTGATACCGTCGGAGTGGTATCGATTTGGAACTTTTGATTGTAATATCAAAAAGTTAAATATCGAAAGTGTTAAGTTTCGAAGGTATCGAGACACACAAGCGATTTCGCCCATCACTAAATGGAAGTTGCTGTACACGGCAAATATTAGCAGCATGGCTTTTGTTTATCTCCTGCGCTGACACGCGTTATTTTTAAACGGGAACGAGTAGGAAGTACACTGAGAGGTGTAGCCATTTCTGGTTAATAACAGCTTGTTTTAGGGCATCATCTGCTTAATAGCACTAGTTTTCATACTGCGGAATTCTGAATGTTCCACATACAAATCACCAGATAATTGTAAGTGTGACTATGAACAACTGCCGTCTCAGATTGATGGAAAATACTCGAGAGCATCTCAAAAAGTTACGACTCCGATTAAAAGGGAACTGCAGTTATCTTAATATATAAAGAGCCCCATAGAAAACCTCTATATCCACCATCATCTGACAAATTAGCGTATATTCGTAACTCCACGACAGTTTATTCTCAGAGTGATCTCAAACAGATCTCACAACGACAATTTTCCCATATATCATTCATTAAACCTGATTTTCTCTTCGACGCCATTTGTTAAAGAAACGGTGGAAAGGTTACATGTATGTTTCTCTTAATGGATATACGACATCCCCCCCCCCCCCNCCCCCCCCCCTAAAAATTTACTAAAAGTTTACTAGAATTTCAAGAATTAAAAAGAAACTGGTAAGGCATTTTAAGAGCATTAACAAGAGTCTACAATTTTATTGTTGCAAGCAGGGTTGAACAGAACTGAGAGTTTTTCTTTTCTCGATGTAGCTTTTCTTTGTTTTATGTCTCGTATTTCAAATGTCAGTCGTGATAAAATGCTCAGACACACACGGTTAACCATCTGTTTAAATAAATATATTAAATATTTTTCAAAAAGTTCCGCGTAAAATTTGGGCAGAAGCATACTTAATTTCAAGAGTACCTTGATCTAGAAATTTGAAGTATGCAGCATTAGCAGTAAATATCTATCTGCTAATGTGTGCAAAATTTGAGTTGCATAAGATTTGAATTCTTCTAAGTTATTAAACTTTAAAATAAAGTAAATTGTATATTTGATCACCCGATGTAAATATGAACTGCGTTTTTTTAAAGTAATCGTTCATATCCGGTTATCTGGGGAAAGAAGCGGTTAACCGGATTACGATTAAGTGAAGTTGACTATAATTGTTCACAACAGAGCCGAGCTTCAATTTCTGTTTGGAAATAAAAATCTTACAATTTTTCAGCCTGTGTCTGTAATAATTATCTTTTTATTTTATACTTATCTGACTTGGCCCGTTGACATCCTTGACCTGGTGCTTGAACTAGATGCGCTAAGAACAGACAAGATTTTTTCTTACTAGTGAAGCCTTGAAACACGGAGTCACACAGAAACCAGCGCAGGGTCATGATGAAAACACGTAGGAACTTGTTATGTATCATGGTGACGGAGAAATATAGAAGAGCAAATATGTAAAATAAAAAGGACGGCTTTTATTTATTTCGTAAGCATTTCCTTTTTTTTTAATAATTGCCATACATTTAATTCATAAAACATACATATATAGCATATGTAAACAGCATTTATATATATATCAATAATATTAGAAGTGAAACATAGTATAACAAAGTAGTTGTGAGTTGTCATAGTGCAGCGCTTTAGTGTCCCTGTCCGCAACTCTGAAGTCAGGCATTTATTTACTGCTGAGTGGAGTGAGGATCGGGAGTTAGGAGTCTTTCCGAGAACACAACAACATAAACCGCCCGACTCAGAGCCGAACCCACAGTCCTCAGACTTGACAATCTTCAGACTGTCAGTATGATTTTATAAGCCACACAACCACGCTGTGCACCGTTATTTTAGATCTGTAATAGGACAACACATTAGAATCTCACAACTGCGTTTACTCGAACCCTATTTCCCTCTCCATCTAAACTCGTTCCAGTGCGCATATCCCGAGTCCTTGTTATCTATAAATTTAACTATACATTTTTTTTTCTGGGGGAGGTTGAGGGAGAGGGTGGGGGAGAGGGAGAAGGGCTTGTAGGCGTAGGCCCAGGCCCAGGCCCAGGCCCAGGCAATATATGATTATTCTTTGTGTATTAACATAAAAGAGGCTAAAGAACCAGTCAAGGAAGAAATCAATGGCCGATCCGGTTTTTTCTGTGCGTGTGAGATATTCTAAAGATTGTACCAATGGCAGGTTATGTTCTTTTTTTTTCTGCCAATGACAGATGGCCGTATCTTCGACCCCTTTTGCAAGGCGGCATTCGAATGGGTGACAAGTTTGATGCGCTTCGGGTCAGAAGTGCTGCTGTCATAAAAATTCGTCGGTTGTTGCTGTAAAGCTTCATCGAAGAGAGAGGCTGAGAGAGAGACAGAGACTGGGAGAGAGAGAACAGAAGGGAGAGATCGGGAGAGAGAGAGAGAGCATATTACCCATACCCTTGATAGATCTAGACTAGAACCGTCTAAGTTCACATAGGTTAGCCAGTCATGGTGTTGACGTCCAAGCCATTTGTCATTTATTCTACTACGTTTGTAACAATTTTAAATCTCTAAGGCAATTTATCAAAGCAGATGGATAGTTACTGGGGATACTGTTTTAGTATAGAATAATTATAAACATTGTCTAGCAGCCTTTAAGGCAGAATAAAGTCCAGACCTCACAGGGAGTCACACCTTATTTTTTAGGCATATGTTCATCTTGGTATCGATAGAGTGGAATCTCCATATTATGTGGTCAGAGAACGAAAAGTATACCTTGTTATGAAGTATGAATTCAAATAAACTGGTTCAATAGTATTCTATCATTTCATTATTCAGTGGATCTCAATAGTAAGTATATCTCAGTAATAAGTACTGTTTTCCAATGCATCAAGAGCATACGTATTATCCAGGTTCTTCTATAATTTGAACTTTTACACAAGACCTTCCCTACACCTCCCTCAAAACATACTTAATGTAGGTTGGGCATACTAGTCCGTGGAAATATACGGGAACGTTTGCAATTGAAAAGCTTTGGGATTTCAAAAAAAAAAAAAAACCACATTCATATAGATCTAACTTAGTCCAGCATCTGAAAACAGGATATTTACACGGCTCCCGCATACAAGAGGACGCCATTTTCTTTTAAATGTGGGAGTGTCAGAGGGAATGGTGTTTTCCAGTGCGTAATACAAAATGCTGGAAAAAAGGTGCAGAACCTCTTACTGCACACCTTTCATTCGCTCACTGTTTATTGTAGTGTGCTTTCAGGAACAACATTCTGCGTTGCAGGATTTCTTGGTATGTGTGTGTATTGTTATTTTTTATAAGACGTCTACTCATCCTGACTGCTTTTTCTCTCTCATCTCTTCCATTTGCCAGCTACTTTATCTTTCCTCACCCCTTTCCGCAGCCCCTCCCATTTTTTTCATCTCTGCAGCAAATAATAGAGATCTACGATAACAGCTGTTGTCATCAGTTATTGTGATGAATGTGAAGATTTAGACTAATGAGGGCTGACACCTATTATCGATATGCGGGTTTTAAATATGGGTCGGCAACCCCAGGCTAATCCGTATTAAACTGGATTGTTTTGTTGTCTGTGCTCTATTCTGAATTCTGATACTAAACAGGATACAGAATTAAGTCGGTATAAAGCTAAAGACGATTTATTAAATGTAGGTATCAAGGATTGTGACTGTTTCCCATATGACACTTTGCTGTCATTGGCTGTAACACATTTCAGTCATCAATGATAGACTTTGATTCCCTTTTCCCCTTCTTCCGTTTAAAAAAAAAGTCGAATTTACAAATTTGGATGACAATTACTTCCAACACCAGATTTGCACCGAATTTGTTAGTCAAATAACACTAGTCCAAACATTCATTCAGCCTCACTCCAACTTGCCTCGGATATCTCTCTCTGTCTCTCTCTCTCTCTCTGTCTCTCTGTCTCTCTCTCTCTATCTCTCTCTCTCTCTCTCTCTCTCTCTCTCTCTCTCTCTCTCTCTCTTTCTTTCTCCTTCTGAAATTAGACATGTTACCATTTTCGTCAGTGTTTGGCAGTCTTAACTCTTTTTTTCTTTCTATTTAGAGAAGCTTTATATGTTTAAACACTAAATCTCGTTTGCAAAGCTTCATGTAACCGCCACTTCTTGTTTTGAATTTGCTGAAACAAAAGTTCGTTGCATTCCTTGGACCCACTTCATGGATCAAAGGTCGCTCATCTGTTGTCTGTCGTTGGTAGATCTGTATCCCGTATTATTTTGCTGTACATTTGCAAATGCATTCAAGGAATGGACGTTGTTACTAGTAATAATAATAATAATAATAAACAACAGACTTTTTATCATAAAGTTGCCAGACTCCCGAGGACATGCAATCAAGCGGAGTTGACTGTATTCAGTGGCTGTCGACTACGCGATAAATCTCTTTCTGCCAATAATTGGATGAGCGAGTAATCCCTGAAAGATCGATCCCCAAAATCCTGTTTTTGTTCACAGGTTGGCGAGGAGCGCATTATTTTCTCTCTACTTAATGCCCGATAATCTCATGGGTTGACGTTATCATAAGCTGCGTAACGTCGGTGCCCTGAGAAATGTTGTGCTCGATAACCATCTGTCCACATCCGTGGCCTTATGCATAATCTTTACTTTAGTTAATCCATTGCGGTAACCACGGGAAACTTCCAAAACATGAGTAATGTTCGATGTGGTTAACATAGTACGTTAATTAACGTATGGATTATGGATGCGGCGACAGGTTATGTATTCTATAATTACCACACACGTTCCAGAGCGGAAGAGCTTTTGTTGTATGTCGCCATTAAAGTGCATGCACTTTGCCGTCAGTGCTCTAAGGTGGCCCTTTCAACGGGTTGATGGGGAGTTTGGAAAAGGAAAATAGAAAAGATATGATTCACTAATCACTGGGTGTTCTCATGCCAAATGGAGTTGGCTCCATGTTTGCGCTGTTGTCTTACAGAACAGTGAAAATAAGAGAGTGCAGGGAAATTGGGGTAACTCACCTGTTACATATGGCTTTGCAATCTTTGGCTCCAGTTTGGCTCCAGGATTGTGTTGGTTTTGTTGGGTTTTTTTTACTATTTTATAAGGGGGTGCCAAAGAAGTAAAATAATCTTTGGTAATATATTGCTTTGTGTGCCAACTTAACATCGTGTGGCACCAAGTTCGTTCTGTACAATTGAAAAATGCAAAGGAGATGATTCACCACCATTTTTTTTCTTCGCATGCCAAACATTGTTTGGCTCCAAAATTTACAGAATAAATCTGGAACTGCCCTAAAGCATACCTAGGTTCGTGCTAAAGGCAGATTTACGAAGGAGAATACACCTTGAAAAAGTCCTTGAACAATCAAACGTCTGGGGATTTTTTTCTCTCTTACCCAGTTTTGTTCATAATCCAAAGTCTGCTCTTAACCAGATTTAACCTTAACCCAAACAAACCGCGTAAGAGTCCCAGATTTATGGCAAATGGAGAAACGACACTTTGTGAAGAGCAATACCAAGAGAGTGACACGTTACTTGCGTTAATTTCTGAAAAGCTTTGACTTCACATCAAGTAATGATTCTGACAGGGGTTAATTTATTCTTTAAATACAAACCGAAAATGGTTGCTGTAAATTAAGCGCTTTTTTCCCCAAGAATTAGAGATACTGACATGACATGACATTCTCCTGGACCTGCTCTAAACTGAGGTTACCAGTATAATAAAACTGTATCTGCCGATCTATCTTCCTTTTAATAAAACACAAACAAAATAAGGATACCGTTATTTTCCTCCTGTGTACCCGAGTTTAGCTTAGACTCCACTCCAGAATAGTTTTCAGCTCAGCCCTGTTTACATGATGTCTGGTAACACATAGTCTTGAACTTCCTCTATCAGATCCCCTCTTCTGTGTCTCTGGTTTCCATCTGCCTACACCACTGGAGCTGCCACTCTGATTATTTACTAGATTCTAAGACCAGATTTCACTAGATTTCACTAGACAGTCTCAACTCGCTGAGACTGTATTTGATATTTTACACACAAACTATTGAAATGCATATTGCAATTGTAAGAGGGATAAGTACAGTACGGTACTAACAGTATGAAATGAGCAAATGGCAGTAAAGATGGTAATTCAAAATAAAATTTAACCCCGTAGCTTCCCGCAGAGACTACAAGAACTCGTGCGTAGGGATGAAACTTACATTTTTAAACGGAAGTCTGGATATAGACTTCAGAGGTGCTAAACAATTGGCTGTTTATGCTTATGGTACTGGTTAGGCTGTATTTAGGCTATACTTGAGCACTTGTTTTTATTATTATGATTATTATTTATATAAATCATTGTTTGCTGTTATCATATGCTAAATAGTGCCAAAATATATTTTTAAAAAATAGACACGTTATTGGGCTCCTAACTGTTCACGAGATTTTTTTCAAATTTTCACATTTCGTTTACTGCATTGTAGGAAAAACTCATTTTCTCTAGAACTAGTGAAAAATCAGTAGGAGTGGCAGTCCTGCTCTGCCTACACCAGACAACCAATATGATCAAAGAATAGATGGCTGTCGCCCCATTTATTTGGCTCTTTTCAAAGTATTTTGCGCAGGCGTCGGTACACTAGTGTCGGGCAAAGTGAAGTTATTCCGATATTCAGCATATTCGATATCTTCACTGTGCATCGAAAAATAGCTGAAGTCAATTTTCACACTTCTGAAAGAACAGAGGGGATAGGGTTTTTTCCCTTTGAATGATGACGCAAATAAATTATTGTTGCATTTAAAAAAAAAATATGACAGCATGGGCCTTGACCTCATAAACAACATACTTCCGCTCTTAACACGTGACGTAGATCTCAGGTAGGCCAACACAGTGACGATATCAGCGCCAAATCTCAAGCCTCGGAGTATCTGTGCTTATTCGATATTCTGGATGTCATCAGCCAGGTCTAGATTGCAAAAGATAATAGAAGTACGAAAGTGATCGAAAAGGCTCGAAACGTTTACCTTGTTCTGGGCACCAGAGTCGAATTAGAATCGATACTTTCGATACCTAGGGTATTAATTCTGATCATCCCGATACTTAAAATTCAGGAAGTGGCATACTACTGCTGCTTCCTTAGGAACACAATAAAAAAGCAAAAACAAAAAAAAAAAAAGTGTGCTGAAAATAAACTGCAAGAGCAGCTCCAAGTGCAATCAGTTACTGATCGCTTCCTGCTATCGGACGGCGTTTTTAAAGTGTTTTCTTGTCTGGTGGAAGCTTCTAAAGGACTTCTATACACTAAAAATGGACGAAGAATTAAGTGGGACCCAGTTGTCTTTTGTATCTGTCACGAACGTAACATATTGCCGGTGTCGGCCTATAAGGTCGTATTCAACAAAACTAAGTCTTGCTGCCTGACAAAGTGAGGCTATATGGCTAGACTAGGAATTGAGATATCAGGCAGTGAGGGTGACTGAGGCCATTTGAAATCGAATTTTTGGATGTTGAGGAAATCTCGAAGAAATTCATTTCTGTACACAAAATCATTGATTTTGAGGGCGAATGAACAGTAGTATTGGGATAAATCTGAGTTTTTATGAGGCCCTTTAGATGTATGATATAGTATACTAGTGTGCTTCAGTGGCGATGGAATTTTCATTTCCATTGTACAGAGTGACTCCCTGCCAATTCAAACAACTATAGTCTGTTTCAGTGTATATTAATGCCGGACCAAAAATATATTCACTTAATGAAAGTACGCATATTGAACTTTCATGTCGAACCAGTAACTCGATTTAACCAAAAAGCGACTTAGTTCTTATTTTGACTGGTAGCTAGACATTGTTGTTATTATATCTAGTTGCAATGCTAAAACTGTTATCATATTCTTTACCATAATAGATCGGCTGTTGTATACAATGAATGTAAGGGATCCCCTCCTTTTTCAAAACTCGTGTTCGTGGACTGCAACGCTATACGTTAGCACGTAAGATATACAACATACAATATCTCAGTAGATTTCTTTCATTTCACAGCTGTGCGCTTTGATGTCTCCTACACAGCAGTTCCTTCATGCTCGGTTTATAAGAACAAAATGCTAACAACATATTGAACATCACAGAAAATTTTAAGTTATTGATTCATTCGCTGATATGAGTTCTTAACCCTTCGCAACGCTTCACGTACATGCAGGCCCAAACCCTTTGATCCAAATAGCACATTATATATATNATATATATATATATATATATATATATATGACATTAAAACGTTCCCTCTGAGCCAAAAAAAAACTATTTCACGCAACCTGTTGAATTATTAACATTATACCACGGTCGCAGTGCTGCGTCCTATGTTACTTGATCTGAGTGCTCACGTGTAGTGCAATCGAGTTGTACTACGAGTCTTCACATCAGAGACACACCTGATGAATTACTGCCTAAAAGAGTACTTAACTTGACAAGGCTGTGGTATCCAAGGTATTAAAGCCATTTGTTTTCAGAAAATGCTATTCTCGTCTCATCAAGCTATTTTTTTTTAGAAAAAAGAAGATTTATTCAGAAATTGTCCCCATTAATGGGACGTCATTCCATTCATGCTCTGGAAAACTACGTCACTAATAACCCTACATTCTTATGGGATGGCATTATTGTTGTGGAGAGAGATTATCTACTCTATCTTTACACTGGTAATTATCACTAGTAATAGTATTCATCGGCATCATAGCTGACTCCTAGTGTTAATAAAAAAATTGGTAAGCTGATGTAATCAATGTAATGATTCAAAATAGTGCTTCATTCATAAGTTGATATTAAGAAAAACGGAATCTCTATTAGTGTGTTATTTGATGGACTGACCCAAGACCCAACTGAAGCAACAATTATGGAGTCTCGCAGTGAGTGCTTCGGTTTAACTTCGACTGGAACCAGTCCATCAAACAAAAACTCAGACGAAATTCCCCCTCTTCTATTCACTTGTAATAACATGAGAAGGATAGAGAATGGGGTTTTGAGGATGGCATACATCTAAGCTGCATAATGGCCCACATCTACGAGGGTTAATCCAATGTTATCTTGCGCAGATTTTTTAGATAACGGTCGGAGGGAGTGTCGAATCACAATCGGCAGATGGCCCTAATCCGCCGTGATGTAAAAATGGAGGAAAACTTGATCAATAATTCATTAAGTATAGTAGCTCAAAAAAAGACAAACAGCTTTTGTTCCCGCGTTGTGTCTAATGTTCTTAAGTTTGAGAATAGAGTGAATGAATTGGGGTTGTGCTTTCTTCGCTACTGGTAAAAGCTACCCTCGATACTGGCCTTAATCTCTAATATTCATTTTCAAATACATGTGCCTGCGTCAGCTGATATTGCCAGTACTGCTCTCTTTTATTTCAAACATAGCTTTGTGACTTTGTTGAAGAAAGAAAGAAAGTCCAAAGGAAAAGTATCAAGCCAAAAAAAAAAAAATCTTAATCCCTTTTTTTCCCAGCGGATCCCTATTTTGACATTTCCTCGTTCAGGTGCAGTGCCCAATAATTGCCTAAAGAATCCAAATCTTACTGAAGAAGCAAAACAACTTTGATCATTTTCGTGCGATTGCACTTATCAAAGCCATTTCTGGGAAGTAAGCTCTAGTGGTGCATCCGATGTAATGTATAATAGATTTCAGTCTCTTCGGGTAGAACTTATTGAGCTATATGAACAAAAAAGAAACCCAGAGCTTTATCGGTTTTTGTCACTGACATTGTTTGGTGCAAAGGTCCGAGATTGTATCATGTAGGAAAATTAGCTCCGGCTTTCTCATAACTGACAATTTGTGAACTTTCTGAACAATTGCGCGCAGCATTCCGGTATGTGTCTTTATCGGTGAATTCCATGTATAAATATTTCTCAGATTCCTATTGTACCACAAAAATGCCTGACGATATTGGCTGTCTAAGAACATTTAAACCTGAATTTCTATCAGGATAACTATTATCCGGGCTTTACATCCAAGCAAAAATCTGAAGATGGTGGCTAAACCTACATGATGGAGTTACTGAGGGATTCCGGTATTGACATCAGTTATTGACAGTACTGGAATCAAGAGCATTCTTGTGAAAACAGTGCTTGGAACTATATCTACAAAGGCATAATTATAGCAGTAATACGGGCTAGAGTGCTGTTACTGTTGTGTGTGACGTAAAGATACCATTTCCTTGTAAAAAAGATCAGACACAATTTTTTTTTTATTTTTGTTGTTTGTCGCCCGGAATGTCACAGCAGTGGCGCTTTGATTTTGTTTGCACTTTGCTCCATTATACCACGCTTTCAGGCACGGTCTTACATTTACTCAAATGCATGCACATATAATGTGAAATGCGTTGGTGAGAGAGGTTTTGCCTGATATATAGTTCCCAACCCAGTAAGCATGGAAAATTTCTTCGTAGTAACAAGCCTAAGATTTCTCTACAGCCTTTCAGTTAAACAAGTTATCGGTGTTGAAAACACATAGATTGGTTTGCCACTTCTAACGCACTGAGTGGTGTAGGCTTTCTTACTTTAATTACAAGCTGCACTATCCGATCGCTACCGTTGGAAGACAAACTCCGCCTTCAAATGCCGTGGGCACTATCTCGATTCCATGCTTCTGCTTTCATAGTTCAAATACTAGACCATTGTATATCAGCTATCTTAACCGTAGCGTTGAGATGAACATCAAAACCAATGATCTGCAAAATTTCTATACATTATGAAATATTTTGCTGGAGAATTTCACAAAAATAGTTCTTCCTGAAGTGATCCATGCCACTGAATTGAAATAAGTGAAGTGTCTCATTTTGCTTCTTTTCTCCTTTTTATACCTCGAGCAGGCCTTTAAGCACCTAGTCTAGATAATGTTCCAAGGCAATTCTACATTTTACATTAAAATTTGATGCACGTTAAAATGCATAAAATTCCAAGGGGGTAATCTAGAGTTTGCGAGGTGTTAAGTTCGTGGTGAAAAGTAAAAATCACGTTGAAATTGCTGTCTGACTTCATCTAGCTATTGGTATGATATGAAAGCCCACTCTGTTTACTCCTATTACGTGAAAAAAGTCATGATATAGCATCATTGTGGCCCAAGATATCTTCATTTGAAGGGGGGTCACATTTCACTGCAAAAACATCGGAGAAAATGGTGATTAAAAAACAATTACAAACTATAGAAGCCATTTCACTTGCCTCACAAAAACTCAAATGGAGCTATAATAACTTATAACTCGCCCATAAAATCAGCATTTTTGTGTATGGAAATGACTTCATTCTTGCTTTCTGCAACAAATAAAAATTCTATATCTGACGGCCCCAATCAACTTTAGAACCTGTGCCTGTATGTATAATCCAAATTTTAATTAAAGTATTGCCTTAATCACATTGAACAATATTAATGTATTGAACGTTTCCCGTGGTGACCACAGTGTGTTAACTAACGTAGGATTATGGATACCGCCACAGATGTTATATTTCGTAGTAAAGCGAAGTGAAGTTTCTTTTGACTGGCTGCAAGGCAAATAGGTTTTTGTCCGTACTTTTGCTCTCTAAATGAGCATTTTAAGTACAAAATTATATTATCTGAATAACCTGAGATGGCCTTAACAGAGATTTAGACAAGATATTGCACTTAGCTACTCAGGTGTACAGTGACACAGATCATCGTTAAGGTCGCAAACGTTATGATACATAGTCACATTCTTTGCCGTAAGTTTACTGAAAGGATGAGAGCCTAGATTTCCACAAAGGCTGGCACAGAATAAGCTTGTTATGTCTGCCTAACAGTTCTGTACACGTCAATACAAGGCTGCTCATGAAATACATTTTAAAAATTATGAAAAGTATTTATACTCCTTTTTATTTCTGCAAGAGTACGAGCGGCAGCCAAAGGCTGAAACACGTTTGATGGCGACAATCCGGTTAACTGTGACCATTCATGAGGAACATGGATACTGTTATTGTGATTATTTGGCGACATTTGCCGAGAAACTAATGTATTCTGTAATATTCTGTAATCTGAAAAATGTGTGACAGGGTAAATAAGGTTGCAAGTACCGTAAGCTAATTGCGAGTAAGCGGAGCCGACCGTATTTCCCTCTTGAAATCATTGTTTTGTTTTGCGTTCCGTAATTCTTTGTGTCTGCCAGCTAACCGTAAATCCAATAAATCCCAGGCCTCTTTCTTCGTCCAATCAAGAAATTGCATACACTTTACTCCGCTAAATCGCAGCTCTGCAGGAGCATCGTTGCAATTAACCTGCGATTATCCAGTGACCTTTACATAGAAATATAGACCCGTGAGGCAGACATCGTTGCGATTAAGCGGAAGTTGTGTTTTCTCGAATCTCGAGTTAGCGCTGTCGACTGTACATACATGTCTGTATACTATGCATAAATTCCAGAAAGGAACGACCGCTTCAATCATTCGGCCGAGATAAACAATAGACGGATGTGGAAAGAGTTGGAGGAAACGTCAAGATGAAGAGTGACACATCAAGGGAGAAAAAATCACAAGGAATTATCGAACATGTGCCTAATCTGTCACAATCCAATTAGCGGCTGCCGACTCGGCCCAGTTTGTGCTGACAGCCGCGGAGGCAAAAGGAATTCAATAGAACGCTAAGTTCCCAATGGCCGTGCCTTCAAAGAGGTCGGCTAGCGGGGCGCATTAGACCAATGTGATTCTTAAAGTTACAGGATGGACGTTTCAAAGAAGTGTCTACGTATTGAGAGTCACACTTGTCTGCGGTGTTTCGACTTCCTCAATAAGGTTTCGACTTTATTGAGAGTCTCAGGATAACTCATTTACGTCTGGCGGTAGACTGTGTCTACGCTGTAACGATGGCGACCCTTTATTCTAGTCGTTTCTAAAACATTTAGCGAAAAAAAATTGGAAAAGTGTTCCGTGAAGGGAAATACAATAGCAAGAAGACGACGAAAGAGATAGGAAGAAACAGCAAGAGATGGTAACAAAATAATTGGGATGAATAGACATTTCAAATTAAATGTAACTTGTCATATGATTTTGACCTTATCCTGTGCGACTCGCAGTAAGGTCTTGACTTTATTGACAAGGTGATCGTTAGTGAAGTATTGAGCAACCCTTTATATCAGCTACTTGAGATGAATAGGTGTCATTAAAACTGGTTAGACCGCTTAAAAGCTCAAGATTCTAGACGCTAAACTGCTTAAAAGCTCGACATTCTAAGCACTTTATATTCACATCTACGAAATAAATTAATTGCTGTCGGCATACAGTCATAAATTAAACGATGTATAAATATCAGCGCCAAATGATACCACGACGCACAACCATGCCTTTAAAATTAATTGTCAATATCTAAAAACAAAAATCGTTTTCATGTGATAAAGTTATTTGTTCTGAACTGTTTTTAAGCCATGCTGTTCCTGGTGAGAGGTCCATGCAAATCTGGTAGGAGTGGAAGCATTTGTGAGAAAGAGTTGATATTGCACGGAAATTGCAAAATGCCAATGCGCGCTGATAGATCTTTATGAGACATCAGCGATCTTGAGATGTCTGGAGACGACGAGTGCCAGCAGATCCCGATACTCTGCACAGAAAGATTTAAAGGGCTGCCCGGGGTGTAAAAGGAGAGGAGAGGCAGAATGGGGTCTTTCATTAATTTAAATTCAGACGCATATTTCACATCAGCGAGCGTTATTCTTCCGAATGTCATAAGTGAAACATTTCATACTGGATTTTTCAGTTAGAGTTTCGGTAGATTTCTCTGCCTCCGAACGTTAGGGTAAGGAAATTTTGAGATATATATGGCTAGTATTTGAAGTATGAGAGTAGATCCATCCAAAGCCAAGATGATTTGCAAATAGGCTTGCCCTTCCGGTGGTAACGATCGGATGGGACATCTTTAAGCAATCCTTATGCTAAACAGACAATATAATCTTGTGCTTACTAGACTGACAGAGCTGTTGCAGTCCGTTTTCTTCCAACTTTCAAAATCATAAATTACTAGAGCTATCATCGTCATCATCATCATCATAGAAGAAAAAGAAAAATGAAGAAATGGGAGCAATAATAATAACAAGAACAACAGAGAAGACAGTGGTTGCAGTAAAATTGAGGGTAGTGACAACATGTGGAAAAACAACGCAAATAAACAGAAAAAATAGAATGTAATGAGTTGCAGAAGCATTTCTGAGATGTGTTAGCAAGGCAAATTCCTTTGATGATTTTTTTGGGCCTAATATTGTGTTTTGAACAACTGCCATAAAAAGCAAAAATGAAACATTTATTACTCAAACGTGTACATTTTGAGCTTTAGGTTTATGTAACATTTTTTTTCAATTTAGAAATTAGAGGGAAAAAGAGGCGAAGGGAATGGACTTTTTTTTATAAATTGTAAATTTTTCTTCTCAGGTTTCGATACCTGGGCAAAACTATCGAGATACCTCTCAAAATATCGAGTAACCGAGTACTTGGTATTTATACCCGTCCTGTCCTATTCGTTATAGCAGTGTACGCAGTAGTAGTTGGCCCGAGTAGACGATTCATATATATATATAGTCTAGGTCGCTTCGTCTGGCACTGATTCTGGGGTCATCTGCTCTCACGTGACAAAACGCAGAGCTATAGATCTAAATCTATATTCTAATTCCGGCAGGCCCTGTGAATGTCAAGACTCCTTATTTTCACCAGCCAGACTACGTGATAAACAGGAAGCCATCAATCTATAGTGACAATCGTATAACGTCTCTTTTTTTTTTTCTGAATCGCGCTTCTTATAGTCTAGGTCACCACAGCGACGTTGATTAGTAGCTTAGTAGTTATTTCCTCTTTATTACATGGTTCTACAACTTAAGGATTTGTTACATTTTTTCCAATTCTTTTCTTATGTTAAAACTATTAGTTATCTCTTCCATGCATTACAATTACTGTACGATAAATAAAACGTTAACTATAATAAGCCAAGAGCATCTTTGAATTATTATTTTGAACATGATTGTATCGCACGCACGTCTCTGACATCCGGTGAGTATGTAAGGATCGTTAACTCGTTGAGAACTGGTTTACATACTGTCCTCGAAGCGAGGACCAGAAAGGAAAAATGGAATAATCTCGAATGCAGGAGCTGTCAATTAGAATGACAGTTTCGAAAGAGTTTGCCTATCCATTGTGAGACAGAGCACCTTTTACAAGGGCAATTTAAAGGATTACTAGAAATTCTTTGGAAGGGGTTAGCTCGCGCGCGCGCGAGAGAGAGAGAGAGAGAGAAAGAGAGAGAGAGAGAGAGAGAGAGAGAGAGAGAAAGGCAACTGAGGAATATAGGCTAACCCATAGAACAGAGGTTCTTAGTATTTTTAGAGGACGGGCTAGTTTTGCACTATTATTATTTCATTTTGTGAAAGAACAGATTTAAAGCATGAGTGGATGTTTAATTACTGCTGTTAGTGACATTTAACGATGTAAGTGTTTCTAATATTCTTTAAACTTCGCGGGCCACGTTTTATACCCTTGGCGGACCACTAATTTTTGGCTCACCGGCCATGCATTGTTGTCATAGCGAAGAGGTGGTGTGTGGAAAGACACGTAAGGAGGCCGAGTAGTCGTTCAAGAAGGCACTATTAAAATGGTGATAAATTATGGCAAACACGCAGCGATTGACTCGTCCGTTGTTATAGCATGGGGAGGGGAAAATGGGGTGCCCATCGGCTTACAGACGTGTTGTAGACATGGGGAAAAAGAAAGATGAAGAGAACAACCGATCTTAAGCTCCTCCTCCATGTGTCAACGCCACTGTTCCGCTGGCTGCCAAAGAGCGAAAAGTCACAAATAACCCGCGGAAAAAGAAGAGGCAAAACGACTGAAATGGCAAAGGTAATTACGAATACTGTGGATTTCGTCTATTAAGTGAGATGCCAAATATTTACGAGAGACGTAAATAGAAAATAACCAACCAGTAATAATAGTCTGGAGCAGGGAACAGGCATATTTTAGGCTTTCATAGGGAAATTACAGAGGGGAAGACAAATTCAGCGGCGGATTTAGCCGTTGGCCGAATACCCGTGACCCAGGGCCCTGCAAATTTTTATGGGACTTTGCGTCGGAGCACCAGGAATATTTCTGTTTATGAAGAGAAAAAGTGAAGAGGTAAAAAAGAAATAGAGAAAAGTGCATTGGGCCGGACTTCTGTGCATTTTGAACCTGTTGCTGTGGCAGGCTTTGCACTAAACATGACCGTCCTATGGTTGAACAAGGTTTATGCTAAACACAAAGTGCTTTGCGGGCATACAGCCAGATTCTTTCTTCAGGTCCTAGACAGTGAGTTCGGGTATGAATCGAAATACAAAAATTCTTTGAAAAAGTATGGACTCTCTCTCTCTCTCTCTCTCTCTCTCTCTCTCTCTCTCTCTCTCTCTGTCTCTCTCTGTCTTTCTGTCTGTTTTTCTCTCTGTCTTTCTTTTTATTTTTCTCTTTTTTTGTTTTTCTCTCTGTCTTTCTTTTTATTTTTCTCTTTTTTTGTTGTCTTTCAATACTGTTATGGGCAGTTTTGAATGGATGGATGGGTGGATGGATGTATGTATGGAGGGATGGGTTGGGAATGTTAAACTGATTAATTTACCATGTGTTTGATTGAATGACTGAATGATTAACGATTGCTGTTTGCTTGTTCATTTATTGCTTAAATGTTTTAAAAGGATGTGTTAATACCTTAATTATGGCAAGGATGCCTACTTAAATCATGCTATATTTGTTGCTATTGTTATCAATTATTGTACTTTTCACTATCAATGTCCCTTGCATAACCAGTTTTTCATATTTTGGTGTACAGTTGATGATAGTTTGTAATAACTTTTCCTGTATTCCTGTATTGTGGAGCGGGCCCGCTAGTCCTAGATCCGCCATTGGAATAACACGCACTTCACATGTCACAATGAGGAACAGAAAACAGGTCTGGCAGACTCACACGCCACGTCTGCAGAATCTGCAATATGTACTCACAGTCAACTCGGCAAAATCAAATCCGCTTATTAGCAACTTTCGTTTAAAGCAACGTTTCTCATGTATACAGGTTCTGAACACTGACTTTTGTGGGGCGTTCTTTATTCCTCTGATGGTCTTCTATTGTTTCGCTATATGCAATGGAATCTTCTGCCTAAAAGTCTTGTTATATTTTATTATAGGATACCTAGGTAAAAGCAAGTTATTGTGGGTGGTTGTTAGTGGATAATCGCAAGTTATTTTAATTGGCAACTTCTTCTGTGCTTGTGAGGAATTGTCATAAAGTGAAGTTGGTTATATAGGTATCCAGCGGAGCTAGCAAAACAGATTGTTTTCAGAGTGTTTGGAGCATTGTTTCCATACCTTTACCTGGGATTATCACCAACTAGCATAGCGCTTCAAAGATTTTATGAACAGTGTCACACTTATGAAGCGAAATGAAGTAAGAGATTTCGAGAGAGAGAAAGCAAGAGAGAGAGAGAGAGAGAGAGAGAGAGAGAGAGAGAGAGAAGGAGGGAAAGATCTGAAGGAATAACGTTATGATGGTAGAGATTTCTGTTGATCCGAGAAATGAGTACGTAGACAGGTTATCTGGCGGTGTATCGAGTGATTTACGAGGCACAGCGTTTTCCTCCAGAGTTTCATGGTTCACTTGATGCGCTCAGATGTATGACAGAAATTACGTCGTGCCTATTTCGCATGGTTCGTCAACAGTGGCATTAACAACAGTTATTCATTTTAGTGAGTTTAGGCAACAACATGGTATTTATGTAAATGTAAGTAGGTACAAGTGGAATCATCTACTCCTTCACTCACCCACACTATTTACTGACAGTTGATCATCTGCAAAAATATCTTGTACTCCGAGATATATAAAGATGGACTTAGGAGGCTGCCTTTCTCCACTCCTCCGTTTGTGTGGACCGTAGATGGGCCAGACTTTCATGATGAGTTAAGGATGTTCCCGCCTGTGTTTTAGATGGGTAAAATCAGTAAATTAGCGCTTCCCTTGCTTTTTCGACTTTTACTTATTTCGAGATGGTGTGATTCCTGTAGCCAGCCGAGGTCAATCTTTTTCATGCAGTCTAATGCATTCGTCTATAATACCTTTCTGTGCGTCGGAGCCTGTCTGTCTTGCTTTGATAGTGGGGCATGTAGACGCTAGATCTCGGCCATGTTGCTCCTATTTGTAAAATGGGGAGCCAATCTTGTACAAGGTTTTATATGCCTTTCCTCCCTTTCTTGCCCTCTTATCTCTCTCACAATCTCTCTCTCTCTCTCTCACACACACACACACACACACACACACACACACACACACACACACACACACACACACACACACACACACACACACACACACACAGAGAGAGAGAGAGAGAGAGAGAGAGTCCAGGCTCACACATGAATGAATAGCATAGAATAAAAGCATGATATAATGTAGTAACAGATGAAAGATAACATCTGTCTTTATTTACCCTGAAGGGATTATGTTTTCCAATGTCATACAGTGTTATACATTTCATAAATAAAATGTAAACACATACAACAGTGCACATAATATAAAAAACTACAACATAATACTGAAAGCTGGGGGCGCTAGGATATCACTGTTTAGCCCATTTACACGTGAGTACGTTTTGAAGTGCATTCTTAATGCTAATGTATTCTTCAGTTCAAAGACAATATGTTTACATTATAACAGCCAGCTGGTATTTACAGCTCACTTTTCAATCCTGTTAATTTCCATAGGCTCACAACTCACAACATATGCTTAGGAACGAGGTTACATGCTAAAGCATAAGATTGACGACATCTTGGTTGATCAGTTTGTTAGCCAACAAACTGAGATGTTGCCAGGGACAGGAGAAGGAAGCAGTCAACAAAACGCACAACAAAAACGTTTTTCTTCAGTTCCCCTTCCCCCCTCTTAAGGGATATAAAAAGCAAAATGATCAGTAACTTTCATCTTAGTTATTGGTCATCCTACTTAATAGGGTATTAGGTCAAGGAAAAGAAGGGCACACCTCATTTCACTGGGACTCTACTCGCGTAACAGGTGCCAAAGATATTCCCTAATGGACTCTTCCTATCCATTTTAGGTTATCTTGCCAAATTTCAGAGTCACTTGCAAAGTGCTGTAGATTTGTATACTAGACCAACCCAGGCAGTCATTCAAACACAGATTTTGCCCTCTTTTATGCTGGATCATAATAAGAAAAATCATACTATCTACATTTAGACTATAAATGGAAACTTTATTTGATGGCAGTGTATTTTACAGACCTAATAAAAGAATAGTAAGCCACATAATAACACAGTAGTGCAATCTTGACAATCACAGTACCTATTCATTCGGCTATAAAACTACTTACTTTCAGAGCGACGGAAGGCATGACATGAAACATTTTATTTCCTCTGACAAAAAGGTGGGAATCCCGGGCTAGCTTGTACAGTAATATTCACAGGTGCATTTGTCCTGCAGCCTGTCAAAAGGAGGCTTACGTCAACTTTTGACAAAAGCTCCATGTGTGTACTTTCATTGGACCCACTATTTTCCTGACCTGAGATACAGTTGTTTGAAGCTGCAGGGGCCATCGTCATGAAATGCAAATTGTTTTGAGAACTTCGTAATTGAAGAACGCCTTGTCACTGTAAGATAAGATAAGATACAATTTACTGTCTTTAATAGCACATTGTCTTGTTTACCTTTAAACATAATACACAGATTAACAACTTAATATCCTAAACCCATGCCAACACACACACACACACACACACACACACACACACACACACACACACACACACACACTTCGTCCAAGAAATAATACAGAGAAGGTAAACAGGTTGCCTGCAGAGAAACGCCCTGCAAGTTAAATCAATCAATTCTGCGTCAGAAAAAAAAATCTAAGTCATCTTTTAGTAGTCATTATTCACTGATAAAATCAATATTTTTTTTTTAAGCAGAAATGATCATACTCGTGATATTCATAACCAGCAAAAATGCGATATCGCACGGCTCCAGATATCTTCAAAATCTGATTTCCCAGGTCCCGCTCTTGCGACATGAGCCTAATTTTGACCAGCTTGAACATACTTCAGTACAAGACCACACAGGAAAGGTGGAAAGTAGGAGAAATTGTCTCTCTGGAATTGTTATGGTCGTAAAAACAGAGAAACAAATTACCCGCCAGTCTAATAGGATGCACTCCTTGACACATCATGGGTGATTCTAGGGAGATTTTTGCCTTCCACCATTAGATTCAGAGCGTCCGCCTCCCACTCCCCCCCCCCCNCCTTTTTTTTTTTTCGTCTGCCTGAAATCCTTGGAAAGGACGAATGTCGGAGAAAGGATAAGAGAGATATATACATTAGGCCTTCGAAAACAGCTCGCGGCCTGGTGAAGTGTTACTTAGTCGTGGACCCATGAGAAGACGCAGCCTGTTGCTGGGCGACGCTCGTTTAGCTGCTTCAATATTAGTAATGTGAGGCAGATATTTACCTTCCATCATCCGATTCAGCCATTTTTATTTTCTGTCTGAGATCCTTGAACAGGGCAAGTGTCGGGGAAAGTATTAAAGAGATATTACAAGAAAGCCTTCCATAACAGTCATAATAATAATAAATACGACTTTATTTACCCCGTAGGGAAATTGTTTTACAATGTCATACAGTGTTACACATCTCATTCATAATACAAACACATATAACAATACACATCATACATTACATAATATTACTAATGATATACACAACACAGTCATTGCTGGTCGCCAGCGGTGCAGCGCCCTGCTTCCCCCAGCTCTAAAGCCAGGTACTCATTTACACCTGAGTCGAGTGAGGAAATGGAAGCGAAGTGTCTTTCTTAAGGACACTACAAAGTAAACCGCCCAGCTCGCGAGTCAAACACATAAACCTTAGACTTGAAAGTCTTCAGTTTCTGAGTACGACTCACAAACCGCACGGTCATTAAACTGGTGAGATGATAATACTAACTTGGAAGCCCATGATAAGGCGCACCCAATTGTTGAGGGGCCCACTCCAACACAAATGATCAGCTACAGTCGACTCCGCTCAATTGCAATATTTTCCATATAAAAGAAATAATATTTTTTGATATACAAGTTACTGGATAATCGCAGCTCTTTTCTAATCGCACATTTTTCTGTGCTTCCGAGAAGTTGCGATTACGCGGAGTTGAGTGCACTGGCTACGAGAAGCAGATAGGGCTCCATTCTTGGAGATTGAAGTGAGGGGGCAGATATTTTTGTGAGAAGAACTTAACACAGATGTCCTTAGCTTCTATCCGCTTTTACCTTAGCTTCTGAAAGCAGAGAAACAATACCGAGTCGAGTGGCACCATTAATACCTGTAGATAATCCATAAGGGAAAGACAGGCTTAGCCCTTGACTGAGGATGCCATAGCCATTCATCAGACTGTCGAAGCTGGGCACCGTAGAGACGGTATTGGAAAGCTAATTATTAAAGTAACACCAGGGAAGGAGAAACAAATATTGTCCCCCCCCCCCCCCCCCC